>CM025851.1:12019815-12442837 GCA_003952965.2 Morella rubra | reverse complement strand
GTTGAATCAAGAGGCACCCTTACTATGATCCTAAAGATTAGCGTAAACATGTTTATTCAATAAGATTTCAAAGAATTACTTGCCAATAATCTTTGTGGTGACTATATTGAAAAGGTAAAACCACTCAGAGGGGTTATTTGCTCTTCAAGATGAGCAGAGTGCTTGTGTTCATGGGATGTTTGACCTTGCACCAGCAATTATCTCTATTACTTGCAGTGGCTTGTAATCCCTAAAGAGATGCGTGAGCTGATGCCTAGAAATCAGGACCCCTTGTCCCAATCATTGATTTGTCTTGCTGTCATGTATTTATTAATGGATTTTGTTATCTATTCCTATGGATTTTAGAACCCTTCATACTTTTATTCACTGTTAGTAATACGTGAATGATTATTTGGATCATATTGGCTTGCAAATCTATTGAAGCCTACTTGATACAGATTATAACTTCAAGTTTTCATTATGGCAGAGGCACACAGCGTGTGATTATTTTGAATGGATTGACCCCCCTGTCACCACAGCGAAGAAGAGGATTCTGAGTGTGTCTTACAGAGGTTGAAGATGATGGAGGAGCGGCTGAAGTTCATGGAGGAGCAGCTTCACAAACATAAGCTTATAGAGGAGCAACTGAAAATTATTGAGGATCGGTTGAAGATAATGGAAGAGCAACTTCAGATACAGAAGGCTATGGTGAAGTGCCTTAAAGGTGTTATTTTTAGTTCATGGGTATTATTCTGTTGTTGCATCATCATGGGATGGTGCTGGTAAACAGGGTCTGTAATGTGGTTCGACCATCATTGTTGTAATTAAAATGCTGATGTAATGAACTGTTGTTATTTATGTCAACTTCTATGTATTGAAGTTGTGGTTCGGTTCTATTTGGGCAAATTATGTATTGGACATATTGTCAATTTCTACGTATTGCAAGTCAATACAGGAAGCCAATCGAGGATAAAAGAATCAATTCAGCAGAAATGCAAAACTTCAAATGAATCTTTAATCCATTAAACATAAATCCAAGAAATGCAAGACTTCAAAACTTGCCTCAATAACCCACATGTCCCAGAAGAACATAATAGCCAACACAAAGCTTAAATTGATTTGATCTTCAATCCATTGAACATTCATCCAACGAATCAATTACAAATTCAATAAAGAAAACCCAATTATACACATATATATCCATAGGCCACAAAAAGAGAACCAGTTTACTTACATAAATTCAACATATCTGTTCAGGATATCCATTCAACATGTGCATTTAATACATGCCATCTAAAAACAGCAATACATAGAGCCTTTGTTGTTTCTACCAAAACAGCAATAACTAAACACTTAAAGTTCCATCCAAAACAACGTACATTGGCACTTAAAGTGCCATCCAAAACAGAAATATATAGGCACTAACGCCTGAGCCCAAAACAACTCCAATCGTGCCATTACTGACTAGACCAAACTATAAATTTCCTTGGCGAGCGCCTGAGCTGTTTCAACAGCTAGGACCCACCCTGAGCTCTTGGCCTTGCTTCAAAAGATTCTTCCCTTGTAGCTGCTTGAATATTGACATACGGATGAGAGAAATTATTGAATAATGTTTGAAAGCAATATACAAATGAAAATCGTGTGTTTATTACCTCGGATGCATTCCTCTTTCGAGGTGATCGTCGTAGCTGCATTGGCTGCGATGGCTGATGTGGTTGCGAATCACCAGTTGGCTGCGATAGTTGTGCTGACCTCCTTTTTTTACTCCTTTTTTGCTGGCTGCTGTGCAGTTCCTTCGTTTGATGGTCCAGCCTTATACTAAAATGAAAATGTTATCAATACATATATTTGGTACACTATAAATTTAAAACAATCAAACAAGTGAAAACCGTACCTGATTTGATGCCTTCTTCTTTAGTGACTTTTTTGGGTATATTCTCCGGTTAGGATTTAGTGGATAATTACATCTCCTTGCATTATGACCAATAACACCACACGTCCCACAACGTACAGACAGTCCACAACAAGTAACATTGTAGGGATGTTGTGGCTCATCGGGAGCCCTCACCCTTGCTTTCTTCGGACGTCCTGACATAGACCTCACCGTTGGAGGTTCGATTGGTGTAACATCAGCATATGGCCACTCATTCGGACTAGGCATTGCCTGTATCACTGGTGCATAAGCTACTGCGTATGCCGCTTTATGGTAACATGGATCAACAAATGCCTCTGGGAGTAGTTTATCTGAATAAATTGCAGCGCAGGCATGTCCACATGGGATGTCGTTCAACTGCCATCGTCCACATGTATATTTCCGCTCGCTTATGTTTACGAGCTTTCGATCCCCGTCAGCAGTATCAACCTCGAAAGTGGTTCCATCAGTCCACTGACATATCATATGTATAGCTGCCATTTTGTTCCTCTCGAGTTTCTTCTGTATTCGCCGACATATATCCCAAGTAGCAGCTGCCGAACTTCTCCGTTTGTGTTTAAAACGATTCATAATTTGCCTTCTAATCGTATCCAACATTATCAATATTGGCTTATCGCGTGATTCCTTGATCCACGCATTGAAAGTCTCCGCGATGTTGCTGAGTAGCACATCGCTCCTACTGATGGTTCGGAATGCATGCCGGGACCACCCTTTGGGGTCAACCTTAGAAAGGTACTTCCAAGCCTCCACATTCACCCTTTCAAGCTCTGCCATACTCCTTTCAAACCCAGGTACTGTAGAAGCCCGTACAGTAGTATCAATTTCTTTGGAATACAGGGAATGAAACAAGTTTCAAATAATCAACCACAAACCACAGGGACATAAGGATCAAACACATGACACGTCCATGACATAGTCAAAGTCACGTGATGAATGTAACAGACAACAGACACCTATAAATAATGTAAAGACAGTTTTGTCTATATAGAGGGGACCACTTCATTGTTATAGGAGCAACTTCAATATTCAATTCAACCCAAACATAAGACAAAATCAAGTGGATAAGCATCGGGTGGCCCACATATTTTATCATGAACTTTATTGGGGACAGAAAATGTATATAAACCCCTATCTCAACTCATCTGTTATCCATCGTGAGGTTTTCAGAACAAATCAAAACTTTAATGGTGACAGTAAAGCAACTAAGTAACCAAAAAAGATGTAATCTTTCGAAAATCTAAACAATCCAATCAAAAATCAAAACAAACTTGTACATTACAAAATGATCTAGGGTTCTAGAACTAACTAACCTTAGCAGATCTGGGTTGCAGTCGGTCTGATCCGCCGAAATGGGCAGCGCTGCGTCGTGGGCCGTTGGATCTTCAACGTTCTAGGGTTCTAGAACTAATTTGGGGGATAAAGATGATACAGGCGTTTGTGGGTCTCTATCGGGTCGCAGCAGGGGGTCTATTCGAGCTTGGAGGGCGTTGGATCATTTTGTGGATTTTAAGGGCATTTTGGTAATGTGCCATGGAGAGGGTGACGTGGATATAGAGGTGGAAAAAAATTCGCCCAGTCAGCAGTTAAGAACACGTGTTGCATTTTAATTTGATGTGACGTGGTAAATTGGTCCACGTTATCACTTTTCGTCTAAAAATAGACGGAATATTGTTGGAGGGGTATAACGGAGAAAAGGGGTCTACTACATGGGTGGTGGGACAACAAAAATTACTCTAGGGGTATTTATGAGAAAACATGAAACCCAAGGGGCACGCGTGTATATTAAGCCTCGAAGATAATCGGGAAAGGAAATCAAAACAAAAGAGTAGCAGGATGCCAGGATCGAATCGCGTTGGAATGATAGGAGCAGCTGCAAGCCTGCAACGGCCAACTGGTGAACTTTAATAAGCTTTGTTGCTACTCTTTTCTTCTTGCCGCCCGGGAAAAGAGAGAAGAACTTGTTCTTCCTGCTATGGTAAGAACCAGAAAAGCTCTCAGTCCCCACAATCTTTCTTCCGCCTCTGATTCAACAAACCGGAACAATCTGAGAAACGTTCTTCTCCTGTACGCAGGATTACCTAAAAACCGTGGTCCCTTCACAACTCGTTGCCGAGCGAGGCTCCAATCTAGTCGTCATCAACCCTGGTACACTAACCTTGCCCCCCACCCCTCTCTTTCTATCTCAGTAACACACGCACTCTCTTAGCCCCCTATACGATTGCTATTCGGCACGATGAACTAGTCTTTTTTTTTTTTCCTCTCTCTTTTGGTTCTTTTGATCTCCAGGTTCTGCGAATATCAGAATTGGCCTCGCTTCGCAGGACACTCCGTTTAATATTCCTCACTGCATTGCTCGGTATACCAACCAAGTTCCCAAGAGAAATGTTCAAGACCAGGTTTGGAGTTGCATTTTGTTTAAGCTCTAATTTTAAGTTTTTACTAGTTCTTGAACTTGTTCGAACTTATTTTTGGGCTTTCTCAGATGCTCAATTCCCAGACTACTACTGCTCAGCACATGGAGCGGGAGAAGGCCTATGATATTGTGAGTCTATGCACATTGCGCATTGTTACACATTTTTGCATTTTTCGTTTCTGAGATTATAATTCAGCTTGTTTGGTCGGTTTTCTTTGTTGAAGATCGCATCGTTGTTGAAGATACCTTTTCTTGATGAGGAGGTTGCCCACGATTCTTTCCCCCGCAAGGTATGCAAAAGTTTGTGATTTGATTAGCATGCTGGTGAAATCTGACATTAAATATCTCTCTCTCTCTCTCTCTCTCTCTCTTCTCTCTCTCTATATATATATATATATATATATACACTTGTTTCTGAAAGCACTAAACCAAAAAGCACTTGAAAAGAAACAAGAAAATGCAATTGCCACCAAGCAAGTTCTTAGTCTACTTTCATTTGGTTTTTTTCTTCTCTAAACACTTGATTAGACAGCTATTACTAAGTCCAGACTAGAAATTATAGAAATTTTGTGTCAAAACCTCGAAAGGAAAACATTGGTTTACCTCCCACGCAGAAGATATGTCAACAACCCATAGAAATTTCTAGTATTTATGTTACGTCATTTATGCCTTGCCACAGAAGAAGATAAGTTGCCCTGCCTCTGCCTCTTGATGTCTGATAGAATTCCCAAGAAGTGATATAGCCACTTTTTGGGCCTTTTAATTTATTTGGGTGCACAAGAACTATTTACGGTTAAATTTTTTTTATGTAAAAAGGAATACTTCCAGAATTATATTGACCATTTACAATAGCCTGCTCATTAGTCAGTTAGTGCTAACAGCAATGCAGTTTATTGAACTTCTGTAGATGGGACGCGTTGATGGATATAATCCACAAAGTAGCAGGAGGGAGACAGCATTTACTTGGACTGATGTGTACGAGAAGGAGCCCATTTCATCTTTGGCTTCAGGTATCAGAAAATGTGGAACATTGGCATGTTCTCTAGTTGTTATTGGCTTCTCATGCCGATTTCCTGAGCACCTTATTTGAGCTAGAGAAGTAGTTAGGATGGAATTTTCCTTTGAATTAACAAAGTATTGCTTGGGATAGAACTTTCAAAGAAGTATGGAAGTGGTTCAAGTGGTGCATTTGAGGCAGTGAGGATCATGAGACACTAAAGAGCACAGAAGTCTAATTGAAATAGCCTTTTTGTCACAACTATAAAAGGACTCCCTGAAATGCAGTTTCATTCTCTTACAAAAGTGATGCTTCAGTCAGTGCTTTCAGTTCTATAGAAGTCCTAACAAAGTGATTCAGAATCTCAATTTCAAGTGGCATTCCTATGGAAAAATAAAGACTAATGCCAACTTCACATAAATAATGGCTGCATGCTTAGACTGGGATGATAGGAGACATTTCACCTGCCCACATTTTAAATTTTTGCGTATAATTTTCTGCTGGGTTGACTGGCTAATGTCTCTACCTATTATTCACAATATATGGGACGGTCTGTCGTTAAATTATAGTGATTGGTCTGATCACGAAATAAAGCCTGTTCTGATCTAGATAGAAGTGCTCAGAATGTTCTACTCTGAGTAAATGCAGGAGAAGCCTTATCTTACAAGATATCTTGTTCTTCTTGCTGCATTACAGGTTTTATACGCATAGTTTCCTGTTCTACCACTGTAATGATCATGCTTTGAATTTTTATAATTGCTTTTATCTATTGAGGAAGAGGATGTGAAAAGCCCTTCTCTTTGGGCTGAGGGAGTGTTTTTCTTTTCTTTTCTTTTTTCTCTTTTTTTTTTTTTTTTTTGGGGGCATACCATTGGATAAAGGCCTAGTGGTTAGATGTTTTGAGATAAAGCTGTAGCTGGAACGTTTTGTCCAAATAAAATTGGGTTGTCGTGTTTTTATTTGAAACTTCAGGCATCTCTAGTATGTGAATTTGAGAAGTTCACAGCATTGTCCTTTCTTTTACATGGTATATTTGCAACGCTGTCTGATTAATTAGTTGATTGATCACTTAATCAATTGGATAATATGGCATTTGACTTAAGAGTTTGTATTTTTATATATGCCAATTGCTTCTACAGGAAGTTCAACAAATGAAGGTTCAACCACCAATTCTTTAGGCGTGTTTGAAGACACTAATTCAATGGGTCCACTTTCAAGCAAACCTAAATTTAGACAGTTTATCTGTGGGGAGGAAGCACTTAAAATATCCCCCACAGAGCCATATTGCTTAAGACGTCCCATCCGCAGAGGTCATTTGAATATTTCACAACACTATCCCATGCAGCAGGTACAGTTCTCTATTGTATTAGCTTTCTGATGCACTAGAAAAAATATTTCTGGTTTTCAGATACATAAAATGCAATTTTTCTCTTCACCAGGAGGAAATGTATGTTTGGAAGTCAATGTCTTGCAAGCTTTCCCAGTTTGCTAGAACACAGGATCTGTCGTTGCAACTTTCCCCATCCATATTGTGCTCTGCGCTTTTTTTTTTTTTTTTTTCCACATAGCAAACCATCCAAATAGTTGGTTCGTATCCCTTCTCCTAGTAGTATTTTTGTTGCTCTTTGGAAAGAAGATGTAGATACGTAATGAATTGGAACCTTATATCATAATTGGATGAATAATGATAACGATCGCAAATTGCCAAAAAAAGAAAAGAGAACAGAAATGAAAAATGGATGGATAAGAAACCAGTTTCACACATGAAACCCTATTTCATAGTGATTTTCCGTCGGGGGACCCATAAAAGAAATACGAGCCTTCCCCAATTACCCTTGTTCTGGGGCAAGTAATGTGCCACATACACGTTCCTCTATTGTTTACCGCTATGCTTTGTGTTCCAGATAACACTAGTCATCATTTTGTGGTCTTACTATGTCATCCGTTTTGACACTGTTAACCCAATGGTTCCATTCTTATCCTGTAGTACAATTTTTAGTGTTTGCAGACTACAGACCTCTTAAATGTTGCTCGTTTTTTTCAGGTATTTGAGGATCTCCATGCTATTTGGGAATGGATTTTGACAGACAAATTGCATATCCCCCATGTTGAAAGAATCATGTATTCTGCTATTCTTGTTGTGCCAGAAACATTTGATAATCGCGGTAATTATACCTCAAATGGTTGTTCATTATCTTCTGCATGTTGTAAAATTGCCTGTAACATTGAATAGTAATATGATGACAACCATAAATGCTGTCACTTGTATTATGTGTATGATTGTTTACAAAAGATTAATTTAAGGTAGGAATTCCTTGACAACTATCACCTGGCTTGCTGCTTATATGTTTCTGGAAGCAGTCAAACATCAGCTGGAGAGTGATTCCAATTTGATCAGGATTTTTGTGTTACTTGAAAAAGACAGTCATATATTAAAACCAAATCATACTCATTTTAAAAGCGTTTATGGATCAAGGAAATCTGTACTTTACATACATTACTGACCTCAAAAGCTTGACTTCTGAATCTTATTGTCTCAGTTGATTGTAGCCTTTCTGAGTTTGAAACCAGAGTTGTCCTTGCTAAGTTGTTCTTTACAATTGCATGCCACAGCTAGAACTAAGACAGCCATAGCTTCTCAAAAGCCTTTTCTTATGTTTGTGGTTGGTGCCTTTGACCGGAGCACTTAATATTCTTGTACTTTAACAAATAAGTGACACTTAGTATTTCGATTACTTTTCAGAGAATGGAAAAACATTTGGGAACAAGTAAGCATCTTGAAAACTAACGCCATCATGGTTGTCAGTTCGCAGTAGTTTCAGCTTGCATCTTATTATTTCCTTATATCACTTCATAATGATCCCATTTATTTTTTGTTGACTTAAGGACCGAGCTACTTTACCTGGTTTTGGTCGTTTGAAAATGTACCATAAACTTGAGTTCAAGTCTTCAATATAGGTTGCAATTCTCTATCTACTTTCGTGTCCACCAGAATATGGAATATTTTTTTTTCATTTTACTTTCCTGTCCACGATAAAACGTAGGTGATTTCTGCTTTACATAAATAGTTGAAAGGCTAACCACCTTAGTTGACACTGGATAAAGCCACAGTGACCAATTGGGCATTTTTGCCTTACATATATAGTTCGTCTCGTTGTGTGCCATTCCGTTTGTGTGTAAAAATAGTGTGTTAACTCTGGTGAAAATTTTCATTTCTAGTTGTCTCATGGACTAAGCAAAAGCTTTAAGGATCTTAATCGAGCACATCTCTGTTTCTTTCACCATATTTTCTTATTTTTCTTCTGTTTGAAGAGAAAAAATGAATGTGCTGGAATGGTGAACATTTTTAATTTCCTATTTTTTGTTTGTTACAAGCAGAAATAAAAGAAATCTTAACCTTAGTGTTGCGAGACTTGCGCTTTAGCTCAGCAGTGGTGCACCAGGTGAGTCTATCTATAATTGGTAAAAGTTTCAAATGTCGACTTCTAAACTAACTGTTCATACTGGCTATAACCTATGCGCTTGTATTCACTCTAGTTGGTTTTCCGGATATACATTATTTTGGGATTTCTGGTAATCTTGTTAAATTGGAAACACCTAAGTAAATTTGGTAGACTGAAATCTGTCCTATGGGTGTGAGATTTGCTTTAGTTATGTGACCTTATTTTGCTGGATAAAGTTGCAGCGTTTTATCTATCTTGAGCACTAACTATTTTGGCGACGGCTTGTAAGGATTTTATTAATTTACTGGATAAATGTGGGCCACAGATTTGGCACAGTGGAGACACTGAAATTCTTTCTTTGGTGTCCTTGTTTTAGTTCTCTCCAATGAAAATGTATCCCCAATTCTTGTATTTTTTCTATATGTTGAAGATTCATAACATCTTTTAAGTATGAAAAGTTTTCTTTGGCTAATTGTATCATATTTCTCAGTCAAAAATATGATAATGTAATCTGCTCGACAGTTATTAACTGGGGTTTCAGTATATATGCGCCATGGCATTTTTATTTTTGGTTTTATGCATAAGCAATTTCTATGCTCCTTGAGAAATATGCCATCATTGGCATCTTTCTTTAAACACTTCGTTTGTTCTCAGTAGTGTTGATCTTCTTTCCTGAACCCTGCATCCCATGTCTACAATAGAATTTTTTTGCCTGTAATCAATGATTCTTTTGGGTTTCCTCCTAGTAATGATGATTTATACCGAATGGTATGATGCAGGAAGGTCTAGCTGCTGTTTTTGGGAATGGGTTATCAACAGCATGTGTTGTAAATTTGGGTGCTCAAGTGACATCAGTGATTTGCATTGAGGTATCGCAATACTTTTGTAATCTTTTTGACTTTTTGCTGGACATACAGGCCTGGCTTATTCACATCAGAGGTCCTGTAGGTAAATGTTTTTCAATTGTCCTACTTGAATTCTTTTTCAAATGGAAAACAAGTCGTACGCAAAGCAATATTTTCATTCTGCGGAAAATTTTTAACTTCCTGATGTAACACTATACTACCACTGCTACTGCTGGCAACTCCCATATGGCATTCGCCAGAATCAGAAAAGGGAGAACAACTCTTGGTCTCTGCTCTTGCTGGTTCCTACTCATAGCATGGTAAAGTCTATGTTTGGGAAAGTAAGGCTTTCCTGCCTGTGGTAATCAAGTAGTTGTGGCTTTTCTATGTTTAGGATGGAGTGGCACTACCTATTACGGAGAAGACATTGCCTTTTGGTGGAGAGGTTTGGTTCATCTCTCAACTCATTACTATGCTTCTGAAATAGCTACACATATCCTTGGAAAATGGACGCCCATAATAATTGTTCTTTGGCTGTTAATATTAAAAAATAGATTCTTCTGTTTTTTTCTCCACCTAGCTAAGTGCATGAGAAAACTGTTCACCCTTTCTAGTTTTTTCTTTGAAAAGTAAACACTAAATCTTTCATTAAATTTTTTCTTTCTCTGATTGTTTTTTCATCTGATACCTGAGTGTTTTATGTCAGCAGTGCAAATTTTGTTTGTGTTTTACTTTTCTTGTTGTCTTCTTCTGTTGCAAAAGTGTATGCTGCCACTTTTTTAATCCTCCCACCCAAAACAAAAATGATGATATGTGATTTTTCTTGGAATTCTTTTCCTCCTGTTAACTTCAACTTAATCAATTTAAGGTTCTTCTTTTTTTTGCTGTTGGTTCCTATAATCCTAAACAACTTTCATCTTCTATTTCTTGTTATAATGGTGTGTGGCATTGATTTATTTTAGAAACCTCATGCTCTTTTAATCTTCTTTTTGTTAATTGCTACTTCCTAATACTTTGTTGTTCTCCAAGTGCATGTAACTTGGATCATATAATGCCTGGCCGCTGCATTGATTTTTTTTGTACGTGTGACCTGATTAATCATCCCAGTTCTCTTCCTTTCTTATTTCCTCCTGTTTGTTGCAACTCTAGGTTCTTCAACCATCTCAGTCCGCTTTCTCTCATCTTGTCAACTGGTTCTCACACCTATCTTAAGCTCCAGAAATAGAAAAGTTGCTCTAGCAGTTTTTATTTGACCTTCTCATTCCTCTAATGCTTCTGGAATACTAACTTCTGATGCTGTTTCTTGTATTGTAAGCTCAATCTGCTCCATATTGCACATTGTTGATCCATAAGCTGTCTTTGACAAGTCCCATGACGATTCAATGGCTCGTTTACTTTTACAGGATATAGCAAGATGCCTTCTCTGGACTCAGAGGCATCATCAGACCTGGCCACAAATCCGTACTGACATTTTGACGAAGCCCATAGATTTGTTGATGCTTAACCGACTGAAAGAGACATATTGTGAAATTAAAGTGAGTAATTTTTTTGCTTTTTCTTGTTAGCAGAGTTATAATCATCTTCCATTATCTTGATTGACAAGAATGGGGACTCTTCACAGAAAGAAACGTGGGGTTCTTTTAAGAGTGTCGAGGACCGTATGAGTTAAATCTATTTACTATGAATATTTTCTTGGTTCTATACCTCTTAGTCAATAGCTTGTGAGTGATCTCTACAGTTTGGTTCAACTTAGAACTGCTTTATCTAGGTCACGCTGGCCCCTGCCTCATGTTGCTTTTCGTGGTGGGCTAGGTGCTTTATCTTGGTCTTAAGCAAATTATTTGTCCTACAGTTTGGTATTATATGCTTTAGTTTAATTAATTTTCCGATGGCTAAGGTGTATTTCCGTCGGTATTGCTGTTGGAGTTGTCCAAAACCAAGGTATAAAACTTAGAACGTTAGCTTTCTGTTATCAGGAGCTTTTACGTCTGTACATCTATCCATGTAAATACAGAAAGTCTTACGTAATCAATCGGTGAACACACAGTAATCTGCAAGTACAATGTGTCTAATGAGCTGCCTGTCTACTATTTTCTTCACGGTTTGTGATGTATTCCAAAACCACAGCTGTGCATATGATGTGGGGTTCTTTCAATTGCTCATTTTATGGTCCATCACCCTTGTCAGATGAGGTGATGCGATGAAATGCTTTAGGATATTTCTTCACACTCTAGTTGGCATGTGTAAAATATGCCACATGCCTTGCACCTTGTGAATGGGTCCTAAGTTTATTGTGGTGATTTCTTTTGTTTATGATATCATATTCGGTGAGGCCAACTCGAAATATCGTTAGTTCACATTTTTTTTGCCATTTGATGTCTCAACATGGTACTGCAGAAGGTTACATGGGAAGAATACAATTGTATGGTAATGTTTTATGCTTCAATTTGGTTTCTGCTTTTTGCTTTGCCTAGTGAAGGGATTATGCACGTGTTATTCCAAGTTGTCTGGCTTCCTTGGACGTGGTTCTGAACATCTTGAAGAGTACAGTACATTGTTGAATGTCTGGTTAACTAGATGTTTAAATCAAGATGTTTGCCTTTTCTAATGACTAGCATTAATGTTGAGCAAAATAGTCATTTGCTTTGGTAGTTAATGCGAATAATAGTGTCTACCAAACAAGCTGAAGGTCTGCTTGACATCTGATGGGAGTGAATGAGGCTTTTTCACAGTGGTGCCTTCTTCTCTGCTTGTACTCTTTTCTAAGTATTATTTTTCGTGCACAGGAGGGCGAACTTGATGCAGTTGCTGTAGTTCATTCTTATGAAGATGGCATGCCAGCTGGATCTCACAAGACCAGGCTAACCGCCCTTAATGTTTGTCTCTTATTAAAAGATCTTCTTCCATCTATTCCGTACTTTTAAATGTTCCTAGTCAGGTGGAACAATATTCCTTATGGTCATGTCAACAGGTTCCTCCCATGGGTTTGTTCTACCCAATGCTTTTGGTTCCAGACGTTTATCCTCCACCACCTCGTTCTTGGTTGGTTTTGCTTATCAAGTGCAATTGGTTTGCACATAAACAACAAGTGGTAACTTTTGATACTTTTGGTGTTGTTTACATTACTAGGTTTAATGACCACGAGGATATGCTGGAAGATACATGGCACATGGAATTTCCCAGAAGATCTGACGTATCAGATGGTTTATATCCTAGCATGAATATTGGATTACCAATGTGGGATAGCTACCCAGTTTTTGCAGCTAGGCCAAAGAAGGAAGAGAAGGTTGGCCTTGCAGAGGCTATCACAAGTAGCATTCTTTCAACAGGTAGTTTGCATACATTTTTCCTACTATTCACAGTAAGTGATGCTTATTAACGCATGGTGGTTCATTGACAGGGCGTATAGACCTCCAGAGAAAATTGTTTTGTAGCATACAATTGGTGAGTTTTGGGAGCTCATGCAGTGTATAATCCTATTTCTGAATATTCAATGTGGGCTGGAAGAAATAACATGGTTTTGTGCTTTAGATAGGTGGAGTGGGTCTGACAGGTGGTATTATTCCTGCAGTGGAAGAGAGGTGCGTTCCACTGTTGCTTTTAGAAATACTCTGTGGCTGTTTTTTTTACTGTTGGCAGGGAGAACTATTCCTTTTGATATTCTGCATAAAAACAGAATAAGGGAGTCTAAGAAATCTTAGAGCAGACAAAGAAAACTCATCAGAATAGAGTCTATAGACATACATTCCTTTGGCTGGATTATTGCTGAAATATATGTGTCATCATCAAACAGAACTTAGCCCATTTCAAAAATACAAGGTTTGATGTAAAGTGGGGTGCTTCTCCTGCACCATGGGATTTTGTGCTGCTGATCAGTTCATTGTAGAGGTAGTATATTAGGTAGTTGTTACCTTTACTGGGTGCTCTACGTATTGAAAGAAAGGCACATGGTCATCACTCACTCACTGTTACCTTGTGCTTTTTGAGGGATTCAGTGTGGTACATAGCTTGTAGTAAATGTTCTGTTGCAATCTTGTTGCATTTTGTGTCACATAATGTGTATAAAATTTTTCTGTTAACCATGATTGTAAGGGGAAAATACTGATAGATGTCATACTTTGTATGACGGACTTTCAGAGAGAGTTTCATACTTGTATGGTGGCTTTTAAAATTAACATCAAGTCGACTGCTGAGACTTTGATATGCCCATGCTAGAATTCATGTTAACTAAAATTGTTCTTTTGAATCCTTTCTGAAATATAGTGCACCTATGATTCCAAGACCTCAGTAATGCTTTCACAATTCTTATTTATCCTTTCTTGGTGCAGAGTTTTACTTGCAATTCCTTCGAACGAAGCAATTGATACTGTTGAGGTAGGGTGAAACGTGTTATTTCCTTGCCAATAGCATGTTATAGAATCTGCTCTGATTGCATAGCAACTAGATTCTGCTACTTGGAAATTGCTTCTTCATTCAGAGAATAAGCTCCTTAACATCGATTCTAACTTTTAGGAGATAATTGCTAAACATTTTTGTCCCTTGTGTTTCTGCAAAAATCTGAATCTCACATTTTGCTAGGATGGCAATTTGTCCTTGCGTTCAACATTTGTGCCTACACTTGAGGATTTAAAACACACAAACATGTATATACTTTATCCTATTGAGGAAATTGAACTCTTGATTTTCTTGAACTTTTTACTAGGAAAATCAAGTTTGAATACATTATTCAAATAAGAACAAAACGAACATGACTGAAACACACTTTTGTGTCTAAAAAGGATTAGCAGAGCCTCTGTTCATAACTGGGACTTTGTTTCTTATGGCTTTCAAAAATTTTGATCCTCTTTTCAAACATTGACTCTGAAGGAAACCAATCAAATGTTTTTCATTTGGGGGCTTATCACTTTGAAAGTATGTTAACACTGTCCTCCTGGTTCCATAAAAATATAACTTACTCAAGGCACGCGAAATGCTCTTTGGAAAGCAAAGTATTTCCTTAAGTGGAAGGGACTGGTGGTATTAGAAAATCCAAGGGATGTGTTTATCGCACATATTAAGCTATCAAGGCATTGATATATTCAGTAGTTCATTATTGTTGAGTTTCAAATTGATTTTTTGGTGGTGTTTTTCCATATCAACTTTTTGGGTATGATTTGTAGGTCATTGCTATTGACACTCTGGCTCCTGAGTCAAGCATTATAAAAACTTTTGCTTGCTTACTGATTGATGCATACAACAAGAACCAGTAAAAATACAGACAAAAATAACTTCTAGTGATGTTGAGTAAGCCAAACAGGTATCCATAGAAAGGTATCAGATAGGTTAACCAATCTTCTGAGACTGAGAAGTTTCGAAATGTTATTTCTAAATTTTTAAGTCGGCTCCTTTGATTATAAGACAAATACGTAAACCCCTAATATCCCCTATTTGCTGAAATAATGTAAAAACGCGACAGCTTAACCATTCCATGGGCAAAAGAGTGTATTGATAATTTAATGAAAATTCAATAGCCTAGTATTTTGATCACACTGGCCCATCTTCTTCTGTGGGTAATTATTAACTGCAGGCGGCTTGCTGCTTCACCACCAGTAAAAGAATTTTACTTCATTCACCCAGAAGACTGCCTATACTTCTCAAAGTCAGTATAGAAGAACGACTGAATTGTGAAAGTTATTAATGAAATATCAAGAAAACTTGCACATATCACTAATTTCTAGTATTGTTTCACATCCTTGGTTCTAATGCAATCAGATAGATATGGTATTTTCACGTCAAGTTTTGGGTTTTATCAGTATCATCAGTTTTTGACCTTCTGAGATTCCTCTTGTTCCTTCAACATCATCTCTTTGTCCCATTTTGTGCAATTTCTATCATCAGTTTTTTTACCTTATGGGATAGTAGGTATTCTGACATAATGTCACTTAAATAGGTTTTGCAATCAAGAACTGATCCAAATTTGGTCTCATGGAAAGGCGGAGTGGTGAGTCAAGTACTCACAACCATTCTCTTCCCTTTTGTATGCCATTTCATTTGTCGGTCCTTTTGGAGGTGGCTCTCTTTTTGTATGTCATTCTCTTCAATTTTTTATGACATATGTTGACTGCATATTTTTGTTGCTAAACTTGCTATTGTGACTGATCACCATTTGAATATCTGAGTTAATTGGGGTATGTCTTGTTATAATACATGCAACATAGAATGTGTAAAGTATTGTATGTCATTCCCCAGAGTTTGGATAAACCATTGAATCATGAATGCCAGAATGACTGGGAAGACAATTCACATTTGACAAACTTGAAGAAATGTGAAAAATAGAAAATTAGTATATATTTCTAAATAGTGAAAGTTGGAGGACAGCGTACCACTAATGTGCAGCTATTTCTTTTTGTTCTTTAGCTCTCTCTCTCTCTCTCTCTCGAATGTAATTCTCATTCAATTTTGTTTTCTTGGCTCAACCATCTGATTTAATAGAACTAGACAATTTTTGGACCAATGCAAATGCATTGAAAAGAAAAATTCTGTTATTGCTAGTGTATGTGCCTATTCATTTGCATGAGAAATGAATATAAAGTTAAACTTAGTCCTCTTTCTCATTAGATACAAATTGAGTTATGGATAAGGTCATGTATCAGAATGGAATATTCATGGCACCAAACTAATCGATGGAAGTAGTCAATGGCATCAAAACCTTGAGGAGATAATATGGGCTGCAACGTATAGTTCCTTGACTCAACTTATGCCGGTATTTACTATATGTGATTGCATCTATATTTGGTGATGTCCTAGTGGATTATTAGATTTGAACTTCAACTTATACAAGATCTATGAAGGTCGAACAGTGAACTTTTGAAATTGAAGTTTGCTAATAGGCTTTGGCTTGACTTTGAGTGGTTTGAGGTGTCAAAATTATGACTTAGCAACTGAGTTTTACCCATGTAGTTTGCATCTGCAGTATTTGATGTAGGAATTCTAATGATTTCAACTTTAAAAAATCCCTTGTGTGCAACATCTTGGTGACAGATTCTTGGAATACTTGATTTTGGCCGGGATGCTTGGATACATCGAGAAGACTGGATTCGCAATGGAATTCATATTGGAAGTGGAAGAAAGTACAAGGACTCTCATTTTCTTCAAGCACAAGCAATGTGCTACATAAACTCCTAAAAGGTAACCGGCCCTCTGATGGTGTGGATATTGTTCAAGATAAAAGGTGCTCTTTGCAACTTAAAGAAAAACCATCGAAGTTCCAGTTTTTGTCCTTTTGTCAACTTTATACCAGTTTTGCAACTTAGAACAGTTTCGTTTTTCAGGGTGACACCAAGCTAGAGGGAATATCCTGATCTATTTCGTGAGCCTATAATCGAAGAGGGGTGAAAATGAAGATGAGTTTCCTCATGATGTAATCCATAAACCTTGTAGAAGTCTGCACTGGATTTAGAAGGTAAAAAGAAGCCATTGGTTTTGAAATGGACAGTGCGTGATAGACCATTCTAGGGAATTTATCTAATTCAATATTATGCTTCCAACCTCGGGAAAAAAAAATAGAAGCGAACTATTCTTTCAACTCCTACTTCAACCTGAGAACCGACAAGCTAAACGAGCTTGTAATTAAGACTTCATCAGATTCACCACAAGCTATGAATTCGCCCGGCATTGTGCCCAAAAAGTCTATTGGAGAGGTGTACTCCCTTAGTCGGTCTTGGCAGAGAGGTTAAAAGACGACACTAGCCAAGGACATCCCACATTGAGAAGAGGAGATGCGCTGATGGAAGCGGTCTTCTGTAAATATTGCTCGTGATACGCGGAAGATTTTTAAAAGGGTCGGTTGGCTAATTATGCCACGCTCGCCCTTGATAGGCGAGTGCTGTATGGATATCAAGACATATGGCTGACATAATTTGTGGAAACTGATAGGGTTGGCTCCTTTAGGCCGACCCTCCTATCCCCAGCTCCAAACGTTAAAATCCGTATTTGAAGTTTCCGTGGCAGCATAAGGAAACATGCTTAAGGTCGGTTGTTAGATCGTTGTCTTGGCTGCGAAATCTTCGTTTTCATAATTTTTTTAAAATATAAATATTTTTATAAAATTAATATTTAAAACTTTAAAAATTTATACAAAAATATTAATATATTTTATACGATCTTTAATAATTTTTTACATAAATTTTAAATTTTTATAACAAATTTTTTTTATATATTTTTTTAATTAATTTAAATATTTTTTTATTAAACAATTACATCAAATCAATATTCCATTTTTGAGGGTAATCAAATCATTTTTTATAATCAATGTAAATATTTACAATATTAAAATCTTACTTTTTTACTAATCGAATTTTTTATATGAATTGTAAATGCTTTAAATGATAAAATTTAATCATTACAAGATTAATTCGAAGCATAAAATTTGACTCTTATCTTTATTGAATTAGATTGGAACATTTAGATTCTTCAAAATAGAGAGAACTTATTACTTTATGGTGGACAATTTATGATTTAGCAACTTTGAGTTCAGCAGGTATTGCTCAATTACAAAAAAACACCGAGTCCTCCAAATCTAACAGCTTCGACAGGCAACCAGGACTTGGCACAAAATCGAGCCACAGTCCGGATAAGAAGATCTCCGCGTACGGACTTCAATTCAATGATGTGCCACACAGGCTCCCGCAGCCCGCGTGCCCTCCTCGCCCCGCCGACCACGATCCAACCCTCTCCTTACCGCCTCCCCCAGATCTATCGTCCCCCCCGTCGCGCCGAGCGCCCGACCCGATCTTGGACCTCATCATTGCCTGAGTAATCGCCAGCCCGAGGTCGACCCCGCTCATGTACATCGCGCCTCGATCGCGCACTCCATCAGTAGGTGGCTGAGGGCGAGCAGACGAGCTATGGCCCGGCATTGTGCGTCGGCTCGGACGGCCAAGGACGATGCGCTGGGAAGCAAATATTGCTCGTGATACGCGGAAGATTTTTAAAAGGGTCGGTTGGCTAATTATGCCACGCTCGCCCTTGATAGGCGAGTGCTGTATGGATATCAAGACATATGGCTGACATAATTTGTGGAAACTGATAGGGTTGGCTCCTTTAGGCCGACCCTCCTATCCCCAGCTCCAAACGTTAAAATCCGTATTTGAAGTTTCCAGCATAAGGAAACATGCTTAAGGTCGGTTGTTAGATCGTTGTCCTGCGAAATCTTCGGGAAATTCGAAAATTATAATCAATGTAAATATTTACAATTATACTAAAATCTTACCAATTTTTTACTAATCGAATACTCCTAAATATATGAAATTGCGCTTCGAAAGCACTATTGTAGAAACTGACATTAATCACGAAACAAGATTAAATTGAAACAATAAAAAGGGGGTGTGCTGGTTTATCTTTATTGAATTAGAACTAGGAGTTTCACATTTAGATATCCGTGGAACAATAGAGAGAACTTATTACATTTCTTTGGTGATTTATCCACCAATTTTCCTCCAAACGCAACTTTGATAATTTCCAAATTCAGATTACAGCACAACATGCTCAATACCACAAAAAATGGGGGCTTAGTTCTCTCTAAAGCTTCGAAAAGGCTACCACGGACTTGGCACTCAATCCGAGCACGCCACACACCTCCGGATACAGGCTCTTCCTGATCTCCGCGTACACTTCACCATTCCATTTCCTCTGTGCCAAATGTTCCCCCAGGCGCACCGCAGCCTCGACAACGCCCTCCTCGCTATCGTGCGCCGAGTCCACGATCCCCATCCTTACCGCCTCGTCCCCTTTGATCTTCATCCCCCTGTGTAGGACGTCGCGCCGAGCCGATGGCGACCCGATCTTGGACCTCATCATTGCCGTGAAGTAATCGGGGAAGGTGAGCCCGAGGTCGACCTCGCTCATGTACAGCACGCCTCGATCGCGCCTCATGAGGAAGTAGTCGTGGCTGAGGGCGAGGAGAAACCCAGCGGCGGCTGCGTGGCCGGATACGGCGGCGATGGTGGGCATCGGGAGGGATAGAAGCGCGGCGGCGACCGGCCTGAAGGAATCGACCATGTGGTGAAGCCGCTCACGGGCGCCGGAGAAGGAGCCAGCGTCTTGGGCCCAGGCAAGGTCGAAGCCGTTGGAGAAGAACTTGCCGTGGGCGGTGGTGATGAGAACGGAGCCACTGACTGCTTGCGATTTGGCTTCGGAGAAAGCGGAGAGGAGGGAATCGATGACGGCTGGGCTGAGCCGGTGCTCGTCGTCGCCTGTGAGGGTTAGGAAGAAGAGATTGCCGCGCTTCTGTAACGTGCACATCGTGGTGGTGGTCAGGTAGCGATGAGTCGACGCGATTGTAAGTGTGCACTCTCTATCTCTCTCGTAGTCTCAATATCTTTTGAGAATTGTGGGGCCCAATGTGAAATGTCAACTTTCGGAGGGTGTCTTTTTTTGGGGAGGTAAGTGACGAGTTTTTCGTTATCTTTCTACCTCTTGTCACGGCAGGAAACATAGCCCTTTAACTGAAAATGATAACACTGTAGCGGCCAAGGCTACACTTTCGGCCATGCCTTGGGATGGAATTCCTGTGTCTGATTCAAATATACCACGATTTAGGCCCACGGTCGGCTCAATAGAATCTGAGGCCCAAGGAAAAACTGTAAAATGGGTCTTTATTTTTTAATTTTAAAACAATAATTTCATAAGTTTTGAATTTAATATACAATATCAATACAGTTTAAGTAAATATTATTCTTCTGACCTTCTACTCAAAATTTGCTTATATATCATATGTATAGTCCATCATTTACTCTTTTTTTGATATATTTGTTTAATTTAATTATTGACATCATCTGGTTTTATTATATTAATGCCTCCTTTTAATTTTGTCTATCTTCGTTAAATGTGAGTTGAGGTATAAATTCCACTAAGAGTTATTTCTATAGGGGTCTGTGTGTATTTGTCAATATATACTGATTGAGCCATTTTTAATCGGCCTATCACAGAAATTTACTAGGCCAAAAGTCTGAGGGAGTTAGACTTTAAGTCCAGCACTTGAAATAGGTTGAAAGGTCCAAAATCTCCTTCCTTCCTCCTGCAAGCAAAATAACACTCTAAAATTCAAAGTCTTCTTCGCCAGGAGATTGCTTCGATGTAATCATCATTCTCTAATAATTGTTCTTTCTGGTTTTTGCTATCAATGATAAAGTTTGAGAGAGAATTATGCGTACATTTTCCTTCTTTCGCTTTCTTTACTTATACCATCTTTTCATTGTCTGGGTCAAGGGTTTTGCTGGGCTTTGGCCTTATTGTTCCCCTAGGTCGTATCATCCTTCAGACTGTTTCTGTCTTATCCACCATTTATCGAAAGTCGACGATGTCAGAATTGGTCTTCTTTAGGATGGTTCAAATCGATTGCCTTTTTCTCTTTCTTTTCCACCTTTTTGGTCTGCCAGTAAATAAATAGAAAATAATTATAATTTTTTACTTCATCTTCTTTACTCGATAAAGTATAGATGTCAGTTCCTTTTACAGACCTCTAATCACTGTTGTGCATATACCACAACAAATGAGCTAACCATTGCTTTATTATTTTGAGCCTCAAGTTATGGGTATTTGTAATAAGGGAAAATTCCTTCTCCACCATATACTATTTTTTTTTTTCAGTTGACTATCGATGTTTTTTTGACATTCAAAGATTAGGTTAGCACTTCAACGAAATGGCCATTACAATCAAAATAAATTAAAAGATACATGTTAGAACCAAGAAAATCTATAACTTCACTGTGAGGGGTTAAAGTTCAGGAATGGCTAGTTAAAACAATTGTGCAAAAAATTAAAGGTTTCTTTCTATGTTCTCTGAGATCATAGTAGGTGTCTAACTATAGTTCTAACATCATAATAGGCTTTTTGTAGTGTTAGGTAACTAAGTAAATTTTAACAAATGTTTTTTCTTTTATAAGGCTAAGAAATAGCTCCTTGCCACTACAGTTGGTTGTTTTACTCAATTAAAATTGGTGGTATTCTTTTTCTCAAAATTTCAATGTATGGAAATCTTCAGTAAAATAAACACATTTCAAAATTTCTAACTTTTATACATACGTATTATATTTTTTATAAACTCCAATAAAATCTCAATAAACTAAAGATTCCTAAAATTTTGAAGAATATTCTCCGAAATTTTAGCATATGAACGCATACAAAAGAATGTTTTTATTTTTTTCAAATTTTAATAGCAATAGAATAGGAGAATATCTACTGTTACAAAGTGGGTTCACATAATATAAAGATTTTTTTTTGACAATATACATCTTTTATTTATTATTTTGACGGAAAATAATTTTATTAAAACAGGTTAAATCCAAATATGCTCTTTTATTGTAAATGTTGAGATTTAATTTTAATAATAAATTTAGACCCAATTAAATCTAAATCCATCTAAATTGAATCATTTTCCTACCTTACCGCCTTGTAGAGGGGGCCATAGACGCGTAACGTGCCTTACCTCTGAGCCGGGCCGATCGAGATTAAAGTTTTTTTTTATTTTTCGTTTTTTGGTTAACTCGATCGAGATTAAAGTTAAAAGGAAAATCGGTGGCGTAAAAGAAAGGAAAATCATTATTTGAACTGAAGTTACCAAGGTGGCGTAAAAAGCGAAGCTCCTTTCCAATTTATTTACGCGCTCTAGTCGTGAAAAGAGCGGCAATGGAATGCAGGAAAGACCGGGAATTTAACACAGTAAAAACCTTTCGCGCCAAAAATATTTCGCTCTGATAATAACCCCATACCTTCCAACGCCTTTCCATTTCAATTCCGTTTCTCTCTTTCTTCTCTCTCGCTTCTCTGTTCCACAGAGAAGCAAAGCTCGGCCTTTTCTCCTTCTTTGTTCCCCCTTTCTCAATCCGATTGACTATTCCTCTACTTCCCGAAAACCAAACCAACATTCTCTTTTTGATCCCTAGGCATGGAGGCTAAATGCATGGATGGAATCGAAGGTACCCTTCAAAATCCCAGTTTCTTGTACCAGCCCGTAACCGTCAAGCGCATTGTTACGAGCACCGGCGCCCGGATTTCAACCCAAGTTAAGGCAGATGACTCTGAGGACTCCGAAGAAGCAAAACCCCTCATTGGGCATGAGCTGAAGAGCAGGTTGAAGGAGCAACCTAATGACAAGGCTCTTGTGAGTGAAAATGAGTCCTTATGTAGTCTCAACGTGTTGGTCAATGAAGAAGTCGAGAACTCAAAGGGAATGTCATTTGACGAATTTCTGAAGGCCACGAGTGCGGAGGTGACGTCTGCGGAGAAGTGTACGATGACTCGGATTCAGGAAGAGCAACCTAAGGAACCTGGAGTAATCAGAGTCAAGGAGGAGCCCGATGAGGGACGTGAGGATAAGCCTCCTGTGAGTGAAAATGTTCGCTCAGATCGTCATAACGGTTTGGTAGAAGAAGAAGCCACCTCAAAGAGAAAGGCATGTGACGAGTTTCTTAAGCCGACTGATAAAAAGGTGATGACTGAGGAATGTCCGAGAACTCATGCTAAGGAAGATCTGACTAAGGAACCAGGAGTATTCAGAGTCAAGGAGGAACCCGATGAGGGAGCTGAGGACAAGGCTCTCATGAGTGCAAATATGTCCTCAGATAGTCATAACGGCTTGGTAGACGAAGAGGCCGGGAACTCAGAACGGATGTCTTTTGACCAGTTTCTAAAGGAGACGGGTACAAAGGTGCTGTCTGAGGAGTGTCCGAGCACTCATACTAAGGGAGAGCAGCCTAATGAACCAGAAGTAATCAGAGTGAACCAGAAGCTCGATGTGGAATCGGAGGATAAGATCTCTGAAAAGAAAGTAGAGGGGTCGCATATTAATCCGCCGTCCGAACCTGAGAAGAGGGTCAATGGGACGGCCTTCCAAGATTGGCTCTGGCTCAGGTTCAAGGGTCAAGTCAAGTCCGGTGGTGAATGCCCTATGCCACAAGAGGAAAAGGTTGAAACTAAACAACTAGAGAAATCCGAATCACGTGATAGGCCTACGCCTACAGTTGCAGTGAAACATGAACCTTATTTGGGGGTTGAGACACAAGAGAAAAAGGTTGAACCTAAACAACTAGAGAAATCCGAATCACGTGATGGGCCTTGGCCAACAGTTGCAGTGAAACAGGAACCTTATTTGGGGGCTGAGAATAAGGTACATGTGCAAGAAAAATCACTTGTTTCTAAATTTGGGTCGAACCCACAAAAGGTGGAGAAGAAAATAGTAGAGGAAAGGATCATTCCTGGCTCAGTGGAGGATGGGGATTTTCCTGAGGAGCCAGATTGGCTCCTGGTGGGCAGGAGCATGATCACTGCAGTTTCTACTTCAAAAGGAAGTAAATTGGTCGACAATGAGATTGTTCATTTTGCTTTTCCTTCTACAAATTTTGCATTTAATGCGTCATGGATTGTTCGCTTCTCAACCAAACGGTTTGGAGAGGTATACTTCATTTATATTTCTTACTATATGGTTAAGGATTTGCAGTTTCCTTGTGTTGTATAAGCCTTACTTTCACCATTCCTCGAGAAATCAGTTTTAAGACTTAATTTGATATAATTTTCAATTTGTTGGGAGTGGAGTGTATATGTTTATATAAGTGAATGGCATGTGTTTTCTTTTCAACTATTTGAGTTTAGATTGGTCGGCTTCCAATGGACTGGGGAAAGTGTCTTCTTCAGCTTGTAAAATCTGCTAAGGTGAAAGTTCTTGGACGATGTGTAGCCGCCCCACCTAACCTTTATATCATGCAAGAGATCTTGTTATATGTGAGGTAAAGAATTTTCCTCTCTAAATGCTGTTTTGACTACAACTTGTGCTCCATACTTGTTTCCTCATTTCACAAACCAAAATTTGAAAAATAACCAAATGATGAGTTTAAATATACTTTTCTACTTCACTTGCAGTTGTGGCAAAGCAATGCAGTCAATGAATCGAACTGACTTTTAAGTTCGCAAGCTTTCATAATTACTGTTCAATTATGGCATAACTTTGGTCTGAATAAAATTTACGTGTATCATGTGTGGCAGCTTTTACATTCACCGTTCAGTCTTCATGGAGGGTGACAAATCTTCGTGGAGGCTAGATTCTTCCTGTAACATTGACTCAACAGTTTATCCTCTTCTCACTCTCTTCACATTGCTGAAAATTAAACCATATCAGAAGGTACTTCCTAATTCTTTCTCTTTCTTGTTCACTTTGCAACTTTATCTATGCACACATGTTGTGAAGAGATCTATGCACTCTGTTGTGTTCATGCTTTATTTGTGTTTGCATCAATCAGGCTGAATTTACCCCTGAAGAACTTCATTCTCGGAAACGTGTGCTGAATCTAGATGTATGTATGATACCTCTCGTCCTTTTTGGATCTTGTGATTTCCAATATCTCAATTGCTTAAATGAATAAATCTCTTCTGATTAGCTTGTTTAATGCTGTTTGATTGCTTCACTTGACTTGTTAAGCAGTTGGATTTTGGTCTTAATTCAACATTCTTAGGTGTCAGTTATTATATGCTCTTGAGGCCCACTTGGATGTTCAAGAAAATAGCATTTGAATTTCAAATCAAGACAACTGACAACAAATGGCATAATCATGGGTTTCTAGAGTAATTCTACCCTGTAATGGTGCCTTTCAATATCCAACTTGTTTGATTCCTGTATAAAGTTACAAGACAACTGAATATACCCTGATATGTTTTGTGTTTTTATATGCATTAGTGTTGATGGCTTCTTGAAAATTCCATGCATATAGACATGCAATGATTTGTGCAGCCAAAAGAAAGATGGAAAGAAAAGGATAATATGTACAATGGCAGGGGTATAGACATGCACAGGCCACAAAAATAATACTTTTTTATTTATTGGAACAGGATGATTCAGAAGAAGCTGCATCAGAGCCTATTATGAAGCGAAGAAAGGGTTGTCAACAGTATCCAGAACAAAACAAAGACGAACAAGCTATCTCAGAGTCATCTCTGAATAGACTGGTGGGGGCCGTAGAAGTGTATGACTTGGAGGTAGAGCAATTTGACTCTGTCTTTTTATATTCAGAATTTGGAGTATGGTATGGTATGGGAAGTCACCAAGTTGTTCGTTTTTAATCGTTTCCCCTAATTCTTTAGGAGGTGGACCCCCCAAAAACACTTATGTGTGACCTTAGGCCGTACCAGAAACAAGCTCTCTACTGGATGTCAGAATTAGAGAAGGGAATTGATGTTGAGAAAGCAGCAAGAACACTTCATCCATGCTGGTCAGAGTATCGTATATGCGATGAGTATGTAGCTTGAATATTTCCAAAAAATTTCCAGGGGTAAAACATCAAAAAAAAGAACCCAAAAAAATAAAAAGAGAGGACGTTCATCAACTCACACTATTGACTTGAACTAACATGTGATTGACAGGCGGGCTTCATCGATATATGTGAACATTTTCTCGGGGGAAGCAACAACAAAATTTCCAACTGCAACACAGATGGCAAGAGGAGGAGTGAGTTCCCTTTCCCTTTTGTCTTTTTGTTTATACTTCAATGTTGATTTCTTTTGGAAGGTTGAACTAAACGACCAGTTTCATACTTTTCGTGTGTGTATGTGTGTGTTTCTGTTTGCGTTATTTCTAACTCAAAAGTGTCTTTAGATACTAGCAGATGCAATGGGACTTGGGAAGACTGTAATGACAATCGCCCTAATACTTTCAAGACCAGGCAGAGGATGCCCTGCTAACCAACGGCATGACACTAAATCCGCAGATGCTGATGAAATTACAAAGAAAATAAAGAAAGATTGTCATACGAAGCCCTCATCGAAAGCAAACGGCAGTACTCTTATTGTTTGTCCCATGGCATTGTTGGGACAATGGAAGGTAAATATACTTTTTCCTCAAACTTTTTTTTTTTAAGCAAATATCCTTTGTTGCATGTAGAGTGCTGTTGATGTAAGGAAACCCCAAGCAATTTCAAAACTCACTCTTTCAAAGTTTTGTTTTGACTCTATCAATGATGGCACTGAGCAGAAGAGAAAATGCAAGTTATTGTAATACTTCGTTTACTAACTACATTTTAAAAATCCCAGGATGAGCTTGAAACACATTCAAAACCAGAAAGTATATCCATTTTCGTCCACTATGGTGGGGGGAGGGCCACTGACCCAAAGGTGCTTGCAGAACATGACGTGGTCTTGACAACTTATGGAGTGCTAACTGCAGCTTATAAAAATGTAAGGAAATTATGGTGTCTTTTGGTAGCAAATCACTTCATTTGCACACCCGTAAGATCCACATGCCAGAATTCTTGGTAACGCTGATGTTCATCTATTTTTCCCTTCTCAACGAAAATGGAATTATTGTAACTTTGATATTCAGTTTTTTACTTCTCACTTCTATCTCTTAGAGGAGATTTTCTAACTCTGATACAGGATATGGAGAACAGCATCTTCCACAGTGTCAGTTGGTTTAGGGTGGTTCTAGACGAAGCTCACACCATAAAATCCTGGAAGACTCAAGGTGCTCAGGCTGCCTTTATGCTGTCCTCGCACTGCCGCTGGTGTCTAACAGGAACCCCTCTTCAGGTTTGCATTGTTCAAATGTTTTTGCAAACTGTTTGCAAGATGCATCAACAGATGGGGTCCCTGAAGCATATACTATGCCATTTTTATCATTAGCCGTCTTTTGATTATACCCTTCACCTAAACAATCAATTCCTAAGCTTTAAAGTTCAGGAAGAGGAATGCTCTGGCATATCATCTTCTAATTTATGAAAGCTCTTTGTTATCACTTGTTGCAGAATAATTTGGAAGATCTCTACAGCCTCTTATGCTTCTTACATGTTGAACCATGGTGCAATTGGGCTTGGTAGGATACTTCTTGTTTAATGTTGACTTTCCAGGCGTCACTTTTTTGTTACTGCTTTGGTATAAAACTTTAATAGTTTAAGCTTCCTAGAATGCACTATTAGATGATCATTAATCACAATTCTTACTATAGGTGGAACAAACTGATTCAAAAGCCTTATGAGAGTGGTGATCCAAGAGGAATGAGATTGATCAAAGCTATTCTGAGGCCATTAATGTTGAGAAGGACAAAGGAAACGAAGGATAAAGAGGGAAGGTAATCACACTTAGATGCTTTGGATAGGCCTTTACTCTCCTCTCTACGTTCTACAGTTTACAAAATTTTATCAGCATTGTAACTCTTTGGTGCTCTTTGGTTTTAGGCCCATACTGGTTCTCCCTCCCACTGACATTCAAACCCTGGAGTGTGAACAGTCAGAAGCTGAGCATGACTTTTATGATGCTCTTTTCAAAAGATCAAAAGTATTCACGTAGTTGCTTTTGTTTAATATTACCTTCATTACTTTGCAGTGAAGTAAACTGCTTTCAGTGTCTTTATCTATCTAGAAGCTTACAACCTTTCATGAAAACAGGTACAATTTGACCAGTTTGTTGCACAAGGCAAAGTGCTGCACAACTACGCAAATATCCTTGAGCTACTACTTCGACTGAGGCAGTGTTGCAACCATCCATTTCTTGTTATGAGGTGTGAAAATGATTGTACATGCCATGAGCTAAATCTTATCATGGATTTCCTTTTACCACATTCTTTCTTGCTTCTAATAACTATTGGTTTTAATATGCCAGTCGAGCTGACTCTCAGAAGTATACAGACCTGAACAAGCTTGCAAGAAGGTTCCTTGAAACTAATCCTGATTCTGCCACAACAAAGCAGACTGTCCCAACCCATGCATACATTGAAGAGGTTGTTGAAGGTATCCGGAGGGGTGAAAACACAGAGTGCCCCATATGCTTGGAGTACGCAGACGACCCTGTGCTCACACCCTGTGCACATCGGATGTGCAGGGAGTGTCTCCTCTCAAGCTGGCGTACCCCAACAACCGGTCTGTGCCCAATTTGTCGGCAATTGATCAAAAAGACTGAGCTTATAGCCTGTCCATCAGATAACAAGTTCTGGGTTGATGTTGAGAAGGACTGGAAGGAGTCGTCAAAGGTCTCAAAACTCTTGGACTGCTTGGAACAAATTCGCAGGTCAGGCTCTGGTGAAAAGAGCATTGTTTTTAGCCAGTGGACTTCATTTTTTGACCTCCTGGAGATCCCTTTGAGGAGGAAAGGAGTTGGCTTCTTAAGGTTTGATGGAAAGCTGTCGCAGACGCAGAGGGAGAGGGTTCTGAAGGAGTTTAGTGAGACCAAAGATAAAATGGTAACAACAATTTTTCTACTAAAATTCTCTACCTCTGCTGGTTCTCATTTCTATGTGGCCGTTTATGAATTAATTGTTGCATATTTCATCTGTCTTGACATTTCAGGTATTGTTAATGTCTTTGAAAGCTGGTGGTGTAGGCTTGAATTTAACTGCTGCCTGTAACGTCTTCTTAATGGTACATTTCCAGACTTTGCTTCTCTCATAGTTACCTTTTCTTTTTCCAAACTATACAATGATCTGCTCCCTTCCCAACCCAATATCACGATTGCCGCATAACCTATATTATATTGTGTAGGATCCGTGGTGGAATCCTGCCGTTGAAGAGCAAGCTATAATGCGAATTCATCGTATCGGGCAGAAGCGAACAGTTCGTGTTAGAAGATTCATTGTTAAGGTTAGTTTTTATTTTATTTTTTTGGGTAAGTTGTTAAGGTTGGTTTTACTCTTCCGCCGTCCACTTGAAAGCCGTCCAGAATTGATCCAAGCTTGGTTTCCGTCAATTCGGCCATGCGGACTTGTTCACAACCTAACCATACTTGATTAAACAGCTTCATTTCTGTTCACAACCTAACTAAGTTTGATTAAACAGCCCCATCTCCGGATCCTAACACGGGAAAAAAAAAACCTGCGCCTCCGACAAAGTGACTTCACCCCGCTAATCTTGTGTGGAAGAAAATACTTCTATATGGACAATAGATTATAAACTTTTGTTCTTTAGTGGTTGCCAAAGTTGCGTGGCATCCATTATTTGAGTTTTACTTTTTCTTTTTTCTACAAAGTTTTGAGTAAATTATTTAATGAGGCCGACCACTCTGACTAGCTCTGTTATACAACTAGGCCGTATCATTTATTTACTTATTTATTTTTCGCCAGTCTTTGTCCTAGTTTGATTCCTTTATTTCAAACTTCACTCTTTAATAAAACGGCATTGCCGTTGGACAATGGTTGACAGGACACGGTGGAGGAACGGTTGCAACAAGTCCAGGCACGGAAGCAGCGGATGATTTCCGGGGCCCTCACCGACGAGGAGGTTCGGTCAGCTAGAATGGAGGAGCTGAAGATGCTTTTCAGATGAATTATGCTTAACTTTTTCTTACTACTCTGGGAGAGCTCTTTTTGCATATTTGGGGAGTGTCCCAATTTTGTAAAATTTTGTAAATTTTGGCAATGGTAATCTTACGGGCTTCCTACTATGATTCGTGATTACCCAGTGTATATCTGGTTAGGTCCAGAAAATACTTGCATATTCCGACGATCGAGATAGCAACGGACTAGGGCCAAACACGTGCTCTTCATATCTTGATTATAAAGGCCGAGGATCCACGTAACCGCTCAACCGTTGGACGAGCTATATCGGAGACCGTGGGTGTTTTGTAGGGCGATGGCATTTGTAACGCCTGCTCGAAAAGGGTAAAAACACTCGGTGGTGGTCGAATAGCTGCAACTCCTGCTTGAGAAGGACAGTTGGCGGTGGGGTCGGTTAAAGGAAGCGTCCAAAGCGCACCCAGTCTGGCTTTGACTGCATTGCTAGTTGCCTTTCTGTTAGGAGCTTGTTTCCAGGATCTGGCTCGGGCTCCGAAATGGCGCCGCACAGAATGCCCTATCTTTCAGTATAGGCAGGTATACACTGTAGATACAGGTATGCAAAGAGCTCAACTCTATGGCACTGGTAAGCGGTGTTCTGGGAATCCATGCTTGTTTTCCCAGCATAAATTAGAGTAAGAAAGATACTTCTGAGTTGCTGATATGGGCTAAAATTTGTCCCCTTTTTTTTTTCCTTTATAAATTTGTTCCGCGTATTTAAGAAAAATTAAAGCTCAATAAATCTGTTTTCTATAGTTACCTTTTCTTTTTCCAAACTATACAATGATCTGCTCCCTTCCCAACCCAATATCACGATTGCCGCATAACCTATATTATATTGTGTAGGATCCGTGGTGGAATCCTGCCGTTGAAGAGCAAGCTATAATGCGAATTCATCGTATCGGGCAGAAGCGAACAGTTCGTGTTAGAAGATTCATTGTTAAGGTTAGTTTTTATTTTATTTTTTTGGGTAAGTTGTTAAGGTTGGTTTTACTCTTCCGCCGTCCACTTGAAAGCCGTCCAGAATTGATCCAAGCTTGGTTTCCGTCAATTCGGCCATGCGGACTTGTTCACAACCTAACCATACTTGATTAAACAGCTTCATTTCTGTTCACAACCTAACTAAGTTTGATTAAACAGCCCCATCTCCGGATCCTAACACGGGAAAAAAAAAACCTGCGCCTCCGACAAAGTGACTTCACCCCGCTAATCTTGTGTGGAAGAAAATACTTCTATATGGACAATAGATTATAAACTTTTGTTCTTTAGTGGTTGCCAAAGTTGCGTGGCATCCATTATTTGAGTTTTACTTTTTCTTTTTTCTACAAAGTTTTGAGTAAATTATTTAATGAGGCCGACCACTCTGACTAGCTCTGTTATACAACTAGGCCGTATCATTTATTTACTTATTTATTTTTCGCCAGTCTTTGTCCTAGTTTGATTCCTTTATTTCAAACTTCACTCTTTAATAAAACGGCATTGCCGTTGGACAATGGTTGACAGGACACGGTGGAGGAACGGTTGCAACAAGTCCAGGCACGGAAGCAGCGGATGATTTCCGGGGCCCTCACCGACGAGGAGGTTCGGTCAGCTAGAATGGAGGAGCTGAAGATGCTTTTCAGATGAATTATGCTTAACTTTTTCTTACTACTCTGGGAGAGCTCTTTTTGCATATTTGGGGAGTGTCCCAATTTTGTAAAATTTTGTAAATTTTGGCAATGGTAATCTTACGGGCTTCCTACTATGATTCGTGATTACCCAGTGTATATCTGGTTAGGTCCAGAAAATACTTGCATATTCCGACGATCGAGATAGCAACGGACTAGGGCCAAACACGTGCTCTTCATATCTTGATTATAAAGGCCGAGGATTGACCACGTAACCGGGAGCTCAACCGTTGGATGTCTCTCGAGCTATTTGGGCCTCACAAAATCTAGACCGTGGGTGTTTTGTAGGCTTTTAAATGGCATAGGTTGTAACGCCTGCTGGAGGCGAAAAGGGTAAAAACACTCGGTGGTGGTCGAATAGCTGCAACTCCTAAAGCTTGTCCCCAGGCCCAGGGTTTCAGTTGGCGGTGGGGTCGGTTAAAGGAAGCGTCCAAAGCGCACCCAACTCTGGCTTTGACTGCGATGCTATTATGTTGCCTTTCTGTTAGGAAAAAGTTGTTTCCAATTCGCTCTGGCTCTCGCTCGGCTCCGCTTTCAATGGCGCCAACGAAAACAGAATGGGCCTATCTTTCAGTATCTGTCAATGGCGTGGTATACACTGTAGATACAGGTATGAAAGAGCTCAACTCTATGTATTTTCCTGGTAATTGCGTTCGTAGTTCTTGGGAATCGCATTTGCGAACTGTATTTAAAAGTTATAAAGCAAAATTAGAGTAAGAAAGATACTTCTGAGTTCTTAGGATGATATTTTTAGCTAAAATTTGTCCCCTTTTTTTTTTCCTTTATAAATTTGTCCGCGTATTTAAGAAAAATTAAAGCTAAACAATAAATCTGTTTTCTCTTATCTTCATTTTATCAGATGTATTTTTTCTTACCCAATAAATTTTTTAGTAACTTTTTAATACCATCTTTTCTTATCCAATGATTATTTTTTTTTTTTAAGATAACATTTATTATTTTTTAACTTCCTAAGTTACATATTCCTTGGGCATCCAAGAGATGGGAAAAAGAGTCATTGAAGACCCAGAGCAATTCTAACGCATGTCGTTGAACACGAAAACTAGCATCATGACATGACTACCACTAGCTTGAAAACAATACGGATTAACATAATCTATTAGATAGTAAAATTAAGTATACATAAAATAAGCATAGTTTCTATCCTATTTTAAAATGAGAGGTTAGAAATATATTTTTCTAGCTCCAACTGTAGAATAATGAGTTAACTAAAGATGGCGAGATAACATTCCATTAGCTCCGATTACTTTTTCTTCCATAACATCTTCCCCATCTCTGTCTTTGGATGGTTACTGTTGTCAATATCAAATTCAAATCCCCTACTTAACTGATGTAACAGAGTCATCTATATATGCTGTTTTGCAGTACTGTTGTTTTATGCTATCGAGTCAAAATTTTAAATTCGGACATTTTACCTTATCTCAATTAAATATTATCTGTGTTTGGACTTATAAGTTCAAATAATCAAAATAAGATACAAACAATTAAGTCTAAATTCCTTTAGTTGTTTTAGAAGATTTTAGAGTTCCTAGAATTGTATGGAATTAATGATTGGGTCGGGTCAAAAGTTGAACTCTATCAATATGTTTCAACTTCAAATTTGACCATGCATTCTCTGTGTTAGAATGTCAGTCCAAAGGTATAGCCCTAAACTTACCCACTCAAATCCTTGATCTCAAGTAATGGGAACCTTTCAAAGCTAAGTAATACGAAAAATTCTTAGTAAAACTCTTCCATCACGTCAACAGATTCAAAGCAGTAACAGTTATGGTACCTAGATATGAATATTTGATGGACAAGATTTGATATTGATCAACAAACTTAAACAATAACAGAACTACTTTACTTATAGTCTCACCAATACCAAAAAGACAAAATTGAAATCTCATGATATTGAATAGGGCTGTTAAAGGGAATGGGAAAATTCTAATTTCTCCGGTACCGGTGAGAGTACAAGTTTTCCCGTAATCGTCCTATGGCGGTGTCGGATGCTCAAAATATAAATTTTTCCGATTATCAGGATACTATTTTTTAAGATCTCTTTTAATTTTAATTTTTTTTTAATTTCTTACTTTATTGTATAGATTTTATTTGGCTCAAAATGTTTTATTAATTTGGTAATAAAAAAGTCCAAAATAAAAAACACTAAAGACAACTTAACTAAATTTGTCACGGATTTATCATTTTCAAAATATACTGAGTGATATAGAAAGACATTACCACAAAGTTTACACACACAAAAAGAGCCAATGGCCAAAAAAGTGCAAAAAAAAGGTCATTAATGATGGCAATAATCGGCTTCTGCCACCGCTAAAACAGTCACCATAAAAAACTGTTTACTGCACCTAAAGATGAAGATGACGGTGGCCAAAATCTAGAAATTAGCCCACCCGGTAGCGGTGGCGATTATGACACAATTATTGCCATAACTACTGCTGCCATCGGACTTGAACAATCATAATATTGAAACTTATAACTACAAACGATGATTAAAAAATAAGGTGGAAAATATGAGTTGAAAGTTCAAAATCTAGTATATGTTTAGATAAGTTGTAACTTGAAAATTTTAAGCCTAGAAAAAAAAAGGCATTAATTCATCCACATTATTTATAGTATAAAAAAAAGTTACAAATTAGTTCATGAGATAAAAGAAAGTTACAAATTAATCAATGTGTAATATTTCTATTTAAAATAAGTTCCTACATCCACCCACTTCTCTTTCATTGATGGTAGATGCTGGACACTTCAGCCATAGTGTGTCATGTGCCTAAGTAAATATCGTAGTCCAATAGCTGTAATGCCTACCACAACGAGTCATGTGCCTAAATAGACTCTGTAGTCTACTAATATTTGTCAGTGAAAGAAAATAAATATATTTTTAACGAAAATCTTATCACACAACAAATTTGCAACTTTCTTTTGTTTCATTGAAAAATTTGTAATTTTTTTATACCATATCATATTTACCAAAAAAAAAACAGAATTTATAAATTGAAGAAACCAAAAAAATATAAATTAAAAAACGAGAGAGGAGGAAAGGAGATCCAGCTTGCGCATGAAACACGCGAGAAGAATATACGGTCCACAAAGTGAAGAATTAAATGAATGACACGCAACTCCGCCGTTAACGAAAATCTCGGCTGTAAAGCCGAGCCGTTTATACCAAATATGTTTTATCCCTTGCCCCGTTTTGACTCTTTCTGGACCCCAGAACGTGTGCGCCTCGTGCCCTCTTTATATATACCCCCACACCATCCCACCCTTCTTCCACATTTGCGTTCCACACAAGAACCCAACTCAAACCAAACCCCCCACCTCTCCACAATTATTCAACTGCTCGCCAGATCTCAGCCATTCACTTTCCTTCCACAAGGCGCTGCTTTTTGTCCGCTGTTCTTCATCCATGGCCGACGCACAGTGGAGTAAATCCGGCAACGCGGGGAACCGGCGCCAGCCCAGCCGGCTGCAGCGTCGCGCCCCGGCATCCTTGCAGATCAGTGCTCCCGCCTCTAATTGGAACGTGGCTATCCCGCTCTTGTCGCCGCTCGCCTCTTCACCGACGTCGCCGAAGTTGGTGACCGATCGGATGGGGGAGATGAAGGCGAGGGAGGAGTCGAGGCAGCAGGGGGCGGAGCACGAGAAAGTCGTCTTCAAGAAGTGGCAGCACCCGGCAGCTCCCTTTTGCTACGAGCCGGCTCCGCGGGTTCGACCTTTTGTGCCCGTGTAGATAGGAATGGGAGACAATGAAATATTGACTCAGAAAGATAGATAGGAATAATAGGATTGTATTATACTCATGCAGTATGTAGATCTAACGGTGTGTTTCGAAGCCTCTTTTTTCGTTTTGTTGCCATTAACATGAATTTGTACAACAACTACACAGGATTCACATCAATAATTCTCGCGTTCATATTTTTAACTTTTTTTTTTTTGGGTTTTTCCTTGCTCTCTCTATTTGGTTCTGACTCTGAACTTAATTTGAGTGATTGGAAAGCTTTGGAATGATTGGCATCTGAGAAAATGAGTCATCGTCAAAAGGAATTGTAACGCTGTGTTATATATATATATATATGATGCTACCATTGGTTATCCTCTGTTTTTTCTGGAGGGTGTGGTGGGCATTGATTTAGAGCTATACTTTGTAATTTCTAGAACGAACTGCATTGTGACTTTGGCAAAATTTTAAGGAAAGAAAGAAAGTGCAGATTTCACCCAGATTCGCCTCAACTCCTTCCCTTTTAGAGCAAATTAGCTGTTCTTTGTGAATTATAACTGCTAAGCTCAATATCATAACTTATCATACTCCATTCAATGATGATTATCATAATTTAATAGCAGAATTTTTTTGGATCTCAGAATTGGATGGTTATTTATTCTCTCTCTCAAATTAGATGGTTCAATTTGAGAAGATATCATACACCATTATCATTCTCTAAATATAGCAGGTGAATATCATAGTATTCAATGCTTGTTGATTTTTCTTAGAATTGGATCTTCTTACTAGAGAGGAATCTCGGTAGTTTAGCTGACATTTTAAGGAGAGCTATTAACAATGGCAACTCTAATAATGCATATACAAAAGCTTTTGGAGTAGGAGTAATAGGTAGAGAAATTGTGATAAAATGTCAGGGCCTACTATTAGCAAGCAAAATGATTGTAGCTCTCTTGGGGCACAAACAAGATGCTGGTGGGTCGGAGGGGGAGATGAAGAGCAAACTATGAGATTTGAACTATTTCTTCAACTGTTGATTTAATTTTCTGACTCCTTTTTTTAATGTTATTATTTTTTATACGTGTGCAACTGATGATTAATGATTAGTTAGGCATGAGTAGTCTCTTCCACGAGCGGAACAGAGTTAGCAATTGGCATTTTGGTAACCCAAACTATTGGTGATATTTGTATTCTTTCTCTATTGTAAGAACAATAATTAGCCGAGGCGTGTGAAGTGTTGGAGACAGTGACTCTTATTCACAACATATATCCATTCCCTAGAAGCTAAGGATAACTTTTTTACAGATTTTTTTAACCATAATCTGTCGAACATACTACAAAATAGGAAGGGAAAAAAATCATAGTTATCATAGTATCTATATGATAAAATCAATTTCATATCCGTTATTATCAAAATGATGACTTTATTTTTTGAAAAGTATGTAAAATGATCAAATGTCCCTCCGAGATAAAATATGCAAATTATTTTTAATGATTTTTTAAATATTTTTAGTAATTTTATCTTAGAGAGATATTTTGGTTATTTTACATACTTTTTCTCAAATAGATACAGGTTAATTATGACTTTTCTCCAAATAGGAATGTATTGTCTTTGAATCACATACACTGTACTAAAACAAATTAAATCTATGTTCATATGCCCGTTCCTTTTTAATTCACTATATTTTTATGGAGTGAGATCTCTAATTTGCTGACATACCTAAATTAGATAGTCTAATTCAGATAAAAATAGGAACGAATGCTATAATATTTAATGCTAAATGTATTAATTATCTGAACCCTATAATATTTAATTTTTAATGTATTTATCTCCCTTCTAATTACACCATTCAATTGAAGAAGAATATTTTGTGAAAGTTAAAAGCTTTTTCTTTTATCATGGATAAATCCAAAAATTTTCTATTTGAATTTACTCAATATTTTTGTTTTGTGTTTTTTTTTTGTAAAAAAAAATAGGGGAAAATACACTTTTCACCCACAAACTACCGGAGTAGTGACACATTGCACCCCAAACTACCATCTTTAAGACATTGCACCCTCAAACTACCAATGTTATACATTTTGCACCCTAAACTACCCACTTTGACACATTACACCCTCCAACTACTAATATTAAACACTTTGCACCCTCCATTTGACAATAATACCCTTGAGAAATTAATGAATTGACAACAATATCTAAGGGCATTATCGTCATTTTAGTTTGAAAATTTGATAAAGGGTGCAAAGTGTTAAAAATTGGTAGTTAAAGGGTGCAATGTATCAAAATTGGTAGTTTAGGGTGCAAAGTGTAAAATATATGGTAGTTTGTGGGTGAAAAGTGTATTTTCCCCAAAAAAAATATTATGCCAAACCTACTTATGACAAATTGATGACCATTGAGTTGCACGCTATCTTTCTTCTTACCGCGCACTTCCAAAAATAAAAAATAAAAAAATCATAACGCCTTTTTGTAATAATTTTTTTTGATGACCTTTCCATTCGTCATGCGGTTGACCAGTCTACGGACCGACTTTTTTTTTCTTTTTAAAAAAAATTATTCTTGGAGGCAACTATTACTTGTCTGAGTATCTGCGGCTCGATATGATCCGATTTTGAATGGTCGTGCCCAGATAAAACAAAAGGCTTGGAAAAAGCAAGGATCCAAAACAAAATAAAATAAGGCATTCAATTCAAAGTAGATGCAAAAGAAACTGCGACTGCCTTTTATATACATATACGTTAAGCTCCTCGGGGGAAAGATATTCTATACGCTTTTTGAGTCTCATCTCCAAGCGAGGTCCTCATCTTTAACTACTAGTATTTAAAAAAAAAAAAAAAAAATTATATTCGTATTTATTTAATATATGTTGTGAGAGAGGTGGTCCTCAGTCTACTGTTAGGCATTCCTTGATTTGATAGCAAGATTTTTCATATTCTAGTTAAATTTTGTTTGTTTGTTTTTTTTTTTTTTTTTGGGGGGGGGGGGGGGGGGGGGAGTTTATCTAATTGGTATATGATATTTTAAGTAGTACAAAACTACCACTTCATCAGAACCCGAATAATTTATTTGCGTCAGAGAAATTGATACTGAGGCTTGGTTAAAGAAGAAACTATCATCACTTTTTGTATTCTAATTAGTCAGTAATTATTAGGTAGTTTAGATTTTATAATATTTAAATGCTTGTTGTGTGTCGCTCTCATGTATATTTAATTCCAAGCAAATATGTTACATTTACATTCAAATTAGTTAAGGCTCAATAATTACTCAAGAGATAACTTTTAAGCAGTAGATATCACGTGTCTGCATGACATCATACATTGCTGCGTTCGGCTTACCGCTTATCCCTACTATAGTTCTATACCTTTCTTTCTGCTTGTTTTAGAATTTTGCACTGTAGTTTCTGTAGCCCGCATGCTGCCTGCACATGTTCTTGCCCCCTTGCATGTGATATCTGAGAGTACACTTACACAGTGGTGAAGTCAGATATTCCTTTCTTTTTTTTTTAAATAAAAATCTCTTTTAAAAGTTTAGATAGTGTGAATTTTAAGGGATCGAGGAAGGTGTTCTTCAAATTTTCAGGGGTCAAAAAGAGAAAATTGAAAATAAAAAAATAAAGGGGGCCAAGGGAATGCTTTGCGGGGAAGGGAGTTTGTGAGACTACTATTTCAATTTAGACCATCCGCGAGACATTTTTATATGATGTCCACAAAAGAATACCAATGTCGACGCAAACAAAACGAATATTCTTATGCAGTCAAGGAAAGGAATGGATATTCAATGGGGGAGAAATCTCTAGCACCAGATAGACCTGTTCGATCTATAAAATGGTCAAATATATTCTCCACAAAAAAAAAAAAAAACGAAAAAATGGTAAAAATATTCTGCATATTTAGAAAGGTCAAATTCAGTGATTCATATATAAGCTGTGTCACCTTGTTCTTGGACAAACGGTTGAAAGGCAATCGTGCGAGGGATGAATGAGTGGTCGGTATCCCACCCTTTGTACTAGAAGGTTAGGTGATCAACTTTATCATCTCGACCAGATGAATGATGATGTCAGTAGTGATCAGTAGATTCCAAGTGCACAGTATTTTTTCTCCTCTATTTTTATTTTTATATAATATAATATACAATTGTTGGGGTAATATATGTCCATCATAAGCGATAGGAATGCATTGACGTGGTGGAGTGGATAGCTTTTGAAAAATGTGACCCGATAGTTTGGAGCATCTTTGAGAAGTTCTTTTGAAGTCCAACTGTTCGTCCTAAATTGCATCTTCAATGCTTCCCCCTTTATCAAATCGATTCTTCTGTCCATCCTCTGTCTTCCAATATATGTGTAATTTTTTTACGCCAATTTCTTTTAAAAAAACAAAAATGTAAAAATTTAAACCCCATAAAAATGAGAAAGAATATTTTGTTTTAAAAAATAAATTAATGGGCCTCCTTTGCCTTACGATGTATTTCAACTGGTCACTTCATTTAGGCGATGTTTGATTGTAAAAATATTATGGTGGTAAAAAATTTGGAGTGTTGGAGTTGGTGAAAAAAAATGAATAGAGAGATATTTTGAATTAATTTTTTATATTTATTTAAAGTGAAAAGTGATAATTTGATGGGAAGAAAGAGAATTTTGAGAAATTATTTTATTATTGTGGAAATTTTAGAGGGTAAAAATATTGAGACTCAAACATCTCATAATTAGAAGTCTATGGAGCTTTTTACAAACAAAAGCAATATTTAGGTGACAAAAAAACTAACATGGCGTTTGACAAACCAAAATTTTAACTTCTGAAATTTTATTATCATTACAATTCTTTTTTTCTCTTCACTTTTTTCACAAACTTTTTTTTTTCATTTTTTCACCAATTTTTTCATTATCTCTCTTTACCTTTTTACCAACTCTAAAAGTTTTACCTTAAAATTTTATTCCCAAACTCTATGTAAAATTTTTCAAATTGGTCAATATTTTAGCAAAGCAAAGCTGGACCATATACTAGCTCTATTTTGTTTTTGTTTTTTTCTCTTTTCGGACCAATAAAGTGGAGTGCATACCCACTCACCAGTGGCCTTGTTAATCGTATTAGTCAAATTTGTTGCTGACAAATTGGCAAATTCTGAAGATATGACACATCAAATCTCACTTTGAATTTTGAAAGCAGGGAAAATTCTAGAACTTGGAAGACCAAACGAGTAAAATCAACCCAGTGCAAAACAGCCAGCGCCTTGCTTCGCCTCAAGAAAAACGGGCCGCTGTTTCTTATTAGCTTAATCTTTATTTCCTTTTCCATTTATCATCTTCCTAAATACGTAACAGCGCTTGTCATTTCTGACTGTTTAAAACTATGGACGTGCCTTTTGTTTTGTGGTTTTGTTTGAATTTCAGAATAAACCGTGGAATGGAAGGTCTTCGCGCTGCTAATGAAATACAAGGACACAATTGGTCCCGCTGCAACATGACAAGATCACGCCGACGTAAAAATTGGTGAAGGTCTTTAATTATGGATGAATGCACACCCGCATGGACTAGTCAACTAGGCAAAAATAGGGTGGCATATAGAACAGCTAATAAATTACCCCTTTTAGATGGAAGCAACAAGATATAAATATCACTTTAAAAAAAGGCCAGAAATATATAAAAATAACCAACTTTCAGTATTATATCCATCAGTTTGGAGTCGGTTTTGGGTCACTTGTATTGGGCCGAATTCTTTTAAACTTTTCTGGGCTTTTTCCTTTGGGCCGGTCTAATTTATAACTTTTCAGCCTTATTTAGTTTGGACTTGAATAAACTGTTTTCGTTTGGGCTGGAGCCACTACATCGCCAACCGATTTCTGACAAACCCAAAACTGTTGCTCAGAAAAGAGAGAGAAAGAAACGACATGATGGAAATGAAAAGAGAAAGAAATATTACAAGAAAAGCAGATAAAGCAAAAGTCTATTTCATAGCCGGAAAAAGAGAAAAAGAAAACGAGAGAATATTTGGCTTGGAAAGCAGTCTCACCACTTACAAACAAGCTTCTCTAACGCATTTGTGAAATTGATTAAAGCAAAGATTATACTCGAAACAAATTGTTAACATAATAGTATCCTTTGAGGGGGCCATCCCATAAAGTACAAACTATTTTGTAAAATAATTTGCTTCAGAGATTTATCAGTCCACGACGCCACGCCCACGTTATTATCTTATCTAATCCGTATCCAAAACGCGTCGAGGTTCTCTCTACAGCTTCTATCATGTTCTTTTCTACAGCTGCGATCAAATAAACAATCTTAATGCTGCTGATAATAATTAACGTTGTTTCTTAGTTGTTAATTAACGAGTTGATGAGATGAGTTGGGTACTCAATCCAATCCGACATCGTCAAAATTCGCGTCAAAAAGGGGCTAAAGACCTAAAGACAGAAAAGAAGGCACCGGCACCGGCACCACCTCCACGACATTGACATATAGGTTGGACGTAAAATATGCACCAAAAGTGACCCGCAGACGTAATTTGTGGGGGCAAAACTTCAACAGCCTTCCGATATTCTCCGCCAAGAAAGTCACTCCAAACGCAAAACTTACATGAATACGGCGGGAAGTTGTAGACATCCTACCTATCCTTGCATGGCCTGTTGTCCTTTTTCTCCTTCTTTAACGTGTCTTGCACATCTCATTGATCAACAACGTGTTATCTTTTTCTTCCTGGTGGGGTAGGTTTGCCGGACCCACATGGTTCGACACCTGTGTTAGACGAATTGTGTTTTATTTAGGGGGATAATTTTCAGAATCACGTGTGGACTTTTTGTGGTGATTACGTACATTTAGTTCGTAGTTTCATACCGTGTATTACAGCAATGCAATAGGAACCCTCTTTTAGACACGTATTAGGAACGTTGCTGTTTACTTTAAAAGGGCTTCTTTTTGGTTTTTTAGGCTTTTCTTTTAGATAGTCAGATTTGTTTTGGAATAAAACAGACGAAAATAAAAAAGCGAAGTCAGCCATAGATGCAACCATGTCGATTTGCATAACATTTTGGACAGCAAAGACACAAAGATGATGGGAAGAAAAAGGCACATATATAGGTCCTCTATCCCTTTACCTAAAGGTTTTTGGAATCCGTTCTACAAATTCCTATAACAAAATACCTTAAAATCAAAGTTTTATAAAATCAGACTTTAAAAAAACAGCTTTAAAGATAAATTGTATAAAGTCATATAAAATGACGGTTATGATTTAAAAAAAAAATATAATATTTGAAGGCTAGTCACGCTATTTAATAAGGTGATAAGACATAATATTATTATTATATCTTAACTTGACTCATTAAATATTGTGGACAATCTTAAAATGTTAGATTTATTTATTTAAATTACAATCGTCATTTTACATGATTTTACATAAAAAATTTTCTACGGAATTTGATCAGCAGAAAATGTACTTAGTTCTAAGGTTCAACGATGCAAATGATTCATACTCACACGTCTATTATATGCATGAATATTACGTACATCGACTGTTTGTATGTATCCTTTTGGCCGATTCAGAGGTTGTACACAAACGGTGCACGAAACTGATCACCGACGGAAAGCCAATCCCCGGCCCCCGCAATATGGGCAGGACCTTGGAGATGAATGTAGATTCTTCCATCTTTCTTTTTGTTTTTATTTGCTTGCTCTTTTGTAGGCGGAATCTCCATGTGCGTGGTCTAAGCCCTCAGGTAAGCTTTTGTCTCAATAAAAACAAGCTACCTGCTACCACTCACTTAACTTTTGACAAATTTCCCCTAGTCGGTCTGGTTTCAATGTCTTCTTTTTGTAAGCTAGCTAGACGTTTGAAAGAGACTTTTATATGGGCATTTCTATACCAATTCTTCCTATATTTACATCGAATTTAACGTATTATTGTCTCAGCCTTTTTTTTTTTTTTAAAGAGTGGGGAGGAAAGAATGAAAAAACAGAAAAATGAAAAGGAGGTTCTTTTGGGGGAAGCTGCTATCATGAGTTGGTGGGAGAAGTTCTAACTTCCAACTCAAACCTGGGCTGCGCTTTATAAGGCAACTGCTTTGCCAAGCTAGAAGAGGAGCAAGTAGCACCCAAAGCAAATTAACCAACATCTGGTCTCAAAAATTAAAATTGTAACCGGACCACTAACAAAGAGACTCGCCGACTTTCCTCTAATTTGTTGCCCCCTATAATTCATAAAAGTTTCTCCAAATTTCCAATCTTCATTTTGATCTATGCATTCAAGCAGGAGTTGCGTCCCTCTCGAGAGTCTTGCCAAATACGTACGCTATTTGACTTGGAAACTCCAAATTTCTAAAAGCCGCTTGCCTAGAAATTGACTCTGGGAGGGAAAAAAAGACAGGAAATCAAACTAATGATGATATCCACTTCCTCATGCTTGCGCGCCCAAGTAAAATCCAAGCCAAAATTTTGAATCTAAAATGTACGTCCGAGCACATGGTGCTCACGGGTATAGCCATGTGGTTCTTGGGACCTGAGCTTAAAAAAGATGTGTTCTGGCATCGACAAGTTCCTGTCTTCGTAGATGTGTGGATACAGAGCTGGTAAAGCCCAAAGACACCAATCACAACCTGAACGGCTGAACCAGATCTGAGCAGAAAAAAATTTGTCCGGAAAAAAGAAAAGACAAACTGTCTTTCTCAAATTTGTCCGATCCAATATGAAACCCAGAAAAGTGGATCCACCGAAATCATTATGTTTGACTTCGCATGCAATTTAATTAAACAACCCCTCAAGGAGGGTCAATGTAGCTACACTGCCCTGGACGAAATGACCTCTTTTTATGTATATGTATATATATATGTTCTTTTCCCTTTAAAATATTGAAAATTCGACAAAAACTGTAAATGACCTAAAAATACAAGAAAATTGCATATATTCAAAAGATTAATCATATATTTAACATTTTTGAGTTTCAAATCACATTATTGAGAGCTGATGGACGGGGAAGGAATATTTAGGGGGCGTTTGTTTATCGAAATTTTGAGGAATATTTTCAAAATTTTAAGAATCTTTTGAATGTTGAAGCTTATTGGGGTTTGTGAAAGTGTGAAGTGTATGTGTAAAAATGTGAAGTTTATCGGGATTTGTGAAATGTGTTTGATGTGATAAAAATTTTGGGCCTCCAAAAAATTGGACAAACAAACGTCCCCTTAAAATAAAATTTTGAATAAATACTAAGAAGATGTTCATTTTCTAAAAAATTCTAGGATTTTTAAAAATTCTAGAATTTTAAAACCCGAACATATTTTTTAACATTACTTAAAAATAACTACAGCACGCATAGCAATAAAATTAACATCACTTAGAATTTTTAAAACATAAAAAATTTTCTTCTCCTAGTTGTGACTGAGAGGTATTTATTCATAATATGCCTTTTTCGAAAATCTGAACTAATTAAACCCGCTATTTCATTTCAAAACCAACATAAGAACATCTTAAAATAACGCTTCCCGACTGAGAGGTATTCCATTTTCCATATTAGAAATTTCTTAACTAACTAAAAAATTCTCAAAAAAGATTCCAACCGAGTTCTGCTTTCAAATTGGGGGGTTAGAGGGAATAAACTTCTTGGAGACGTAAGGGTACTCAACTTACGCCCTCCTTCTCGGATAAGAATTTTTGCCATCAAAAGTAGGCATGCAATCTCTCCTTGCAAAATGGCTGACTGTACTGATAGGAACACTTCTGCCAAAATCCCCTTCCGACAAAGTCTCTCCTAAGGAGGAAGCTGCAGATCATTTGAAGTCCTCTCAAAAAACTAATCATTTCTGCTCATACGAAGATATCTATTTTTGCCATTAGAGATTTACTGAGACTGATAAATTTTACTTTTCAAAACGTGGGATAAGAAAAAGCACTTCAGACGTAAGATTGTACTTTAACAAACCCTCGGCCACTGTCAAATACCCCCTGACCTCTCTTTTTGAAAAAAAATCATTTCGCTCACTGCTCCACAGTCCTCCCAAAGGGGAGCTTCTCAGGAGGAACACTGCTGCCATTGATTTCCACCCAAACTCTCCCCTTTTTCACTTCATGCTCATACCTCTTTGTTTCCCTCTGTATCGACTACGCACTCTCATGCTCTCCCCCACGCCTACTCAAATGCGCCGCACTCGAACCGTCTTCCCCTTTACCGCTCCACTGCACGCGTGATTCTAGTGAATCAGAATGTGTTAATCAGATCTTTGTTTTTTTTTTTGGGTTTGAGTTCTGCTGTTACGAGCTTGGAGGGGTTTTATGGGCTTAAACAGAGCAATGGTTGCGGAGCCTTGGATTGTGAAGATGGGAAGCCAGGTAAGCACGAATCTCAAACACGCCCTCCTTCTCGAACCTTCCAAGAAAAAGGGCCCCAGAAACCAAGTCCCAAAACAAACCGTAGGCATCCTCTCCTTCGAGGTTGCCACCGTGATGTCCAAGACCGTTCACCTCCACAAATCCTTGACCGATTCCGAGATCTCCAAGCTCAAGACCGAGATCTTGAAGTCGGAGGGAGTGTTGAACCTGGTATCGTCCAACGAGGCGCACCTTCTGGAGCTCGCTTTGGCGGAGAAGCTCGACGATTTGAACCGCATCGCCGCCGTGGTGTCGAGGCTGGGCAAGAAATGCTCCGAGCCGGCTCTGCAGGGGTTCGAGCACGTGTATGGGGACGTCGTGAGCGGGGTTATTGACGTGAAGGAATTGGGGTTTTTGGTGAGGGATATGGAGGGAATGGTGAGGAAGATGGAGAGGCTTGTGAATGCGACGGCGAATCTATACAGCGACATGGAGGTGTTGAATGAGCTGGAGCAGGCGACGAAGAAGTTCCAGCACAACCAGCACGAGGAGAGTAAGAGGGTCTTCGAGCAAAAACTGATTTGGCAGAGGCAGGACGTGAGGCATCTCAAGGATGTTTCACTTTGGAATCAGACGTACGATAAGGTTGTGGAGCTCTTGGCCAGAACGGTCTGTACGTTATACTCTAGGATTTGCATAGGGTTTGGGGACCCTGCATTGAATTCGAAGAAGAGCCAATGTGGGCACTCTTCCGGTCAGATTGGTTTGCATCATCGTCTTCAGACGGGTTCGGGTTCGGAACCGTTGAAGCGGGTTCTTAGCAGGAGTAGTGGGGCGGAGAAAAGGGTGACAAGCTATACCTCTCAATTTAATTCGCGGAGGGGTGAGGTAGCGCTGTTTCGACCGGAAGACTTTAATTTCCCATGTGGAGCGAGCCCCGGAAGGCTTTTCATGGATTGCCTTAGTTTAGGTAGCTCAGTTTCCAAGTTTGAGGATGATGATGTCTATCATGAGGACCGGAGTAGCCAAGTTTCAGGGGTTTCCAGCTCTGGCAATGCTGGTGGGAAAATCGAGCAGACGAATTACTCTAAGTTTGGCAATCGATCCCAAATTGGTAGTGGGGATCAAAGACAATCCAAGTCTGGTGTTATGCAAGGTGCTCGGTTCGGCCCCAAGAGCCGATTGATGGTCTATGCTCCTCCCACCACCGTGGGAGGCTCGGCTCTAGCCTTGCATTATGCAAATGTCATAATTGTCATAGAAAAGTTGCTTCGCTACCCTCATCTAGTGGGTGAGGAAGCTAGGGATGATTTGTATCAGATGTTGCCCACAAGCTTAAGAACGTCTCTGAAGAATAATCTCAAGTCCTACGTCAAGAATCTGGCAATATACGATGCTCCTCTAGCCCATGATTGGAAGGAGACACTTGATGGGATTCTCAGGTGGCTCGCACCACTTGCACATAATATGATCAGGTGGCAGAGTGAGCGTAATTTCGAGCAACACCAAATTGTTACGAGGACAAATGTTCTGCTACTTCAGACGCTCTATTTTGCTGATAGGGAAAAGACGGAGGCAGCTATATGTGAGCTTCTTGTGGGGTTGAATTACATATGTCGCTACGAGCATCAGCAAAATGCGTTATTGGACTGTGCCAGCAGTTTTGATTTTGAGGACTGCATGGAATGGCAATTGCAATGTCGAGCTGCCTACATTAACTGAGTACATGCAGTGAATGGTAGAGAATTTTTCTTTGTTCCTGATACTTGTATGAACATACAGACGATAGTTCAACCGGATGTGAATACCTTAGCTTTGCACACTGAAGGCTGTTTACTTTTGAAGACTTGAGTTTACGAATGTATCATGTTGCAAGGTACGAGAAGGTGAATTCTGAAGTACACAATTGCAATTGTTTATGAACAGGAATTATCGCTTCTTTTTGTGCAGAATTTGTACATATGTTTATGTAAAGTTGGTGGTATTCCTTGTCAAAATCCCAGTGCATTGCTTACAATATAAAATTTTATGCGTGGAGTCAGATCATCTACAACGCAAGGGCTGAGGTTAAATTCATATTCTCTTTGTGCAATTTGGCGCACTGTAGAGTAAGGACTTCAATCAAATCCAAATTGGTGCCTGTTTGAGAACCATGACATTTTGAAGTCATCTTGGAACCCTGGAACCCTAACTGTTGGTAAAGATGGGGTTAGGCCTGTTTCTTCCACTTTGCGAATACGATGATTTTGAACGTGTGTATTAATCAGCGTGTTGTCTGTAGAAAATTTGCAGTGACAGTAGCAATTAAATTTTGGGGTTGATATGCCTGTACTGTACCACATGCGCCATTTTACATCTCCTTCGAGCTTATATATATCACTCATGCTATATTCAAATAGTCTTCTCTTATTTAAGTGACGACACAATTGAATAGATACTCTTTGACTTGTCGATATCACAGCAGTCATACGTGCAACCATGCTATCATCTTGGAATCTGGGTCTCCTGAATTACTCTATCTTGATTATGCGTCTCTCTGAGGTGGTTCCTTTATTACTGAGAGGCTCTGATCTTGCTTGTATATTTGGCAAATGTTCCTGAGTATTTGTTTGTTTTAGATTCTGAAACCTATAAATTAAGTAATAAACTGGGGCCTGGAATCTGTTATCCGGTACACTCTTGAGCTTTCCCAACATTGGACATTCGAGGAGCTTTATGTGGTCGGGGAGTGTATGTGCCCTGATGCTCTCCTTGTAAGCTGAACTACTTAAATCAATAGATTTGTTCTACAAGTATACTCTGTTTTAGAAACAAAGGAAAAAAAAAAACTCTGTTTCAGAATAATGCCTTCAGTAACACTTATTGTTTGTCCTTTCCCAGTGTTACTGGCTGGCGATTGATTTGGGTAAAATGGATATATTTTGAGCAATGTGGCAATCCATGAAATCTTGTTCTTCTTAGCCGGGGCTGAATTCAGTTACAATATCTTGATATGATCTCTCTGCCTATCCTGTTGTACAATTGACATCGGAAAACGCCTTGGAGATTGGTTCTAGTGAAACAGCAGGCAATAAATGCATAATCATCTGATAAGTTTACAGTATGACACTGCCATGTGCCATCTGATCTGCGAAGAACGATGTGTGATGTAGCTGCTTAATTGCTATTAGAAGCCGGCATGGTTTATCAAAAACTTCCTGAGGTACATGTTACTTATGACATGGGGAATTCACGTATCACTTTTTAAGAGTCTCCGGTTTTTTCGTTTATAATACAACTTTCTCATATATTTTTTTTCTCTGTGCAAAGAGATTGAAATTGTGCAAGAAAAACGGGTTGTCGTGTTTCTTTTAAGTTCTGTTTTTATAGTGTTTTAGAAGATGTTGGGATTGAATTATGATTCTCGATTCTGCAATGACAATGAGTAAAGTTTATTTTAGGAGCATAGATGTGAACTCATATGATCTGAATCCTTGTGATGTTATCATTGTTATCTTTAGGGAGGGTCTCTAATAAAATGCTCGACGCCGGAAGTCTGACATTCTAGCCAGGCATTGCAACAGAGAGGGAGATTTCGAAACTGAAGAATAATGTCCGCCTGAGATATAATCAATGAATTTGTAGTATACAGCTTAGCCCAAGGAAAGCGGCGCCATCATGTGGGCAGTGGGCAGCAGGCAGGCGGTAGAGGAAGGCATTGACTATGACAATAAAGGAGCCTTCAATCGTATGGTTGGACATTATTAATTTCCAGTGTGAACTCTGCGAGAGTGGGGGGAGAGAAAGAGAGAGGCCAGCTGGTAAGCAGTTAGTGGAAGAACAGATGGATTCAGCAATTCGTACTTAATTATAGTCAAGCTCGTAGACATTATATAAGACTAATGACAGAGTTTACGAAGAAAAGAACAAACGTAGAAACTGGCGACTTTTTTTTTTTTTTTTTTTGTGGCCCTAAGCAAATTGCAAATTCACTCGAACAGACTGGGATTACAAATTTACAAGAACGAGTATATAACAAGCACAACACAGAGAAACGGCTCAAAGGAATACAAGGGATACGGGAACAGGGCCCTTTTACAAACCCAACAAATGGACCCAAAGTCCAGATCCAATACATGGGCCAAAGGCCCAACAACAACCGGGTTCCAAGAACCCATCTATCACTGACCGTGGGCTTTAAATTATAAAGTGCACAGTACATTTTCAATTCTTTCAATTAAATGAGTTATCTGACTTTCTGGGAGATTGAATTAAATTCATATATGGTGAAGCGCTTTCCTGAATGGGCTTAGAAATGAAATTAAATGAGCTTAGAAGCCCAAAAGAAGTAGAAAGTGCAGTACATTTTCAATTCTTCTTTTCCTTTCGTTTCTTCGGCAATCCTTCGGACACTGGCTCATCAGTCATCAACCGCCGTTCGTGTCAGTTTTATCGAACTTCTGACTTAAAATTAGACATCTTGATAGCAGGAACAAACGCGGATCCTGTGAATACCTCATGCGATGAGTTACAGAAGGTTCGCCTTCGAATCCTTTTATTGAACGCATTCACCTTCGTAGCACAATTAGCCTCGCACTCGGGCGATTTCATTTGGATTTCTCTGTAGTTTGTTTCTACTTGCTTACGAAGATCTGGATTTCAGAAAAAATAAGTTAATGTTAGGAACTTCTCGTAGATGGAGGTTATATTTGTTTGTTTTTTTTTTGGAAGCAATTATTTCAGTGTTAATCTTCATTTTGGTTATTATTTTTGGGGTGGGGGGATGAGGATTGATTTCGATTCTGAGTTTACTCGGACTCAAGAATTCGGACAAGCAATGCGATGGTTTTGTAATTAGTGGTTGATTCTCTCTACACACGCACGTGAGAGCGTGTAAAATGCTATCACAAATCAATGATGATCTTCTGAATGGGTTTCTGAAGATTTTTCTCATCAACTTTTCTCTTGCTGAAGGAAGGGTGAGTTGTTAGAGATGTTCAAACGAGAGATTCGAAGTTAGCCAAAATCTACTTGTTGTTTGACGTGTCTTTCCTCTCGATGTATTTTCACTTCCGCTTTATCTTTGTTTTGCACAACTCCGTGTCAAGTATGCTAAGTCACACAGGTAATAATCATAATTCATGGTATGTTTGTTGAACTTTATAACTGTGACATAAACTCTTTCTATACAGGGAACACCGGGCATCCAGAGCATCTCTCCTTGATGGTTTTGATGGTCTTGAGGAAGGTGGTCTTAGGCTGTCCTCCTCGTACTCCCATGAAACAAATGAACACGAAAATGAGAGAGCTGTGGACAGTTTACAAGATAGGGTTATTTTTCTTAAGAAAGTAAGTTCCTTTGAGGAAAAAGGATGACAATGTTGGTGAGTTGTTTGGCAATGAGTTTTATTTTATGAATCTCTCATGTGTGTCCCACTATGCTTGTCCGACAACTCTCTCTGTGTGTTCGTGAGACTTTGGGTCCTATTTCTCTAGTACATATTTCTTTTGCAGTCGTGTACAAGCATAGCATCATTGTTTTCTTTTTGTAATGATTTATCTTGTCATGAGGATGTCTTGGGTCTTTTCATTTGTCAATGAATTACATATTGTATCTTCTATGCTTAGATATTGATTTCATTGTATTTTTTTCCCCTAGATACATCAATTCTGTTTTTGAGAACCATTTGTGGAAGTTCGATAAACAACAATTATTTCATCCTTCCTCCATCTCAAAAGAGAAGCTGTGACCATGCAATGATTATTAGTCAAAGGTTGAAAACATAGTGGTTTTCTTAAACATAGGTATTACTTTATTTTAGGTTTGATGCTACTCTGGTTAGGAGTCTTGTCTTATTTTCTAGAAAATACTTTGAAATATTAAAGAGGTTTAGACCTCCACTTTTGGATGGGGCCATGTGTAGTGAGATTACCTCAAAAAGGAAACGTTCTTGTCTGTTCTAAGATGGAGGATTAGTAATTTAGTAGCAAAAATTAACAACTTCTGTAATATAATAGAATGTGCCCACAAGTCTAAATACTAATACTCAACTGTGGCTGAAGACAATAGAACACTTACCCACGAATGGTCATGCTCAGACTTTCTTAGTTAGATATTTGTTGAGATGTTCCTGACTGATAGATCAAGTTTGGGTTTGGTGGACAGATTCTCTCGAATTCTTTGATGGGTAAACCTTTTGTCAGGAGGTGCAAAAGATTCTCGGCGTTGTAGCATTCAATAATCCTAGCAGTCCTAGTATAGTTGTTAAGATGTATATAAATTAAGGTGCATGGGACTACCAATGGAAGCATAGACATGGCTTAAGAGGTGCATTGGAAACATATGCATTGTTTTCCACTACATTACTTATATGTACAATTTGAATGGACACATCACCCCGTCCACAAACATGCACATGCCTGTGCAAATCAGACCTTTTTTGCCACCATGTTATCATTGCATTTTATGCACCTCTTTTATGGTTATGCATGCTTTCTTACATGTATCTGATATCATCCTGCAGTACAAAACTGGGACATCATTTTATCATATTAATTACCCAGAGAAATAATTAAAGACATGCTTTTATACTCATGATCTCTTTACAAAATGAATTTGATGCATATATTACTTACCAACAGCTAACAGGTGATATAAATGAGGAGGTGGAAAGTCATAATCGTTTGCTTGACCATATGGTAAGTGTGTTACTGACACCCCAATTTTGAGTGATAGTTTGATCATTTTTTCCTAAATCATTATATTTAAATCAGGGTAATGACATGGATTCTTCAAGGGGCATAATGTCCGGCACCATGGATCGGTTCAAGATGGTACATGCAGTAGATCTGCTTTCCTACTATGCTTATCATTCTTTTTATCTTATTAGCAGAATTGTCAGACAGTGGTTGATTAAAATGTTATCGTTGCTGTTTAGGTATTCGAGAAGAAATCAAACCAGAGAATGTGTACTCTTGTTGCCTGCTTCGTGGTTTTCTTCATAATTATATTTTATCTCATCAGGTAAATGATGCGAGCATGTAGTGCACTAGCAATTGCAATATGAATTCCGTGCTTTCCAAAGAGAATGACTATCTCTGCCGTTTTAAATTTTAGACTTGATTCAGGCGAAGTGCCTCCTCAATTATAAAATTGTGAACTTGGTATAGGATAAGTACCACCTTCAATTAGAAAAAAGGTCGCTAGGTTTATTTTTCCTCCCAATTTGTTTTAAGTTTTTTCTTTTTGACTTTAGGATTTATGTTTTTGGATTTCCTTCTAATTCTAGGTATGGATATTTGTTTTTTCTTTTTTCTTTTTTCTTTTTGACTTTAGGATTTATGTTTTTGGCATCAATGGATATTTGCAATCATTAAGTTTATCATTGAGAATTCTCATTTTAGGACACTAATCTGTCTATTCTTCTTCCTTGTACATGTTTGTCCTTTTCTATGTCATTTTTGCTATGTCAGTTGGTATTGGAGTTCTGTCATTTTCTAGTCTGATAGCTAAACCAAGATACGATTGTAACCTCTCTGGTGATGGTGTTCTCAGGAGAGAGGCTCTCATGAAATCCAAATGTATTGATTTCCAGCTTGAAACTCAGGAATGGCTGATATTTAGATTGCTGTTGCTGTGCTAGTGATGGATCTAGTTGTGAATCACGATAATGAAAGAGTTCGCACTCAAGATAGGGCTTGTGTTTGTCTTGGTCATTAGTGCGTTCATATTCCTCCCGGCAGCTAGCTTATATGGAAATCTTCAAAGATCGTAAGGACTATGCTAAACATGGATTCCACAGGTTTTGTGTGACCAATTATCAAGATCATGGTGATTTGTGAATCTAAAGATACTTTTGTGAACAATGATCTACAAGGTTTTAATGTTTATTTTTATCTTGAAGTTCCTAAATGGAAGCGGTGGACGGAACTTTCATAAAGAGATTTCCAAAGAAAAAAAAACTTTGTTTGGTCATATCACTAGAAGGAAGAGCTTCTGATCGGTGGAATAAAAAACACAACTTTTAAGGACATGGCAAAGAAAGCCATCAGCGAGATTATGGACAAAGTGAAGCTCTTATTGAAAGCAAGAATTTACACCTAAATTATGAGGATTGTGAGCAATATCCTATTTGGATGAATCACAATTTTTTCATAAAGAAAGATTTTGAATCTCACTCGAGAATCCGAAGCTGTTAATGATGAGAAGATGGTGAGAATAGTTGAGGAAGTTCTTTGGAATAATCTTGAGGTAATTGATGAGGAATACCAGGAGGATGAAGTTGAGGATCCAAGCAAAGGTCAGGAAATGAATATGCTTCCTTCAGAGTTTGAAGCACAACCCTTAGTTTGATAACCCCTTTGAGACCGAAGTGGGGAGGTATAAAATAAAGAGGGTTATTCCAAACTGTGGCAATTCCATTGTGATATTTTCCTTCCCATAGTGTCAAGACATTGTTTGAAATTGGGATGCATATCAAGTGTTGGACGAAATTCCGCTTCTCAGTCCAAAAAAGTATTGCACTTTTCAGTAGATGAGATTAGGATGAAAGGGCTTGCTTTCATCAACATTCAGTGAAGGTGCATAGCTTCTTTGAGTGTCCTGCTCAATGGGATTTGTTTTCTCCTTTTTATTTCTCGCCTTTTCTTTTAAGTCTTCTAGAAAGTCCAGGATTAGGATTTGCATCCTATATAAGGCATCAGGTGTATCTTCATTGATTGAAACCAATAAGATTATCAGTGAGTGTTCTTAATAAAGGAGGGGTTTCTTCTTGTTCTTCTTTTCTCATGTTCTCATGTGGAGATGCTTTTAAGTACATTTGGCAAAATATGGAGATTTGGAATTGGTTGCTAAAAATTAAAATAACCTCCCCTGTGGTATCTAAACTCAAGCACCAAATTTATGTCGTGGTGATATTCTATTGTTATTTCTGGGTTCCTATGTGGTGGAATTGTCAATACAGTAATTCCTTATTAATGCATGGCAAGTAATAGCTTTATTTTAACACCCTAGAGTGCGAAATTTGCCCAAAATCAGGCTTGGTTTTGCAACCTTTGCATGCTACTATATTCTATGTTTGTTATGTGGATGGACTTTTATGCCATTTGTGGGATTCATTTGTAGCATCCTCCGATAATTCAATGTATGCTGTGTCAAGGCAGTGGAGAGGAGCTTGTTACATGATGTAGGTTGTGCATCATGAATTTGCTTGCATAATAAATGAGATGTCACGATGGAATTAGAGACACTAGTTTGCATTTCTTGAACAACTCTGCCTCGTTGTTGCTGATTTGCCTATTTCTTTGCAGGGTCCTCAGATATTTCTCACTTGGTTGAAGTGGAATTATAAGAATCCTTCCATGTACTTTGCTTACAGGTGTTGAGGAGTACAATTATGTGCATGAACGCCTGCTAATCCTTTTTCTTCCCACAACAAATTGAAACTTCACGGAGTCCTAGTCTCTCAGCAACTCTGCGACAAATAGTTGCTTAACGGCAGTTTTATGTTTGCTCAATGGCCAGCGATTGAAGGTTTGTATCACATACCTGTATAGTAATCTAAACCCCACTTATCAAATGATGGAATGAGGTGTTTTGAGTTCTCGTTGGGATTGTGATATCAATGTATATTGGCCGGAAAGTATTATGTTACACTGCTGGTGTCTGATCATTAAGCAGTGATCTCTTTTGGGGAGCATTATCCAAGCAGTGATTGATAGACATTCATTCAGCCTTTCATAAGAAAACTTGTTGCCAAATACTAGACATGCTGTCTCAATTTGATTCCACTGAAACCACTGGATGTCACCCATGGATATTGATGGATAATTAAAAAATAAGGAAATCTTAGGAAGTGAATTTGCCAGCTAATCGTTTTCGTCCTTTGTAATAAAGTAGAAATGAGACCAGGCAGGGCATTTTACAATTTTCTATGATATTCTATCGTGTAGTATCTAATATGCCTCCACGTTGAATAAAAAAAAAGTATCTAATATGCCTCCACTTACCCTTTTTTTTTTTAATGTGTTGTTGGGAGTTTTCAATCGTAGAAGGCACTAAGCTGTCAGCAAAATGTTCCTATTAATTGAGCCTGAATTCCAATGTCGTATGTCAAACGCATAGAGGGCTACGGGGCCTACGAAAGAAATTACAGCCTTTCCAATTACCTGCGTGCAATCTGATAATCTTAGACCCAAATTCCTTTTCTTGATGAGACGGTCGAGGCTAACCTTCCACGAATTCGACGTTTATATATTACTGCTGAGAAAACGAACATGAAAGAAAAAAATCGACCCATAGTAGACTGGTAGTGACATCTTTAAACTGCAGTGAACTGTCTAATGGGAGGGCTTCAATCCGAATATTTTACTGTAAGTGAAGAGTCCCTATAATCATGCTTACGAGATTTGGTCATGCTGGACGTCCCCTTCCATTTTTTTTTTTACCTAATTTGATAAATTGAAACAAAAAAAAAACAGGAAAAGTTGAAGAAGTAAAAGTAAGTAGGCCAGAATCAACTTTTGACCACTGTTAAAACGCCCAGCTTTATGCTTAATTGGGAAGTAACAAGATGAGCGAGGATTTGTTCACCGGTACACTCCACTCCAATTTCAACGCATCAAATATACACGAGAGAAAATCGTAGGTCTCGGTGGGCTAGGTAGTAGACTAATTAGCAAAAGGCCTTAGCCCCACCACAGGGTCGCTGAAGTCTTTTCATGGCCGAAGCTGAAATGGGAGTAGATGAGACAAGACAGCGCCCGAGTACTGTAGAAGTCACCAAACTAATAGTGTGTTAGCGTGAAAGCATAAGAGCAATCACCAAATGTTTGTTTCACCGTGCATCACTTCGATTATATGCCATATAAGGAAAACATTATCTCAAGTTCCGGCAGTCCCTAATTCCACAAACCATCAGATCCAAAGAACTGCATGCGAATCAGTACTATTTGACATCTTTGTTTTGTCACCTGGTCGCGACACAGGATGTTCCATCAAATATTCGAACAAAGCCATCCACACGTTCTTTCACACATCAAAATCAGCTTCGATATAGACAAAGGGGTTTGAGTAGTTCAAGCCAGAGTACTATTTGCCCGTGTGCCTCACCTGGGGTGTCTCAAATTCTATCTTGGAAGCCGCCCCGGCCCTCCTTAGGCTGCAGGAAGTTGCATGTATATATTCACAGCCTTCAGATTTTTTACGTATGCTGTGAATTTTACGGTATATATATATGCATGTTTCTGTGATTTCCTTGCACTTCGCCCAAAGAAGAAATCCAAAGCAATTCGAACTACATATTTTGGAGATGGAGTCTTAGGAGCTGCAGGCTGTTCCTTTTTATTTTTTTTACGAGAAAAAAAGAAACAAAAAACAGCACACTCATAAATCAAATGTAAAACAAACATCTGCGTATGTGCCAAACCAACACCAAGGATAGGGATAATATCTATCCAATCAAGTTGCTGTAGATTGCTGCCTAGAAAGAAAAAAAAAAGAAGAAGAAGTTGCTGTAGATTGCTACTGGAACGGGATTTATTGAATCTTGAAATTAATCTCCAGTCTACCGATGCGGACTCGCCCTCGCATGATTTGTATCCTTTTTGGTTTCTGCCAGCAAGCTGACAACAACCGGCCAGGATGGGTACCCATTGATAATGATGTCATTTCACTCATAATCCAACGACGGTGGACTGTGATAAGATCTATATATCATTATTTTATTAGGTCGAACCTGGCTACTCAAATATGATGAAGGATAATAAATATATATTCTACGTCGAATATTAATTTCCCTCTCTTCGACCTTATTAATGTTATTTAGTTTTGCCACTGATGTTACTGAAATAATTCCAATTTTATATTACCCAAAACATAGGCAGTACTTTTTCTTATGACTAAGGATGACAATTAATAGGATATGATTTGAATCACTGCCAAGTTATAAGCTCCTCATCCAAATGGGAAATTTAAAAATTTTCCTTCCAATAACATGCAAAGGTCATACGATCATTTACTTCACGAATTACATCCATTAAAAAATAATAGTTAATTAAGAGAGAAAAAATCATGGCGGGTTGACCCAAAAATTTATAAATAATAAGACTCGATATTCCGTACATGCACATAGATCTCCTTTTCCAATAATTCCTATGTGATTACTCTGGACCTTGTTATTAAAAATTGAATTAAATAGTTGTCAATTAACAAAATCATGGAGTCTAATGACTTATTAAACAACAGAAATTAAGTTGTGGCCACTATTTCAAAGGTCGAAATTTAATTGGCCACTACTTTAATTGGGAACTCTCGTGGTGGCTAGGAAAATAACATGGAAAAGGGCATGATCGTTTGATCTCAGCCGCTCACACCGGGCTGTAGACAAAATGAACGGATGCGATTCCCTAACGCATATCTTTACCACTCCGAGTTTTATATTATTTTTAGGATAACATCTTTAATTTACGGAGCCTATTGAAGGCATGCGGACCATGTGGTCCCCGCATGCTGCGAATGTGGACAGAGGTGAGGTGAGGATTTTTTTTATTATTATTATAAACTGGAATATTTTTTTAAGCTATATTGGTGACACCGCGCGTATGTTAATGTACTTCCCATATTATATATTTTATACTATATTTTATATTATATTCCCCTTTCACACCTATACAACACTCGTATAATTACGATTTTGTACTGCACTAATACGCATATAGTACCGTATTTTCTTTTATTAACCTCCTGATATATAAAAAATATAAAGTACAATGAATCTAAGCCTACTGATCATCATTAATTAACCACCTTAAAACTTTACATCCTTAATGTTCATTATTTATTTATTTTTTATGTTTTCTCTCTCTCTTTCTCTTGATTTTCTCTTTTACTACTTATCACTTATATATTAATAATTCAGTAAATAAAAGAGTCTATAAAATAGTCAGATCATTTATAATTGCAAGTCAAATATTGAAGAAATGGGATTGTGAATGATATATAGTAAACATGGCACATATATCTTTTAATATGATTTATATGAAATATAAGTTATTTTTGTTATAGTAAACCATTTCCTTTATTCTAATTTATTATATATGGCGACGGGGGTAGCTTATATGTTCATAAAGATTGCATTTGTTTGTTTTTCTTATGATGTATACCTCATCATTTATAAAAGAAAATTTCAAAGTCCTTAATTATCTACACCATCTTATATTGTCAGGTTTAAAAATGAATTCCGTTACATTTTAAAAGTTTAAGGAAGAGAAAAGAAAAAAAAAAGTATTTTAAGTTTAGATCATAAAATTATTGGACCAATCGTCTTTGAAAGAGGGGATGAAGAGAATGAGGGGAAGACCATAAAGGAGACCCCCGGAAGGTGGGTTTATCATGGACAGCTAAATAGTGCTTCAAACATGCATCAAATTTCTACACCTATGTTTACATATTTAACTCAAAGTACATGTCCTTCTTCTCCCCTTATAATATATAGTACTCTTTTCATATTTTTCGAAAGAAATTAAAGATAAAAGATAATAATACATGAGTTGTTCCCTTGTTTGGGTGTAATCACGTGCACATTAAGCTTCCATAGAACAATTATAAAAGCAAATCCACCACATTATCGTTGTCTGCCATATCCCTACCTTCCTACTTAATGTTTGGCAGCACCACTGTCAAATTACCATTTGTTTTTTTTTCCTAGTAATAAATCATAATTAGACCGCTAATTCAACAATTACCATCTCATCTAATTGAGTTCCATACTAGTGTGTGTGTGTGTGTGTATATATATATATATATATATATATATATATATATATATATGTAAGGACATAAACAAATTTAGTCTTAGGCCGGGCCGGAGGGGAGTGAGATTCGATGTGCATTGTCTCTTTTAAATTCTTTAATATAAGTTATTATACAGAAAGCCTAATGAACTCTAAAAGCTACTTACAAATCGCCACTAAGGTAAAAAATATACATGTGTATATATATATATAATTTACAAGGTACTGCTTAATTTTGATTGGAAAAGATCAGAAGATGTTCTTAATCTCACCTCCAATGGATGCTATTGCTAACATATATCATTGTTACGCGAATATATAACATTTCTATCCTCAAATCAACAAAGTTGGGGGTGTATATATTGCTTTAATTATAATAAAGAGTAATAGTTCTTAAGCCTTCTATTTGCACTTTCCGAATATCTAGATTCTGGAATAGATAAAAGAATTAGCAATTTACTTGTATTTTTTTGGATAATTGTGGTAATTATCCTCTGTATGCCTTGCTACAATGAAACGATCATATCTGCACACCGCCTCCATCTCACGTGCATGGATCCTCTGATAATTAGTAGCATAACTAGGAAGAAAATACAGCCAAGAACCAACACACATATATGACAGAAACGTCAATCTCAAGCAACTTGCGCAAACAAATACCCCCAGTAACAATTTTTTAATAATACATGGGTGGAGGGGGATGAACTTGAGGGTAAACCAAAAATGTAGCGCATGGATTCAAAGATCATGTTCGAGGAGAGGCATGGAAAAGGTTGTGAGCAAATACTGGCAGGAATATTAGCTACCTCCTCCAACCATTTCTCTCTCTCTCTCATGAATACGTTTGCTATGTCGGGGCCCTAGAAAACGACGTGCTCCCCACCTGCCCACGCGCACGCGACCCCACGAAGCCCTAATTTCCAAGAGCCCTAAAAGCAGAGCTTACTAGGAAAGGAGAAAAAAAAATAGAAAAAGACGAAGAACAAAAGAGAGCAAGAGAGAGAGAAAGAAACCTTAGCTCCCCAAATCACAGCAGAGAGCTGACAGCGAAGGGAAGGGTGAGATAAAACCAAAAAAAAAAAGAAGAAAAGAAGCATTTTCCAATTTTTCCTTGACTTATCGTATTATTTGTAGTTACAAGTGTCTATATATATAATACAAATCTCTCGGTGCTTTAGTTTATTCTCTCTGTGTTTGTGCTTGATTCTACTAAGGGTTTTGCATCTGTTCCATGTCCTCTCAACTGAGATCACTTCTGGGTTCTTCATCTTATTAATTCAGCCTCACTTGGGAAAGGGTTTCTTTTCGTTCCTTCTCTTTACTTGATTCCTTTCGCAAATTGAATCTAATTCTCTCTTCTTCTACTTCTCCTTCTCTCTCTCATAGTGAGCATTTTAGGCTGTAGAAGAGCTCTTTGCTTCTTGCTGACCTATGCGTTTGACTTTTTGATCTCAAAATTCTCAAAGAAGCGAAGAGGACAACGGACAATTGATCGTCGCCCGTTACAAGACGACCACTTTGATTATTAGGTCCTCTCCTCTTCAACTTTTTATTGCCTGAATTTGCAACTCTGGCTAACCCGTGGTGGACTGGGCAAGTGGGACTGCCGGGCATGGACCCGGCAGCAAATTCTTCCACGCTACACAAACGCCACAGCGAGCTTTCCATGAATGAAAGCAGTGGTCGAAGTAGCGGTGGAGGAGATGAGGATGATGATAGAGACAACGGAGACGAGCCTAGGGAGGGTGCGGTTGAGGTTGGCACTCGTAGACCAAGAGGCCGGCCTCCTGGATCTAAAAACAAACCGAAACCTCCAATCTTTGTGACCCGAGACAGCCCAAACGTTCTCAAAAGCCATGTCATGGAGGTGGCCGGTAATGCTGATATAGCAGAAAGCATAGCGCAATTCGCTAGGAGGCGTCAACGAGGGGTTTGCGTGCTTAGCGGGAGTGGCTCTGTGGCCAACGTGACACTGAGACAACCTGCAGCACCCGGCGCTGTAGTAGCACTTCACGGCAGGTTTGAGATTCTGTCTCTGACTGGGGCCTTCCTTCCCGGACCTGCCCCTCCTGGCTCGACCGGGCTCACGGTGTACCTAGCAGGAGGTCAGGGGCAGGTAGTGGGAGGAAGTGTGGTGGGTTCATTAGTTGCGGCAGGGCCTGTCATGGTCATCGCCGCAACCTTTGCTAATGCAACATATGAGAGATTGCCTCTTGACGATGATGATGAGGCAGGCAGCGCAGGGCGTCCAGGCTCTGCTGCAGGAAGTTCCCCGCCTGAAATTGGAACCAGTGGCAGCGGGGGACCGCTGCCGCCCTCTGGGCTGCCTGATCCCTCAGCGTTGCCTGTTTACAATTTGACACCAAATTTACTCCCCAATGGTGCGCAGCTGGGACATGATGCCTATGCTTGGGCTCACGCACGGCCTCCTTACTAGAACCCAAGGGAGAATTTATCAGTTTTCTGTTGTTGTGTTGGGATTTTAGGGAAATGATCGGAAAGAGAAGAGAAGATGTGAAGAAGAGCAAAACACATGATGCCCTCGATGTATATTAGGCTTCTTATTAATTTGTCAAGTTTGTTTCTTCTCTGTTGCAATAAAAAATATGATTGGTATCTTTGTAGTTTTTCAGCCACTAATTCATGAATTGTTAAAGCAGCTTACTCTATTTTTCACTTAAGATAGTTTTCTGTTGGATTTCCTATTTTATATTCCTCTAGTATTATTTGTATTGGATCTCAATAGTTTATAGCTAGGTTAATTTGATAAGATGGATCAAACTTGGGAAATGAGCAAAAGTTCTGGTGACTGGAGAGTCCTTGTCTTCGAAACTTTTTCTGTTTTTGCTAATCAGCCACTTTCATATCTGTTTAAGCTTTCATCTGAACACTTGACTGGAAAAAACACATACAGATGAGGAATCTAGAAGGCAAGACCTGATTGATGACTTAGTTTTGCTGGTTTGGGGAATATGTATCAAAACTAGGGTTCGTGAATAATTGACCTATAATTGCAACTATTGTTAGTTGGGGGCACAAACATTGAAAAGCAATGCGGACGAATTAGAAAAAGAAAGACTTTCAGTTATTGTTGGGAGGCCTTTCACTGACGTGTACCTAATTTCGACGAAGGAAATGTCACATTTTCATAAGATTGCAGCAGTTATTGAACTGATTGGAGCATAAAGGGAAGGAAATATAAGAAGGTTTTTGTAAATAAACAACTTTTCATTATTTTGGAGAATCGGCTTCCCCAGACGCGCTAGATCTCTTTGTACGTTATTTTTTATTTTATAATATTGGTATTGAGTAGGCTCTTTTTATATTGTTTAAAGTTGTTTAATTTTTTTGTTCCCGAAGGTTACATTTGTTTGATTATTACTTATATCAGCCCGGCGATAAACATAATTTTATTTGGAATTCAGGAAATAATTACCTAGTATATGTGTAGAACTATTTCGTGCATGATATGCTATTAATTTTAGAATACTGGAAGTATAAGAAAAAAGAAAAAGAAAAAAGAAGGTTGGAATAAAAAATATATATAGATAGCAGGATCCTTTTGTGGGGGAAGGGGACAAACTTGGCACGGCATAGAGGACCTCAATTAATGCAAAATTGAATGGTATCAGCTGAAAGTTTCAACTAAAGTCGTGGAGATGTTCTTGAAACTTGATCTTTTAATTCACCCATCTAGTCTTTGATGGCTCATTGTATTTACACCTAAAAAACACTTAGAGGGGATGAATAGGTGTTAACTCCTATTTTAAACACTTAGAGGGGATGAATAGGTGTTAACTCCTATTTTAAACTTTATGCTATAGTTTCTGAACATGTTCAAAATCTATCTAGTCTAAATTCGGATAAATATCAATTCAATCAACAAAATAAATAGCAAAAAATTAAATCAAATATCAATCATGAGAGAGATGAGATTTTGTTGATGAAGTAATTTTTTTTGAAAATCTCTTTAAAAGAAAAACCACTCAAGTCTATTAGTGCCACCTAAAATCTACATAAGAAGAAAACCCTACAAATTATGAATCATATTCAACAAACCCCTTTGCAAACTCTGACACCCAGACGTAATAATCCAAATTACCCTACTCGGATGTGCACCAAGCATAAACAACCTTAGACCTCTGAGGCTCTTATTATAGACGCTTCATGAATGAATTCGCTTTTCAACACCGAGACTCTGATAGCCAAACTTCTCTAGACCTCTAATTAAGGCTTGAACAAGGTTGTATTCGTGGTGATTGATTTAGAGAAAAATCTAAGACTTTTGAGTTTGGATCTAGGGATATGTTTCTATCTCTCAATATAGGTTTATAGGATGTTCAATTTGGGCTCCTTAGGGTTAGAAGTAGAAATCTCGGTAAATAAAGTATACCTAGAGTTTAAGAGTAAGTAAGGTTTTGAAAGAATAAGATTTGTGAAAATCAGCGCATCTTGCTCGAGTTATTGTTGAGCAAAGATCAAGCTAAAGTTTCTATGACAGGTTGGCTCAAGCAAGAAGTCAAGCATTAGTCAAGCGAAGTCTCTTTGTGTGAAAATCACAAGTTCGCTCAAGTCAAGATTGAGCGAAGATCAAGCTCCTTGTGACCATCTGGCTCAAGCTAAAGGCAAGTTAAACTCTCTATGACTAATTGGCTTGAGCACCAGGTTAACATGACACCTCTTTGATCATCTTTTGCTTAGAACTTGAATCGTCACAAGATTATAGTTCAATCGGACTTACTTTTGAGATGAAATTTTGCCAACACTTAATTGACAGTATGTAAGTCATTCTACATTTTGCGCATCGGTGGCTCGCTGTCATTTTGTGGATATCTATTTAGTTAATTAGCCTTCCGATCCACGGGCTAGTGACTTGGCTAGTTCCCTGAGTCAGTGAATAATTAAGGTCAATAAAATACAGGTAGACAAAGAAACCTCAAGAAAAAATGAAGAGACAAAGTACTCATTAATGCATGTGTTTTGGGTCAATGCTAAACACATGCATACATGTGTAAAGTAATACAACTTTCTGTTGATAACTGGAGTCATAAGCCCCCTGATGATACAAGACAGGAGTAAATGCACGAGAGATTTCAATTTGTGGAGTAAATCATAAAGTTAATCCATGTAACTTCCCTAATCAAAATTTTGTCAGGATATTAAAATAATAAATTATAATCTCTTCAGTTGAAATATAATATTGTTTTCTGATCGAGTTCACATGCTGCCCATGTTCTCGTAATTCGTAGCTCCTGGCCTCCATAATGTGCATGCCCACACATTCTATACAAGGACATCAAGTACGAACATGCCAGGAGCACTAATTTTAGGTCCCAATTTTCTAAGAACATAGTGGAGATCGAGGAAAAGAGAATTAAATTTGTTTATTTCTGTCAAAGGCACGCAGCAATATATATGTGAATTAATTAACTCCCCTGTTGATAACTAATCTTATTTTATATTACTTGTCCTATAATCTCTCAACAGTACTACTAGTATTAATAATCCTAGTCATCTTAGAGAGATGATTTTGAGGAATGATCCGGGCTTTCTTCAATTCCCGCTAATTTTCCTAGAGATCATCTTTCAGATTCGAATTTTGTGAACATTAGTATATTTCAGGAAGAAATAAATTCTATTATTTAAATCATAATTTTTGTAACCAAAATATAACCTGGGCTTTCCTGTACCAACTTCTTTTCCAAGTATGCCGGACAAAGAAGGAAAATCATTTGCCTCATCTAGATTATATAATTTCTCACGTTCCTGCAGCCTTGTGTACTTTTTGTTACACTGTCTTTTTTTTTAATTAAACAATGATTTACTTAATGTAATGATCATCAATTACCCAAAAAGAAAATGTTTGATATATATACACGTTTAAAGTTTACTTAATGTAATGATCACTTGATAGAAATGGTCATTTGATATATATATATATATATATATATACACATATATATGTTTGAGGTACGTTTTCCAAAAGTGCAGGCAAAACATTGCTACATTAATTAACTGATCGGCATGTGATCAGTTAATCACATGTTTGGAATGACATATAGGCCCCGAGGCACAACTTGCTTAATTTATTGAAAAAATAACATTGCTGGTGGTACAAAAGCATTTTTTTTTTTTTAGTGCATTGAATTAATTATAGCCATGGCAACTACTTGCTGCTGCAATATCTCTTACACGAGGACGAGACGGATCGATGCACAAGCTAATTAATTATGACCGTTTCCTTTTCCTTCACAAAGAAGAATCAGTACTACTGACTCGCATAATAGATAACGAAGTATATAGATATCTTTCTCTTGAAGAAATGTAGTAAGTTATACAATATTTGTGTCGTTCGCAGACCAGTCTTTTGTAATCATTGTGGTTCATAATTAGTTTGTGAATTAGAAAATTGGTTAATTAAGAATCTTGGGCTTACTTTTGGAAATTATAATTTATAGCATATAATATGTTAAAAGAGTTGACATGCCTTGTGCCATGCATTGAGCAAATTAAATAAGTAGAACCTTGAAGAGATCTAGTACGTACTAGTGTATGACTCCCATAAAATCTCTCTCTAGCTAGCTTCACACTTTTTTTTTTCTGAGTTAGCTTCACTCGTTCATATATATTCGTTTTAAAGTGCAATTAAACCTGCTTATTTCCTAATTACCAAAATGCATTAGTAATTAGGAAAGCTACAAAACTCCATATTATGTGGTGCTATATGCAAGTTAGAGATGTCTACTTATATCCGAGTATTTTGCTGCAGGTTATTTAGTTGTAATGACTCGTCGAAGGGTATCCATGCATGCATGACCCGTTGGTAATTAAAATCATTACCAATTAGAAGCAGATGTAGTACTTATAAACCTTCTGCTAGTCCTTAAATTCAATCATAAATCAAATGGCTTTACTCTTTTGAAAATTAAATTAGGCTCATACCTAGACAGATGCCATTGATCATCTAGATAGATTGCTCGTTTTACCTTTTTTTTTTTTCACTGAAATGTATATTGTTTATTTCAAGTTGGAAATTAAGAAGAGGAGCCAATTACGATCATTTCCTTACATGGAATGAGTTGTTTTGCACATGGTTACCCGAGAGAAGAAACATTTTTCTCATGGATCATGTGACGATTAAACTCGCGCGATTGCAAACCAAGTTCCAACAAGTCAAGTAATATTAATTACTTCAACTAAATATTCCCACGTATCAAATCAGAAGTCTGCTGTCAGTCAAATTTCCTTGAGCCAGCAAAGATTTCCAAAGTTGATAAAGTTAAGTAAAAGTCAGGTTTCTCCAGAGTAATTTAAACAACCAATGGCCTCTATCAAAAGATGTTCTCCCGAAAGGATCCAAGAGGAGCAACATGGAGGACCCTCTTCACATGGATTCACGTGTCATTAGCAAATAAATCTTATTATAATATTATAATTAGCAACTTGGCTTGAATATTTCAACTTTAAAGTAGCAATATTAATGGACCCTTTCATTTCCTGTCAATAATTTATACTAGCTCCTTCATCAATATAATCACCCTCAAACGGCGACAATAAAAACAAATATATTTCCCTTTCGTTCAATATCCCTTTCCAAGTGTGACCACTACACTTCTTGCAAGTACAAAGCTATCTCTTAGATTGTGAGTATGCATTGAACTTCATTATTAGTTTAGGAGAATCCACTAAGTCTATATTAATGCAATGTAGGCCACCCATTAGCCGCTTAAATTCGAGGGAGAAATATTAAAGAAATCAATGGTGGAACGAAGGCCAACATCACCCAAGAGAAATCCGGGAACATGTTCGCTTTTCCTTTCAAGTTGATGCTGAAATTCGATCTTACATCCCTAGCTTTGTCGTGGAGTACACATCATCTTCGGTGGGATGAGTCACTGTTTAACTTAATTTTGACAGCCAATACAATGTCATTAAGCTCGTTTCTTGAGAGTGAAAAGGCAACTTTTGCAATAAAGATACGGGCGAGATGATCAACAAGGGCCTTTAATTACCGATGAAAACCTCCAGTGTGGCTTGAAGCTTATCGAGTTCTTAAAGTTTGCAAGCATATATATAATATATGTGATCAGTAATTAGCTGAAAAGATCGCTAGAGCCTATATCCTAGCTAGCTAGATGTTTTTAATTTGATCTATAATCGAAAAGAAGAAGACATTGTCTCGGATCTGAATGCATGATGAGATAGCTAGCTGCATATATATTTTTTATTTGAAATAGTTTTCTTGACCCATATGACTACGATTATAATTATTTATCTGATCTTGTACGTCGACTCAACTGCCAGCAGAATTAACCTGAGAATCAGAAGATCACATTCTAGATGTCATTTAGTACTGTACTCAAATATAATAAAAAAACTTTAAGCTGAATTTTAAAATGAGTTTCAAATGAATATTATAGACTTATATATATGCTTGCCTTTTTTTTTCCCTCAAGGTTTCCTTAGTGCTGGCATTATTTGATTAGTACTAGAGAAAGGAGAAGATAAAAACAAATATATCTCGTTTTCTTCATTTTTTTTATTCCTTTAACATTAGTGATTAAGTAATCGGGTCTAAACCTGCTCCCCTCCAACTTTTTCTATCTACTAAAGTAAGCAATGATTTCTCTGGCCGGTGGAGAAAAGCATATAAGACATGTCCCGGCCGTCTAGTTAATTAAACTACCCCATTCCATGCCATTTTCAACTGTATTACAGACAGGATTGGGTTGAAGACTTAAGCTAATTTGACAGCTATCAGATCATATATATATACCTTCTTTTTCCGCGGAAAGATTGTCGTGTCTTGTAATAATGATGCATGTGGATTACGACTGTGTATGGAGTGAATTGCACAGATCAAATGGCACTACGTTCTGGAGAAACAATTTCTTTTTTATATTTGTTCCCAGAAAAAGAAATGGGCCTCTACAAGATCAATCCCTGCAGTCTCCAGAACTAATTTGGTTCTTTATTTAGTCATTTCTTGTATCCCTGGAAATACTGTAAATTACTAACAATATTGCGTATGATCTCCGAGATTGGTACTTTGCGATCCCATTTATATCCAAGTGTACAGATAGTGAAAGTTCATCGATCCATTACATAGATCAGATCAGTACTACACCATGCTATACCCCCAATTTATCACCACTATTTTGTCATAATTACATGAGGTAACGTCGACCTATACCATAGCAAACCAATTAGCCAATGAAGCTAGTCAATGCAAGCATTAATGGATTCAATACGGAATCAAAGCAATGTCAACAAACTATACAGGAGTTTACTACTTGGAAGGATTTGGCAGACAATTTTCATCACACGTGACTCGATGGATCGAGTAGAAGTCAAGCCAATATCCTTTAGTCGTTTGAGATTGAAAGCAATGGCGAATTCAATGCAATGAATATTGTGGGGGCTGAATCAGGATTGGGCATAAATATAACAATCCACATTATTGACTCCAATAAGTTTCATCAGCAATCTGTTTCAAGTTTGACAATTGGGTGACAACTACTTGTTGGGTCACGACAAAGGAGCTGCCGATGATCATGTCATCAATAATTTCTTTCCACAAGTTAGTATAGCTAATCTAATCGCAACTGGTACTAAACAATGTCAATTAAGACGACAGATTATAATTTCAACCATTGCAACTGAGCATTTTATCAGCAGAAAACGCTTTACTTATAACAGATCATGTTTGTTTTAAAGTTCAAGCATCACATTAATATGACTAATGATCCCCTTCCTTTCACTTTAGCACGTTCTATATTTTTGAAAGAAGTATAAATAAATTTCCTCAGTCATACAGATACGTGTGCGGACCAGCACAATCTGGATTTCTCTACAGAAAGTAAAGGGCAAAAAAATAGCAAAGCACCAAGAAAGAGAAGACATGAAGGGAGGCGAAAACGACGATGGGGGAAAGGCTTAAGAAAAAAAAAAAAAAGACGAGGGGGGGGGGGAAAGAAGAAAAAAGTATACTCGGTTCCCGAGGTAGTGTAGAACACCACATCAAAAAGGGAAAAAGGTTGACGAGTCTATTTATTAGGTTTGGCCACGTGGCAGAGAAAAAAATACCCTGCAGTTCCGACAAATACGCCCCGGGGGGGGGGGAATAAAATAAAACGGAAAAAAACACGTGGATAATCAAAAGATTTTGAAATATTTTTGGTTCTACTAAAGATGCGTATCGGTATCATGTGGTTGATTGGGTGGCTATGGAATAGTTGAATGACAATGACAAAAAAAAAAAAAAAAGAAGAAATAGGCTAATTTTGATAAAATATGCAAGACAAACTTCAAGCGGAGAGATTTGAAGCCAGAGAGTCCAGGAAGTATACGACCTAGACGTGAACAAATTCAGAGCTACAGCTTTTGCTTTATTTGTTGGTTGGTTAGTCCTTGTGGGCTCAGACGGGCAAAGAAAAGTGGAGCAGATATAGAGTGAATTTAAGTACTTGTTCTTGACTTCTTCCGATGGGACAATGGCCAATCCAAGCGCTAAGCCGCTACATAAATGACACAGAGCTTCTGGGATGAGTCTCAGAACTTTTTCTCTCTTCCGCGAAAAGAAAATAAAGAGGAGAGAGCTGGTTATATATAAGTAAATAAAAAGCCAGGGATTTTTCGCTTTTATCTTTTGGTTTTTCCGTCTTTCTCAGGGGCTCGTACCTAATAATTTCAACCTTGGCAGTCGCTCTCATTATAAAAGCTGAACGACCCAGTCCTAGTCAAACTCATGAGGGCATATAGTACATAATGTGAAGTTTGAACGACCATTCTTTTGGCGTCTGTGCTATGTCGCACACAATTTTTCTCGATTCGCATGACTTCTGTTGCTTGTAATGAGAAGTAATTAATATTTAGATACGTTTCAAATCACGTCTTTGTCAATTTTTCCGCACACGCAAAACACGGGACAGCTTCAGAAGAGTCGGCGGCGACGATCGATGCAACATGAAACTTTTGGTTGGAGGCTTGTGACCAATCTTCATATAATAATTGATTTCCATGTGTTATGTGAACATTAATACCGTGTTTTACTGGGGAAATCATATCACGGTGGTGGTTTTGTCAAACGATTGGAATTACTATAATATAAATATATATATAAATTTTTTAATACAGGTATTATCATCCCCAGATGAGACATTTAATTCGATCGGGATAAAGTAGGCTAGCTAGCTGTTATCTATCATTGATAAGGCCGGAGTCCTGTCGACATGTTAGAAAACTTCCATCATATTTGTTTATATACTTTTATGTAACCTTTAGATACAAGTTGGAATCATTAACCCTAGTAAAAAAATTAGAGATAGCCGAGGGAGATACGAATTTAATATTGATCGAAAGCTAGCATTGATCCATCACTTGCCTCGAAAAATACAAATTCAGGTTTATTTATGTTATAAAATGGATCTGATCATTTGTCATATATGTGCACGCCTACCCATATGATTCCATTTGTAGGAAGATAAATTATAAGAGAGTCTCCAAAGAAACCAGTCTATATAATTACGGTGAGATACAATTACAAATTTGTTTAACTGTTTTAAGATTTTGGGTCCATGAAAGAATCTTATATCGACCACGCGTTGGAGGTTCTCTGTTAACAATATTTTCAAAGCTAGGCTATTTACGTCATTTTGTTTGTAAGGATATATAGAATTTTATTACCCCAAACTCCCTAATGTCACTCCTACGGCAGATTTAAAATAAGAGCCTTAAGTAGTCAAGGAAGCATGCAGGAGTAACACATTTCCAATAGAAAAGCGTGCTTGAATGACTTCCGTGTGCGGCCGAAGAAGTGGAGGCCGGGGGGAGGAGGGAAGTAAAAGAGGAATGACTTCCTTCTGCAGTGCGTCAAAATATGTACTTTTGTTCTGTGAGCTGAGTACGTTGTGGGGTGAGTTAATTAATCCTGATCGGCAAATATAAACTGCTAATTATTAAGTTCGAGTTAGGAAATAATTGGTCGAGCCCGATTAGTACGTCTTGTATCTTCTTCTCTGGGTCTTGTCGGTGAACTAGATTAATCATCCCTGACCAGGCGTATGGATCGAAAAGGTCCGATTTTTAAGTTTTTCAAAGAACCGGCCTCTTATCATAGATGCGAAAAAGCTCGAGAAATTACCCAGTACTTCTTGAGGATCTGTAATAGTTCGAATGACCACAATTGACACTTAACTATGAGAAGAATAATACAATTAATTAAGTGTGAACCACTCTATTAATTGGGAATCCTGAAGAATGCTCTTACTTGACATTTCCTTCTTGGGCTCGTCTTTCTTGGGAGACGTTCAATTAAAGGCCCAACTCTGCTGGAACCCAAATTTTGAACCTCTTAATTTGAGATTGGACCTATCGATGCATAGCGTTGTCTCAGACGACCCAAGCCAGATTGACAATTTGGGCTCGAGAAGTTCTTTGTCTTCTTGACAAAATGGGAACGATAATGCTAGGCCCATTAGCCTGTGGTTTCAGAGCACAAGTCAAGGCCGTGGGCAAGTAGTGGCAGCTCGTTTGATCGAATCTCTGCTGGAAAGAACAAAGCAACTTGTTGATTATATATGCAACTTTGCCACCTTTTTCCCCTAAAACCACGAGTCTACATGTTCAGTAATAACGTGGCCGGTAACAGTAGAGTATTAGGGCACTTTGGTTAAAAAATTTAAAATTTAAATCTAATTTTTTAAACTTATAATATTAATATTATTCTTACACACGTACCAATTTATCAAATGGGCATTTAAAACAGCAAATTCAAAGTTGCTACCCATTCAGGAACTTATTTTCTTTTACGAAGATTTCTAATTAAGCAAAGTTTGACAAGTTCTGCATATTGGGAAAAGAGCCCAGGTTTTCTACTTTCAGCTTTTGGGTTTTTTTAGTCCGGCCGAGTATGATATCAAAATGAGAGATATTACTGGACAAACGCTCGAATCTGATGAGAGCCAATAAAAATATAGTATACGCTTCTGTGTGCGTACATAGAGGGAGGTGCACGCTATATTAATTAATTAATTATCTTTATTTTCAGGATTAGCTATGACGTACGAATGGCAGTTTCTTGAAATTGCTTAACAATCTTCAAACCTACGCATTCCAATTTCCAAGGCCTTTCCCCTGCTATACTTTTTGTCCAAATACAGTGCCCCTTCACACAAACCTTGTCTTCCCCCTCCCAAAGCAATAAATTAATGGCAGCTTCCTGAAGAATGGAAGCCCATCTCTCTCTCTCTTCGAGTTGCTATAAATTAAGCTGAAAAAGAAAGAATAAAAAAATTTAAGAAGACGGACTTTCGTCTACAATAAATAAATAATTCAAAAGGGGACTCTAGATTCACTTCATGCAACCCAAGGCAAGAGAACTGAGAAGTCCAACTTCATCCTATTTTATGGTACGATACATAGCCCCTGGCATAACACTCGGTCACTAGGATGAAAACAAATCCAAGGGGATGCTTTTTAGCATATTATATTAAGAGAAAGTTGGATGTTTACACGGCACACTAAAAGTTTTTTTGGCAAGTTGCAGGATAGGATTGAGGCCCATCATCCCTAATGGAACAGACATCAACTTGTCTTTTTCTTTCCTATTGTTCCTCACCTCAAATCAAATTTTTTCTGACCAATTCGTTGCTTCCCAAGGGACAGCATCTCTCACGGTGGAACCTCCCTTAGCCCCTAATTCATATGTGACACATTATAATATAGGCCATTGAATCTTTTCCCCCCCACTATTTAGACGAGCTCAACAAGCATTTGATTCTGGTGGTAATTAAAGATCAGGCCTCCAGGGTTTTTCTTGGGTGGAGTTCATATAATTGTCTTCTTTTTATTATTTACTTGAACATGTATCCTAGATTCGCTTAGTTTCCATGAAATTAAATCTCGTTTTTTTGGGCTGAAGAAATGTGAGACATGGAAAAATCGGAAAAAAATAGAACCAGAATTAATTAGAGGGGCTGGTTTGAGGACGCACATTGGATTGAGGGAATAAAAGTGGGTGGTCGGCAGTATCTGTTGAGAGTGATATGGCCTAAGATCTACGGCATAATGTTGACAAGGGTTTCACCAACCTAATGATTCAAGATGAGCCACCACCTAATACCCACCACTTTAATTTCGAAGAAAACGAAGTAGGCATTTGGTAGGCAAAAAGCAACGGATGGATGGCAAATAAGCGGAATATGTGCAGAGGATTAGTCAAATAGCCCAAAAGGATCTAAACGTCAAATCCCCTTAAATACAATAATGGCGATGCAGAATTTTCTTTCTTTTCTTTTTGTGGGTAAGAGGTGATATGTGAATATTAAAACAAATTCCTGTTTCGGCCTTTTGGGGCTGAGATAGTGCAGCCAACTTGGGTTGGGGTTTTTGTGGGTAAGAGGAAAGGACCCCACGTGATACGATAGTTGCAACAAAAAGAAAGTCTAATATATATATATTATATATACGTACACCTAGATTCATGCATGGTTTCGAAACGAGCAACCCCAACAATCGAAGATAATAGACAGTTACTTTTTCTACCATTAACTTGCGGACTCCATTTCTGTGGTAGCTGGGACTTGTGGCCGCTTTATGTATACTGCGTAACTTCCATTACTAACGAGGAAAGGAATGAGCTATCAAAACCTAAGTAAGCTCCACGAGGAATGATTATCAAAGCAAACTTGTCCTTACATTAACTTCCTTTGTGACACAGCTTCGTTTTACAGCTTAAATTAATATAGAAACTACGTTAATGTAACTGTGCTCTCTCTCTCTCTGGATCATCAGAGAAGGACAGAAGGTGTTCTTCTATGCTTTTAGTACACGTAGACGCACTCGCTCCTCTCTTCCTCCCTCTCTCTCATGCGTGTTGGGGCGAAACCCGCAGAATATACAAACTTGACGCTCCCCCCGCCTTCTGGATTGAACCAAGGCATGTTGTTTGTCGATATTTTGCTAATACTGAGGCAATTTGTTTCCTCTTCTCTCACCCAGCGATCGAAACAAGCCGTAGAAGCTAAAAACACAGATAAAACATCGAAACGTCCGTAAATTTGGGTGTTCTACCGCAACTTTTCTATTACTAATTACTCGAGGGTACAGAAATTTCCCTAACCATAAAACACCAGTACCGCTGGAGAGCTGCGCTCTTCCTCGTGTAACCACTGAACTTCTTTACAAACGATCTAGGTCCCCACGATCATGACAATTTGTGAACACCCCCCGATTCATTCTACCAAAGTCGATCTGCACCCTCGTCATATCATTGATCAATAGACTGACTGCATCTCTGCTCAAGTCATTGTCCAATGATGAGACCTAGCTGCTATACGCTTATATGAAGAACCTGCAAATAAACTTAATAGTTGCGACCATCCACCATAAATGCCGATAGTTTGTCATTAGAAGGGTGTGTTGCTGATAACTTCAATTTACGGGGACAATCTGCAACCATTGAGGCAACATGACAAAACTCATGGAATAAAAGAAGTGACCTAATTTTGTATAGCATGCTGACTGTGAATGCTGTGTATAACATTTCCATGCTGGAAAGTTGGTGGGGGTATTGGGGAGCCAAATAATGTTATTTGCTTATTTGATCATGAACCCCGAAAGGATGTGAAAGAATCCTAACCACTGCAAAGCGTACAGTCTGTTTCGTCAGACTCACGATACACCTTTGTTTGCCTGCATCAGGACTCTTCTAAGCTCGTTGGCAATACCTTGCAGCAGAACTGGTGTTCGAATGATTCCATTCATTCCAATACGCATACATCTTTCCCCCACATCTTCATCAGCACTTGCTGATAAGGCAATGATCAGTGGCCAACTCTGGCTGCGGAACTTCCGAATTCTCATTGCAACTTCAAACCCATCCAACTCAGGCATTTGAATATCCAAGAGAACAACTTGGATTGGAGAACCTGCTGGGCCAATAGTGCTGAGGCATTCAAATCCAGAAGAAACAGCAGTAACAATGCAACCCAACTTTTCAAGCAGTTTTCGTGTCACAGCCCTGTTCACATGGTCAGCATCAGCTAATAAAACCTGTAAGCCTCTAAAAAGGGAGTTTGAATGTGGGTGCTCCGAAGATTCTCCAGGTTCTGATATGGCTACCGCAACGGATGGTCGGAGTTGAAACCGAAGAACAAGTGCCATGCTTTGAGCAAGACCTTGAGGGTTAGGAACAACCCATATCTTCCCTTGCATCAACTGCAACAACCACTAAGTGGTCAGATATAAAAGAGAGTTTGTTTGAAAAACAAGAAGCAGACTGTTGTCAGATCTATATAATTGCTTCAACGGTCTTTGAAGTTACGAAGAGATAAAGTCTGCAACCAAGTAAAACAGCACCAGTGGTAGCCCTTCCTCGAGCTGTGAGACACTTGCAAGTTAACAAATGATAAGGCATTATGACTCCATCTTGGAATAGTTTAAATATGTAGATTGACCCTTAAAAAATTGAACAATCACAACACTGGTCTCCACAGTTCCCTAGAATATTAAACGCCACATACCCACCAAACTGTGATCCAGTGGTCCATGCATAAAGGGAAACTGATACTTTCTAAGTGGTCCGAAAAGAAACCTTCTACTGTAGGATAATTGCTAATCACAATATGACATGTCTTCAACCTTTAAAACCGACCAGGACCAACGTTCGAAGTCACGTGGCATGAGATTAAAGTACTATAAGTTATTTTCAGGCAGACCTATCTTCAAAATCATCTTTTGGGTTAAGCTATCCATTACCAGAAAATAAAGAGTCTAGGATCACGATTCTACTGTTCCGAGTGTCGTACTACTCAATAACATCAGAAACACACACGCACCCAATGGATTAGTCTCACCTGCACTACCTTTTTGCAAATGCTGAAGCTCAAGCTCTCCTCAAGTCCATCGCTGGTGTACCTCCTACCACCAGGCTGTGGAACCGATGTTGTACCCTCAGACTGAGAACTAGTATTGTTTATTGCAATCTCAAATCGAATATATACATTCCCATCAGAGGAGCCATGTCTCCAGGTTGGCCATCTTTGATCATTCCTTCCCTGACTTCGACCCTCAGGGAAAACCCGGAGTATTAGGAAGCCCCCTCCATCGTTGCTGTTCAACATGTTCCCAACCATATGCAAAATCACCTGAAAAACCCTTCTTTCATCACCCATTACATGATCAGGCAGTGACTTATCAACCTCAATTGCAAAGCCAAAGCCCTTATAAACACACAAGCACTTTGCCAGGCAAGCTGCTTCTCTTATCATGGCATGCAGGCGAAATGATCTCACTTCTACTGGAAATCTTCCACTATCTTTCCGAGCATTTTCCATCACATCATTTATCAAGGTGGATAGAACACTACTGGCCCTCACCATTGCATCAACAATAGTTCGTTGCTCGCTTGTCATATTCTCATCTTGCATCATCGAAAGCAAACCCAAAATTGAATGCATTGGCCTCCTCATCCCATCACTCATTACCTTCTGAAAGGAATTCCTTGCCTGGCTTGCCATCATAGCATTCATCTTTTCCTGTTGTAACGCTCGATTTCGCTCTGCCAATTTCTCTCTCATGAGCTGGGACTCTTCAAGAAGTGCAGCATGGGAAAGAGCCACAGCCACTTGATCAGCAACAACCTCAATTATCTCAAGTTCCTGGCTGCTCCAAGATCTAGGTTGTCCACTTGGAAGAACCAAAACCAATATTGCATAACAAGCTTGTCTCATCTCAGGAGTTCCCCCTTTGAAGTTAGAGACACGGAGCATTGGCATTCGAATTGCAGCCACCGGTCCTGGCTCACCCGACTCTCCACTGCTTGCTGCAGCAAGTGCCGAGTCAGGTCTCAGGATATTCACTCCATCAGTCCCCTTGATCCCTGCAACATCTGGATCAGTAATTGATATTGAAGAGTTATACGTATCTGAATATTTCCTCCCATAAGCCTCATGGGTCAGGTTCATCTCTGTTTTAGTCTCATTAGGCATCCAAACTGCACAGTTTTGCAAACCCAAAGTTTCAGATAGCTCAACCAGGGTCGTATACAGAATAGTATGCCTATCAAGCGATTTACGAATCTCTTGGGTAAGCATCCGAACATGATATCCAGCTTCTTTCTGTTTCATTATAATCCCAACCTCTCGTCCAAGGTCCCAGGTCTTCTTCTTCAACATAAATTCCCTTACCTTCACTTTAAGAAGCAAAGGGATGAGAGTGATGAGTGTTATAGCAGTGGCACACGAGACCAAAGCAGTAAGAATCTTGAAAACAGTGAGAGCCAGCATTAGCTGAAATGGATGCGGACCATAAGTCCAGCCGTTTAGCAAATGGGTCAATCCGCACAGAACAATGAAAGCAATAAATTCGAAGAGAACCCATTTGAAAGGGACGTTCGAGCAGCTAACGAAGTAAAGCAGCTCGATGGGTATTGAGAAGTAGGCCACAGCGATCAAGAAATCACTCACTTTCTGGCACTGTAGAATGCTCTCGATGCTCCATAAGCTACTCTCATCTTCACAATTACAACGGGGAAATCCATTGTCGGCTGCCGATACCGATATAATAAGCAGTGAAACCAACAGCCCAGATGCCAATGACTTTAACATTGCATCCAACGACTGTTTCTTCAATCCATTTAACAAAAAAGTTTGAATCTTCCAAGCCTAAGTACAGACTAAAATTCTGAAACAACAATGTCCTCAACTAGAGCCTCAAGATCCCAATCTTCGGAACGCATTTCCTGTAAAAAAACATGTTTAACAAAATTCGAGGCGTATACAAATCTGAAGAATTTAAACGCAATGCTCTGAGATCTAACACCTCAAAGAGCCTTTAAAAAATAAACAAACAGATAAAATCTACAAGTTACGTTTTCTTTTCCCAATTCTAACAATTTAGCTTAATTCCATTTCTCTAAATTCTTTTCTCAATCAGTTAAATATAACTTTTTGGAGCTATAGTAGATTCGCGAATAGCACAGTGATGAAGATGACGACATTTTCCTCAACTACCACAACATACCAAAGAACAAGCCAAGCCGAAGCACTTCCAAGAAAAGAAAAGAAAACAGAACCCAGAAGGAAGAAGTTCCTAAAAAATTGGAGAAACACCCACCGAACCTTCACAAAGCAAACGAACCGGAAAAAGACCCAGAAACGCAGGCGAAAAGTAGAAAGGGTACCTGAAGAGCCAAACACACAGCTCCAGATTTTACAAACAAGCCCAGCTTCAGATCTTTATCCTTCTTCACCACCACATGCAGAGCCTTTGGACACTGCTGTTGCTCATTAATCGGATACTTTATTGGTAGCTCGTCATCATGAAGAAAACACCAACTCCCTACCGTCCATTTGTGCATGTCAAAAGCGCCTGGGAGAGGATTCAAGAGAGAGAAGGGGGGGTTTCCGCGCCGTTGTTTCGTGGGGAAGGGAGAAATAAAGGGAGGGAGAAGGAACAAGGTGGGGAAGGGGGGTGTGGGTCCCGGGAGGTTACATGAAGAGAACTTGGACGCTCTTTTGAAACATAACGTCCTCGTCAGACCCAAAAATAAATAAAATTGAAAACGAAAAAGAAGTTTTTGTTTGGTTTTCCTTTTTCCTCCTTCGCAACCTCGCTCTCTCTGGGACGTTTCTTTCTCTGCTTTTAAATTCTCCACTTCTCGAAACCAAACCCTTTTTTTTTTTTTTTTTGGGTACATGAACCAGCGTTAGGATTATTTTATTTTCTCACACGTGGCGCCCACAGAGAACTGCCTGTCCCTGAGGTTAGCCGTGGTCACGTCTCAGCCGGGGGTGCGTGACTTCTTTGGTTAAGCTCCAAGCGAATTGGACTACCTGCTCTGTTTGGCAGCGTAGAGATTAAAAAAGTGTATTCGGATTTATGTTCAGAAGCATAACCGCTCGCGAAGATGGAAGCCGGTCGGAAATATCTCCTGTAGTAATCTAGTCAAATTTTATCATCGCTTAAAAGGTCATACAGTTATACAGCTACACCTGAATTTGAATGAGTAATTTTGAAAAATTATTTATAAATATTTTTTTATAAATTCTAACAACTTTTCATAATCTTTAACATATATTTCGATAGCTTTTAGTTATAAAACTTTAACTAAATTTTATGTTGTTGTTAAAAAAGAGACGTATTAAAATTGGTGAATCGGTGATAAAAGTAAAAGAAACATTTTAAAGTGTGTTTGATAAAAATAAAATTTGTTAAAATTTTACAATCTAAACGCGATATATGTTCATTTCAACACAAACTCTGAATAGATTTTATAAACTCCTACGTATTTTTTCACATACTCCATAAAATTTACACTATCTCCTATTTTTAACTCATCTAAACAAGATGCTTAGTTGTCCAGAATATGAAAAATATATTTTACCATCTCAAATTACTGCTATTGTGTCCTAAAACTATTCATCATTGATATTTTAGAAAAACTTCCCTGGAACTATATAAAAATAAAAATATTAAAATTACTAATTAGAAGATAGGATAAAAAACATGGATGGATTGAAGAGTAGAAAGAGTATAAAAAATATGAGAGATATATGATAATTTTTTCTAGTAAAAGGGTTGAGAAAGGCTACCAATGTAGATACGTTTTTTTAGGCGTGATCATAAAAATTTTCATCTGCTGTAGAATATTCAGATTGAATCATAATTATCTACACAAGAAAGGGAGATCATCACCGCATTTTCACAAAAACGTAGTTGATATTGGGGGTACGAAAGTTCAATACGCAAACTTTCTGCAGCCCCCACCTTATCTTGTGCGTCTCTATTTCATAAACCCAAACTAATTGGGCTACTACGCTCGTGGTACAACAGAGATATATCAATCAAAATCGTGTATCGAATGAAGAGCGCGCAGTTTCCATGCGGCTTCATATTCCGCTATCCTATATATTGGTCGTCAATGCCTTCCTCAAACTTTGCTCCTTTTCTACTTTGATAGATGCCAGACTCTAAGTTTAGCAAATATTCAAACCCTTTATCATGAAGTTTGCCAAACATTAAAGAAAGTTTTGAAAGACCTCAGGATTCAGTCCTCCAGAGATTTGGAAAAAAGATAGATACAGGAGAGTTAGTGACAAAATAGGGTAGGAAAACTAATTTTCCGTTCCACCAAACGAAAAAATCTTCACTTGCATATGTTGGCGGGTTCCCACAACCCCATGGCACCCGGAAAGTGCATTTAGACACGCATCTCTGATCTCTCTTATCATCATTCTTCGACTAGTGTAGAAGTAGAACCTTAACGTGACGCACATATGCTCTTCGTGGTCCCATGACTCCCATTCTGGATGCGAAACGACGAGCCTTGATGGTCCCTTTAAGAATCAAAGAATACCACGCGCTTCACGTGCGCGCGGGGATGCTACTATAACTATTGATGGAGATTTGATTTTGTTTCTTCGGAATTCGGCATTTAAAAAAAAAAAAATCAGCCGCACGGGACGGCGTTGGTGGGTGCCGACCCCGCGGCCATTCCAGTTCTGGAAAATACTTCCTTGCATAATGCATTGACCTATTGGCCCGCGCCTATAGCCTAAATTAAGGTGACAAACTACTAACCCAAAACAAAAATAACAAAGAAGAAAGGTGACGATGCGTTGATGACGAACTAGGAGAACAGTACTTGCGTCTTGCGCAGTGAAATTATTATAGACGAAAGGAAGTGGGGGATACAGTGGGAAGACTAGGTTTGCCTCCTCCTGCATAGCTCAGCTTGTTGCCCCCCTTCCTTTAATCATTTCCTCCGATACCTTTCCTCTTTCTTTTACTTTATTTGTGTTGAAAGCCACTGCGAATCTCCGATGTTCATGCAATCTACCCCTGGCTCCTTTAGCCTTTGATCTGCACCAGCTACCCACCATGCATGTGATTGTGCGCTATATATGCCACCACAGCATGCACAAGTTCACTATGTTCCCTTCTTGCGTTACAAACTCCTGGTTCTCCTACAAATTAATTATCATCGTTCCCCTGCCTCATCTGCTTCTCCGTATAGTACTCAGTGCCCTTTGTTTTAGTTTTGGAGAATACTAGCTAGATCCGATGTGTTGATGTTCCTGATTAATTAATTGCTGGGCATCTTAATCAAATAAGCTTCTATAAATGTTCTTTGTTAGTGCACTTTGTCTTTCCTGCTGAAACTTCGCTTATTGCTACTGGAGCCTGGAGCATCTTTCAAAGTAGTTAATTTGGATTGATTCAGGAATCGCCATCTTAATCTTCTTGATCTTTGCCTACGGGTCAAGAATTAGAATGCAGGCCGCAGCGATCATAATTCAATTTTGTTTCAAACTAATGCTATTGATGCTTTTCTTGGCATTTTATCTTCAGTGTATTTGGTCAATTGTTGGGGTACCGTCCAGTCCTCACTTTTCCAGTACTTTTTGTTTTCTTTTATTCGAATTTTCCTCTTGATCAAAAAAGAAGAAGGAAAAAACACTTCTTAAAGCCAAGGATGGCTGCAATGAAATTTCGAACTGCAAAGGGACGGGTCTTTAATTTCAGACGGATGAGCTAGGCATATAATAAGTTGCTTCTGCATGCTTCAAAAATTGTAAAGGTTCCTTGACATGGATTTATCAGTTATACAGTATTAATCCTCTAAATCACGTGGGACCGACTTTGTCCGGAACCCATTATGCTAGCTGTTTTAGATATGCGCTTCTAGTTTGCATATCTATAGAAAATCTGCACATGAAGAAAGTTTAAGGGATCGGTTCAATCACTGAAAAAAGTCATTCACGTTGTATATATGGTAAGTTCACAAGTTTATCTGCTTACGACTGCACCGGCGGTTCACGTGATACCCTGTTGTCATGCTTCACACCTTCTTCCAACGGTTAAGGTGGTTTTATAGTTTAATATGTCGTTTAATTAACCCGAAAAGAGTCGAGTAAGAGAATTAGCTTCTATTTGATATCTATAGAAAATTTTAAAGAAAGTTCTAAAAAAAATTCAATCAGTGAAAAAACATGATTTTGATCACGTATGTATTATGACTAAGTTCACAAGTGGAAGGACAAATAATGAAAAAAGGTTTGACCCGTAAAAGTCGAATTTATTAGTATAATGTTTTCTTACTTCGCGAAGAAAATCTGCACATGAAGAAAGTCAATCACTGAAAAAAGGGTCTTGTATATATGGTAAGTTCACAAGTCAACAAAGACAGAATTTATCTATTAAATAATGTGAGAATTACACGTGATCAGTGCTATGATTACGTCTAATAGAGGTTTGAGAAACGAAAACCCTACGCTAGGCTTAAAGTTGGCAATTTGAAACGTGATAAAATGATTAGGAATTCCATAAAGATTGAGTTATCTGTAAAACTGTCGCTATTTAATTCCTTACCCATAAATCTTATATAAGAATGAAGCTTTAGGTGGTGTTTGTTTATGAAAATATTTGGGCATTTAAAATGTTGAAGTGTTAAAATTGGTAAAAAAGTGAAGAGATAAATTATTTAAATGAATTTTTTATATTATTTGAAGTGAAAAATGATGGTTTGATGTGGAGAGAGAGAATTTTAAAAAATTATTTTATTAAGGTGAAAATTTTGGAAAACCAAAATTTTAAAAAGGAGTGGATGTATGATTAAGATGCATGTAACTAGCCATTTAGAAAAAGCAATATAAAATTCATTAAATGAGTCCATCGATCTTTAAAATCTATTAAGACGATAGTTCTCCATGATTCTTTAAATTTAATAAATTTCAAAGTCTATGAACTAATCAAATAAAATGATAAACAAAGGATAAATTTTAAATTTATTTTGACTGATTATTTGATAGAGTATTGTGGAAGGAGAAAGTAGAAAAAAGGTTTGTATCCTCCTTAAGTCGAATTTATACAGTTCATATTCTCCCAAAAATAGGCGAAGTCAGAAGATCAACTTAGGAAAAAAAGAAGAAGAAGCAAGACCAACAATTACTCAAGCTTAAGCTTGTAATTCATAAAGTTACTCTTGAACAAACAAAAAAAAAATCGCTTTTTCTTGTTATATATGGAATCCAGTTGCTCGGAAAAAAATTCCAATTGTCCAAAACTTTACCCACTTTTTCGGGAGATAGTAGGTTATTTTATTTAAGCTTAATTACATTATAGGTCTTTATAATTTTATGTTTTGACAAATCAGTTATTTAGATAACACTTTTTACGAATCAGTCTCTAAGTTGATATATTTAATTAAAATTTTATCAAATTCGTAACCATTTTTGCTGACGTGTAAAATAATGTTATGGCATCAGCAAATGACAAACTGAACAAGTGCCTCGTGGGATGCAACTCCAATTTTTTTTTTTTTCTTAGCAGGATGCAACTCCAATTGACTCGTTAAGCCAACCCGATAGTGACGACACCCACCAGTTATAAACTGCCACGAGTGCATGAGAATAAAATTTCAAACGGGTCAGTCGTCGTTGAAGTCGCCACTGCAACGCTGGAAACCCATATTCTTTGTACTGGCCTTCGCGGAGTGATTTTTATTTGGTTTTAAAAGTCTCATCCAAGACGACTTATTAGAAAAAGAAAAAAAAAGAAATCGTAGACTTCCAATTTATTATTTCTTCCTCTTATCCCTCTTATTCGTTTAGATCTGAAAGGCGGCGGGGTTCCTTTGGTCTTGGCTCTGTTTCTGAGAGTGAGAGAATAGAGGGAGTGAGAGAGATTGTACGGACATGGCGTCACAGGCGCACCTGGACAAGATGCAGCTTCGCCAGAACCAGGGCCGGCTCAAGCTGAATGGAGGCCTAAGGCCATATAAATCAGTAGGCTTTTTATATAAATTTTAATATATAATATTTAAAATTATTTGAAAATTATTAAATTTAATATAAAATATTCAAAGGTGCTATTTATTATTTTTATAGGGCTCTTATACATGACATTAAGGTCCCATAACTTATACACTTCAAAAATTTATAAGACATTTTCATATCTTGCACAGTTAAAAAATTTATAGAGCATTTTTTTCTCTTTGATCAAAGTTCAAAAATTATAAAAAACGATTATGAGGTATATGAGAAAGATATCACTCGATGAGTAAAAAGACAGTCCAATCATATAAAATATATGAAAAAATTGTATTTTGCAATTCTTTTTTTTTTTTCCCCTTAACTAAGTTGTTTTTTTATTTTTTTATCATCTACAACATAATTTTTTTAAAAAAAAAAAGCTTTTTATGGAGCCTTGCTCAGGGTGAGGTCTTAGGCTATCGCCTAAGTTACCTTACCCTTAAATCGGCCCTGGCCAGAACTACCGCAATCTCTGGCACTCCGATCTCATGGGCACCATTCAGGCTAACACTCCCTATACTCTCTCTCTGATCTCTCTCACTCTCCCGCTCCCTCTCGTTCTTTATATGTGCGAGTATTCGTCCTTTTCTTGTTCTGATAAGTCGTGAATGTGTGTGCAGATTGCTGCTTTTCTTTTTTGTGGTAACTTCTTCGTCACTATCAAGGAGGAAAGGGCAGAGGGAAGGAGATAATTGGCACGACGTTTAGAGTGTCAAGGTGTTAGTGTTTTTTTTAAAAAATGCTGATTTGGCTGACGCGTGGAAATGATTTAATGGATAAATTGGACTGGATGTTTATATGGATTATGAGACACGTGTCAGTGTGTCATTTATTAACGAGGTAGTATTTTTAATACATCAGCAAAAATGGCTACGGAGTGAATGTCTTATGAACAGAAAGATCAAATTTTACCTAACATGAATCAGTCGCCCGAACACTAATCTACCAAAACCTAAAATTAAGATGACCCGGAGTAATTAAGCTTTTTATTTACGTGTTGACAGACAGACGTTGACCTTTTTATTTTCTCAAGGAATAGCACCTTTAAATATAGGCATATTCGTTTCTATAAATATTCTAAAACAAAATAAGATTCAATAAAATTTACAAAATAAATATTTAAAATTTTAAAAATTCTTGCACAAATATTAATATCTTTTACACAATCTCCAACAATTTTTTATACAAACTTCAATACTTTTCAAAAAAAAATTATAACAAATATTCTCTCTACATACTTTTTCACCTAATTTCAATATTTTTTTTATTAAACAATTACATCAAATTATCTATTTCTACACCTTTTTTACAAATTCTAACAAAAATTAAATATTTTTAAATTTTTCATTAACTTTTACATAAAAACCTATAAACTTCAATCTGCATAAGTGTTTACAATTCTATCAAAATCTTAAAAATTTTACAATTTTTTATAAAACGAGACATCCCGAAGTCTGCTGCTCGTCATATTTCGTTGGTGGAAATTATATGACTAATTAAAAAGAATTGACGACAGAGCTAATGAGGGTGATCAGCTAGTATCAAGCTAATTAACCTTGAGCGACTGCAACTTATTTTGGACAGAAAAAAATAAAAAGGAAAAACCTCTCACTACTTTATATGATATGCGTATATTTACCTATATTATACTTGCTGTCTATTTATTTATTTTTATTTTTTTTAGGGGTAACTTCACAGAAGTTTAGACAAAAGCTCAATTTTCGGAATGTTTAAGATCTCACGAAACTTCCTTTTCGGACTGACTAACTATTTGGTGCGTGAAGATCCTAATTCTTCAGTTCAAAAACAAGTTTTGAGCCTAAAAAATTCGCATGCATATATAACATGTGCATACGTAGCATCTATCCTGTATGGATTTAGGCTCGTTTTAATTAAAACGATTACATATATCATGTATGATATAAATTAATTTTGGACGTAAATTTCGATCCCCTTAACATGATTATTTTCCGCGTGTTGATTATAAAATGAATTGAATTCATTAATTCCAAGAGTCGGAGTGAAATGACGGGTGACAACTGATAAGAAATAAGAAATTTCCATTTATACGTTACTAGACATTAATGGTACGTGGATGATGAGACACGAGAGGATTAGGACTCGACGAGGGCGCTGCTTTGGAATAAGTGGAGCTTATGACAAGTCAAAACGAGATCATGATACATTGCACTGGGACTACAATTTCCACAAGTACATGAATTGGGGCATCTGGTGTCCGGATTAAGCTTTGGTTACCCAACATTAACGAATCTAATCACGGGACATGAAGGCACTAATGCGAGGTTTAAGGAGATTTTATCAAACCAAAAGGAAAAGGGTAAAAAACAAAGTAGTGCTGTTTTAGATGGGGGAGGAGTACTCATGCCAATTGTAAAAGCCCGAATCCCTGCATTAATTAAGTTCTGATTCTCAATCATTATCTAGTTTCTTCTTTCGGAAATGATATTTTGTTTTTTGTTTTTTTTTTTTCTAACACGGAAATGATATTTTGACTTTAAAGCATTTTTGCTTCTGCTGTCTTCTACTTCTAGCTGGTGTGGACCTGCACAAACTTAATTTCTAGCTTTTTTTCTGACTTGATCCGAGAGGCCGGCCGGATCATGCAGGGGCACGTGCATGGTTTCGTTCCATGGATGTTTCCTTTTGTTCCATGGATGTTTCCTTTTGATGCTTCGTTTTGTCGAGGGGATGCGTATTTTGGGCAATTTTATCTCTCAAATCCGGGGACTAAAGTTATACCCACCCATTGTTTTTGACTTTGGCCACGGCTTGGTTCCCAAAACGATTTATTCTTTGAAGTCAATAATGGTAACTTTTGTCGGGGAGAAATTTGTGTAGGAGGATTTTTTGCTCGGGCAATGGGTACACATGGATCCGTGGAAGGGAGATTTGGTTAAAAAGTAAAGAAGTGAATTAGAAAAGATTCAACCAATGATATTCCCCAAAGATGAGCGACTAATGCTTCAATATTATAATTACATTGTATGGCAAAACCTCAAACTCTCATCCACCAGCTTTTTAAGATCAGAAACTTTTTTTTTTTTTTTAATACAGGGATAAATATATTTTGTATTATTTAAATATTTTTGTCAATTTTAATCAAATTCTTTTTTTACTTCTAAAATAACAATTTACCCTCACAAATTATTACCTTTCAAAAAAAATTATGATTATAAAACTTCATTTCAAGTGCTAAACAATCATTTCCAGTTCAAAATAACGAAAAGTTTTAGTAGAATGTGCAGATTGTATTTATAAGGGGCGTTTGTTTACTGGAATTTTGGGAAATATTTTTAAAATTTTAAAAATCTTTTGAATGTTGAAATTTATTGGGATTTGTGAAAAGTGTTAAATGTATGTGTAAAAATGTGAAGTTTATTGGAGTTTGTGAAATGTGTTAAGTGTGGTGGAAATTTTGGGTTTCTAAAAAATTAAGCAAACAAACGCTTCATAGTGGGTGGAAGCACAAAATTAATAGATTAAGGAAACCTAGAATCCCTGCCAAAATACAATAGTCGAGCGCAACATTTCTACTTCTACTAGATGTTTCTCTTGAAACAACCCCATGAGTATCAGAATATATAGTGGGCGGCGCCAATCGCGTGGTTGGAGAAGCACCAAACGTCTCAAAATGTCTTATTTTGGTCAAGAATCGGGGACCATCCAGTATCAACGTCCAATCAATCGTGCAAAGGCTTCAAATTTGTTCTATGGCCACTCCTTCCAAGTCTATTACCAAAATGGCTTGTCATGATATTCGCCATGGAAAATAATGACTTGTCACCTGTCTATCTGGAAGTCAATTATCCACCCGCCTTGTATTCTCATATTCACGTATAAACTTAAGTTCCTGCATATCTGTACTAGTTATATTCGTTGAAAGGAGGGAGGATTAGGCCGGGGAGTGCAAAAAAGATAATGATCAAACACTTATCTTTGATTACCTAACTTAAGCATAGTCTACCAGGTCGGTGATCTAATCCAATTTGCCTATGCCAAATTCTACACCCCATTGAACAATATTAATCACGGTATATACAATGGCAGAACCACGACTCAAGTTAAGGGGGCAAACTCCTAAGGCGAAATAACAAATTTTTTTTTTTTTTTACTATGTAATATAAAAAATATCTTAGAGTTAAAATATCGAAAATTAAAGAGTAAAAACATTAAAAATAGTGAAATACAAGTATAGTAATATTGAAAATCACATTATACAATTCACAAATTCATTAATTTAAATTTTAACAACTTGTCAAAAACCAACATAAGTGTTGACCTTCAATCTCCAACAACATAAGCACTGACCTCCAATCTCCAATAAATTTTCAAAAACCACCTTACAACATCAACTACTGGCTTGGGAGAGGTTGAACAAAAAAAAAATCTAGAGCATGTACCGTTTCCTCGTCTTACATAAATCGAGCAATTACTTGGTCAATGATACTAGAAAAATAAATTATCAAAGCTAGAGCTTTAATCACTAGACTAACCCTTGAGGTTGAATTCATATACTTTGTGTGGAAGGTTTTTTTTTGAGATCCTATGACGCAAAAGGATTTTTTTGACTGAATTTACTAACCCAAGAATAAAAAAATTACCCTAAAGAAAAGGCAAAAAGAAATTGAGCTTTTTTTTTTTTTTTTTTAAGAAACTTTAACCCGAAAGAACTAATTCCTTCTTGGAAGGCTTAAGGGGAATCCAAGGGTGAAACAATGATAATTAAAAAAAAAAAAAGAAGGAAGCTGCTAGTCAAGCCCAAGGGAGGGCGGGCCTGGCCTGCTTGGGAGCAAATACATGTAAAAAAAAATCTTTAATTTGATAGAACTGAGGGAGCCAGCCGCCTTGGCCGCCCCTCATTGCATCCGCCATTGGACCGTATATATACATATAGACACATATACAAACATACGTACATTACTAGTGGCAGATGCAGGGGAGGTGGCCCTGGGCGGCCGCCCCCCCTATTGGACCGGTCAAAAAAAAAAAATTACATGTAAATTTTTTTTTTTTTTTCATAAGTTGGTCTAGGCCTATGGGAGCCCGATCCCCATAGGCCCAGGCCAACCTGGTTTTCTCCTGCAGGGCCTGGGCCCGTTAGGCCCAGGCCCTTTATTTTTTAATACGCAGAGGGTGAAACGGCGTCGTTTCACCCTCTGCCTTAAAAAAAAAAAAATTCAAAACGTAAAACCGAAAAACAAAAAAATAATAATATATCAAAGCAGGGTGAAACGGTGCGTTTCACCTTGTTTTGACAAAACAGGTTCTCCTTCAGGCTTTCGCGCTCTCTCTCTCTCTCTCTTCAAATTTTCCCTCCCTCTCTCTTTCTCGCCTACCGCCGCACCATCGTGCCCATTGCCCCGTTGTCCACCGGACTACCGCCACACCACTACAGCTGCACCAGCATCCAGCCGCACCATTGCAGCTATTGTGGGTCTCTCTCTCTCTCACTCTCTCTTTTGCTCTCTGCGACTGCCGGCTCTGCCTCTCTCTCTCTCAACTCTAAACTTTCGGTCTCTGCCTCTCTCTCTTGACTCTCAGCTCTCTCTCAAATTCTCAATCTCATTATTTTGATTTTTGACGGTTTCAATTTTTGCAGGATCCTCAAGATTTTACACTTGAAAATTGCTGGCCCTCCGACCCCTAGTACGTCTCTCTATTCAAGATTCTCTATCTACAATTAAGTAGAAAAATTCATTTATTTAGTATGCTAAAAATGCTTTAGGGTTTGGAATTTTATGATTTGTGAAATTGTTGGAGGATGAGATTGAATTGGTTTGGATATTTGTGGGTTGTGAAATTGTTGGAGGATGAGATTGAATTGGTTTGATATTTGTGGTTTGTGAAATTTTGGAGGATGGGATTGAATTGGTTTGGAATTTGGATATATGTGATTTGTGAAACTGTTTATTTGAATTGGTTTGTGAAATTGTTTTTCATTTTTGAATAATTTGATTATAATATCAATTGAATGCAATGTAATTAAATTGAAATTTGGATTTGAATTAGGGATTTTGACATTTTGTGACATTGGGGATTTTTTTAATAGTATCATTTTTAATTAATTTGATTGTAATATCAATTGAATGCAATGTAATTAGATTGTAATTTGATTTGAATTAGGGATTTTGACATTTTGTGAAATTGGGATTTTTGTAATAGTATCATTTAATTAATTTGATTGTAATATCAATTAAATGCAATGTAATTAGATTGGAATTTGGATTTGGATTTGAATTTGAATTAATTATTGGAGTTTGGATTTTTGAGTTGTGATCCAATTGATTGATTGTCTTCACTTTGTTTTATTTTGTTTAGATAATGGATAAATTTGTGATAAGAAAGCCACGCAGCGTGGAGTCGTCTAATACTCCTAACGTGGCTACTAATTCTGAAACGGATATAGTTTGAAAAGACCTCGCATTATGTTTAGTCCGGATGATATTGTTGCTGACCAGGGTTACGTAAACCATTGAAGAATATGATGTTGGATTAGGATCAAGTTCTTAGGGAGTACTTGATCAAAGGTCCTTTTCAACCCTGTGGCCATGATTTTCCCAAGAAGCAATACGGCAAGAAATGAGGAGTTTTAGGGAGGTATGGTTTAAAGATTTTAATTGGTTGGAATATAGTGTATCAAAGGATGAAGTATATTGCTTGTGGTGTTATCTGTTTAGATGACCTAGAGGAGGGAAGTCTGGGGGAGATAAGTTTACATCTACGGGATTTAGCAATTGGAAAAAGGCAAAGGAAGTTTTTGGTGAACATGTTGGTGCACATGATAGTGCTCACAATGAAGCTAGAAGACAATGTGAAAGATTGAAAATCAGCGACAAAGTGTGTCGCACATGTTATCCGCACACGGGCACGATCAAGAGAATGCTTATCGCATTGGTTTAACAATGGTTTTAGATGCCGTTTATTATCTTTTGGGGCAAGGATTAGCTTTTCGTGGTCATGACGAGTTTGAGAGTTCAATAAGGAAAGACAATTTTCTTGAGCTTCTGAACGTGTTTTGCCAACGTGATGAAAAGATTGCTAAAACACTTAACACTAATGCTCCTGGAAACAACCAAATGAATGCTCTAAATATTCAGAAGGAAATGACGAGTGCTTGTGCAGCTCAGACCACACTTGCCATCATTAAAGAAATTGGAGATGGATTTTATTCTCTTATGGTTGATGAGTCTCGAGATAATTCAGTGAAGGAGCAAATGGCAGTGGTTTTGAGATTTGTGAACATACGTGGACAGGTGATTTGAATGGTTTCTTGTTGTGGAACATGTTCCTGATACTTGCTCTAAATCTTTGAAAAAAAGTATAGACAAATTGTTTGCAAGACATGGGTTGTCAATATCCAGATTGAGAGGTCAAGGGTATGATGGGGCATCAAACATGCGAGGCGAGTTCAATGGGTTGAAGTCACTCATTTTGAGGGACAATCCTTCTGCTATTATATCCATTGTTTTGCTCACCAACTTCAATTGGCTGTTGTGGGTATTGCAAAGAATAACTTGCAAGTTGGTGATTTTTTTAATTATACTTCCTCGATTGTGAATATGGTCGGAGCGTCATGTAAAAGGAAAGATGCTCTTTGGCAAAGTTGTCATGAGAAGATAGTGGAGCGGTTGGACAAAGGAGAGATTTCTAGTGGAAAGGGGCAAAAATCAAGAAACCAGTCTCGCACGACCAGGTGATTATTATATTTCATTATAATATTAATAGACTATTTTTTTTATTTGTTTATAGTTTTATAATTCTTATAATATTGTAGGTGACACTTGTTGGGGTTCATACCACCTTACAATATCCGTCTCTTCACTATGTGGTCATCAGTATTGGAAGTGCTTGAACATATAAAAGATGATGGTACTCTCCCAGAACAAAGATCCACGGCTATGAGTTTGATGGATAAGATGGAAAATTTTGAGTTTGTATTCACTGTGCATCTGTTAAGGAATATAATGGGAATTACAAATGAATTGTCACAAACCTTACAGCGAAAAGATAAAGATATTGTTAATGCTATGGGTTTGGTTGAAGTTGTGAAGGAACAGTTGCAAGAAATGAGAGATATAGAATGGGATGGATTCTTGGAAGAAGTCAAAACATTTTGTGTGGATCACTCTATTAGTGTGCCAAATATGGAAGACATTATACGAACTCGTAGTCGTTCGAGGCGTGGAGGGTATTACTTATTTCCATCATTTTCGTGTGGAAGTGTTTTGCCAAGTTATTGATTTGATCATTCAGGAGATGAATAATCGGTTCACAGAAGCAAATACGGAGTTACTTCTTTGCATAGCATGTCTTGATCCAAAAAATTCATTCTCAGCGTTTGATCATGCTAAGTTACGTCGTCTTGCTGAGCTTTATCCGGAAGATTTCACAGTTGATGATCATTTGATACTTAAAAATCAACTTAATACCTATATTAGAGATGTTAGAAGAAATGCTGTTTTTCTGGGCTTCAAGATATTGGAGGTCTTGCTATGAAGATGGTTGAGACAAAAAGAATACTCTATTTCCATTAGTTTATCGACTTATTGAGTTGGCATTGGTCTTACCAGTTGCAACTGCGACCGTTGAAAGAGTATTTTCTGCGATGAATATCATCAAGAGTGATTTGCGTAATAGGATGAGAGATGACTGGATGAATGATTGCATGGTAGTATACATCGAGCAAGAAGTTTTTTAAAATATTGAGAACGAAGCATTTTGCAACATTTTCAGAAGATGCAAAAACGTAGGATGCAATTGTCACCTCTCAGTCGTAGTACATAGTACGGTACGTGTATTATATTATTTTTAATGCTTTTAGTTTTTAATTTTCGATATTGTAACTCTAAGAAAATTTTTTGCATTACGAAGGAAAAAAATTTCTTATCATTTTGCGTTTAAAGTTCGACCCCATGAATTTTGATCCTGGATCCGCCACTGTACATTACCATTGCCTCCAAACAGTACTAAAAGTTTCTTCGTCAGATCAGTACTACAGGTTTCGACAAGTAATTTTATCTATGTGGTAATTTCATTTCAGAAAAATAGCGAAGATTTTTAGGGCTCCATCTACTATAGGAATCTAGAGATCCCAAGCTAGCCATGGTTAATTGTTTTTTTGTTTCTCTTACTGCTGTTGGCTTACTCGTACAAATTTTCTTTCAAGAAATCTGATAGATGTGAGATCATAAGTTGGAGTTTCTATGGTCACAATGCTAAGGGACAAGACTCCTGCTGGCCAGTATCCTCGTGGAGCTGATCAGTTTACGCTGGGGCTCGACCAGCTAGAGAACAGATTGAAGGGACGCTTACCGTCTTGATCTGTATCATCCCTGTATTTTGGCCTCCACACAAGCTTGTGTAGGCCACTCCTGACAAGTACTTCTTTTGATCTAGTAGGCAAGGATAAGATTGCGATGAAGCTGTCCCAGGTAATTTGTCTTAACTACTAATCTCTTCCCGCTTACCCTTCTGAAAATCGAATCGATGATTACGTATTACAACTAGTTGCCAAATTTATAATCCGATAACAGATCAACATCGATCCTGTCAACTATGAAAATGTTGGAATGGGAAATAATTGAAAATTAGGAAATTCAAGTTCCAATATATATAAAAAGATAGAAGGAAAATTAAAAAACAGAAAAACAAGATCTTCCCACACTGCTGTCTGATTGTGCAGTACTCTGGAGAAAAAAAGGCAGTTGTCAGGGGGAATGAATCCCCCGTAAAATAAAAAAAATTCAACTAACCTTTTGAAAGAAGGGCCGCAAATTAACTATTTTTAAGTAATCAATAGAGGATGGAAAGGAAAGTTAGGTTCCACCACAAACACTTTTCTGCAGATATTTATTCGTGTTTCACTGATAAAGTTAATCAAATTAAGGAGGTTCATGAACGCCAAAGGCCCAAAAATATTATAAAAAAAGAAAAACCACACTCTCCTCACTATTCGCTCAAGGCCATCAATATCTCGTTGTAGGCCATGTACGAAGCACGCAGACAAGGGTTTTCTCCTTACGTAAGAAATGTCGAATCAGAGACTTAAGTTTCAAGCATGTCTATATCCCACCAATTTCCAGCGACTTCCCGTGGCCTGAATTATCCGAAAGACACTATGATTGTTGTAATTTAGGTTAACTGAATGCCGCCCAGCATTGGTTTCGGCAACCTTTGGAACAGTTAGCTTAGTACGTTTGGGAAATGAGACCATGTTTTCTTGTAACTTTGTTTTCCACTTCGGAGACAAAATGTACTCCTACAAAGACCCAAATGCACATATTTTACTATAGCTGATCGGGGTGTCAGGAGTTACAGCTAGCTATCTAGCTATTGTGAATGTAGGAATATTGACCCAGTGGCAAAAGTAGTGAAATTATTCAATGCACCGTAAGGACAATGGCGGATGATTCGATGTTCTTGGGACACAATTACAAACTGGAGTCCTAAAAGTCAAAAATGGCGCATGACCTTTATATACTTGTCCATCCCTGTGCTTAATTGGCTGGATCGTATACTTTCTGTAAGAGATGTGGAGAGGTCCCCTGCACTGATGGGCATGCCCACATCATATGCACATGTTTATAAAAACACCCCATGTGTCGGAAGTACAAAGGGCCATATGATCACATCTGTTGCTTGTGATCACTTGCGAGGAGATTAGCAACAACTGTAGGCTGAATCTTGTTATCTTTGCCTCAGTTTAACATAATAGTGGATTATGACAACAGAAAAGGACTTTCTCTTATGGGTTTCACTTTGGATTCAAGTTCATATAATCCAAAGTAGTAGCCTGGTTTGTTTCTTGATGTAAAGGCGAACAAACCCGGTCCAACTTGGTTGCAGTCTTGATTGAACGTACACTCACAGATTCACAATCGTGAAAAGGGTGTGTGATATGTCCACGTTGACTAAGGCTTTCGATAATTACGTACCCTCACAAGTTTTTGCTTGGAAGAAAGGAATCCGGACTTTTGGCATTAAAAGAGGGATTTTTCCTGATGATAAACATGTGATCCCATATGTAGTGACAGTGCATATGAGAATGACTTCCAACTCAATGCGGGGAGCCTCCTGTTGTTAGGTTTCTGTGGGATCTGATTTAATGGAAATTCATCCACAAGATGCTTTGGACCAAACTGCTCTTCTTGTGAACTCGTGGCCCACTTGTCCGGGCTGTTGAAATATTTGTAAGGTCCCAAGATGCTGGACCCTCCCGGTTCCCAACTTTTGATACATAAACCTCAAATCTGAGTTTGTCGGGCCGTGTTGGTAAGTCAGTATTGGATTACGACGGAGAGTTTTTCCAATAATAATCCATATCCTGGCCCGTGCGAGAGAATTAAGCCCGCTGTGGCCGTTTGTTTGTATTTTTCCTTCCCCCAGGCCCCAGCAATCTGGTTACCAATTGTGACCCTTCTGGCCATCGTCCCCGACCCAATCAAATTTAGATAGCTGCTTAGTGAATTAAAAGAGGTCCACTGGTTACATTGCTCTCCCCTGTTTCTTTGCCGTCCCTAGGCATTAGCATTTAGCCATTAGCTGTGAAGGTGAGCTTTAATTCCGAATATTTGGGCATTTTCAAACTAAGGTTGAGAATCTCGTTTGAGACATTCTCATGACCACAAAATATATCGTCATTGGACATGAATGTCATAAGCTGGTTTTTTTTTTCTTTGCTCTTTTAGGGTTGCAGGATACCGAAAATGCTTAGAAGAATTTCAACATAAAACCTTGAGAAAGGTTCATAGAGAGTCTTATAAATATAGTTGTCACTGTCTGTCGCTTCGATTGGGTCTTTATTATGCTGGAAGGAGACATCTTTATTGTCTCCTAGAAGAAAGGTAGGTACCCTCGTAGGGTACAGGTTTGGTCCTTCTTTATATGTGGTTCATGAAGCATTTGGTTTTTTTCTTTCTTCTTATTTCCCCCATAATTTCAGGGTCTAGATGTACTAAATGGTGATTTTGGCAAATGATTAATAATTTAATTGAAATGCAACAACAACAAAAAAAGCATATTAGTTGCACTCGTCAGAATAAACCTAGTTTCTGATTCCATGTGTAAATATTCATTCTCTAGTGTCATGTTGAACAGAGATCAATAACTTAGGAAGACAAAAATGATAAAGAATGAAGGAAAAACGAGTGAGAACAGAACTGTGAATGTGAAACTCACCAGGCCTGGGCCTAATGGATTTTCATCAGGCCCAACTTTTCATATGCTAAGCTGTATGAGAAGTTGGGGGAGGTCAAATTGATGGACTCAAGGGATTTGAGCCAAGGGTTCGAGAGAGAGTTCATTTAATTAGCAGTCAATTGTCAATTTGGATTCCTTGATTAGCCATGTACGGGGAAATCGCTCTGACGTACACAATGGATTATGCGCTCTTCATCAGTCATCCTACGTTCCTCTCCAAGTCTATCAGCCAATCTGAGCGTAGTGGCGGAATCAGAAATGTATTTGAAGTAGGGCAAATTCTTAAAAAAAAGAAAGATAAAATTTTTTTTATTACAAAATGTGAAAAAATGTCTTAAAGTTAAAATATCAAAAATTAAGGACTAGAAACATTAAAAGCGGTCTTCGCTGCAGCAGCACTGACCAATTCTTTCTGAGTTTTAGGATAAGTCATTTAGTTTTTTTTCCAGGAGCATTAAAATGAGTTGTGTTATGAACTTTTTTTCTTACGTAAGTTGTACCATTCTAAGAGCTCAAGAAAATTGTCTTTCCTCGTTGAATTCTCAGACTCATTATGATCATGAAAAGCTAATCATTGCCTCAAAATATAACAAATGCAATATAAAACCGCTGTCAAATCAATGCGATAATCATTCTTTACATTGAACCCATGTGCGGATAATATGCATGATACACTTTGTCATTGATTTATAAGTGCTTCACATTGTCTTCTAGCATCATTGTGAGCACTATTACATACACTAATATGTTCACCAAAAATCTCTATTACCTTTTTCCAATTACTAAATCTTGGAGATGTAAACACATATCCCCCGAATTTTCCTTCTCTAGTTCGCCTAAATAGATAACACCACAAGCAATACGCCGCATCTTTTGATACACTATATTCCAACTACTCATTATTTTTGAACCATAACTCTCTAAAATCCCTCATTATTTTCTCATATTGCTTTTTGAAAAAATCTTGGCCAAGTATTGAATTTGTACATGACATCAGTTTTGCCTTATTTCTATATACCCTTCTGCAAAAACCCTACTATTTTCACCCAATTTTACAACCATCTAACTCTCTCATACGTCTTCTATTAGTCTAAATCACAATTCCCATCAGATCTCTCCTCTATTAGAAGCTGGGAAAAAAAAAATGAAAACGAAGTACGTGTTTCATATGGACAAATTAAGTTTTTGACTTCATTGAGAGAGCATTTATATATTCTCAATTGTTTCCTAGGAAAATAAAGTATTTGGCTGCTTTGAAATTCTAGGTCACGCAGCTGATCAGAGTAAAAACAAACAAAAAAGACCGTGCCGCTAATAACAGAATTAGTAACGTCCACAGGTGATTACGCAGACGGACAGGACAAAAAGGAAAAGGAATAGAAGCGGCCCATTAGACAACAGAGTATGGTGGAAGATGTCTCGTTAGAGTGTCGGCCAAGATCAAAAATAGGCTCACGTGGAAATGGGCTGGGCGCCTGGGTCTGGGAGGTTGGGGGCCTGGACTTAACCCATACAAAAAAAAATTTGAATTGATTTTTGAGGCGAAGGGGGGCGGCTCGCCGGCTGTCCCTCTCCGCCCCTCTGCTGCTTTCGCTTGTGTCTGAGAGTACAAATTGATAAAAGAGAGAATAGGATTGAAGAATAATGTACCTTGGGAGGATTCAAGAATTTTATGCCTTGGAAGACAAATGTATGAAAAATGGACTCGTTTAATGGACGGAGGAAAAAACCAGCATCTTCAGCCTTAATCTACTTTTCAATCAAACCACGACGGCCACAATTTTGTAGAAATTAAGTTTATGAGCTCAATGTTATTGAGCTGCTTGTTTGCATAACCTTAATATATACAAGAAAAATCACTTAATTTTGTCACCAAAAGTTTTGGGTAACAAAATCGAGTTGTTACCCGATTTGTTACTGTAAGCCTATCAACAAAGGTTTTAGGTGATTGTTTCTGTGTTTCCTCACGCAAAACCGTTCGGACGGTTTTCTACTTGCTTGACGAACTTCAATTCCGTTACGGCTCAGTGGTTTCTGTCCATTCGCATGAAGAGTGTGAGCGTTTTTGTACAAGGTGATGAACCTATTTTAGTCATCGAATATACGTACACTTGACGTTTCCTTTTGTAAAGCCTGTTTGGACATTGTTATAAAAGGTCTGGACGGTATTCAAACATTTGTGACGATATTAATCGTCAAACATTTGCAACGACTAGTAGTACATCACCCACAAATGCATCCGAATGGTTTTTTGACCTGTCTAGACGAAAATGGCCTTACGAGAACATTTTGGGTAACAAAATGTAGGTTTTGACAAGAAAGATCATTTTCAAGTGATAAATTTTGGTTTGAGACTCAAAAGTTTGTCATGTAAACTCTTTTTCCTTGTAGTGATAGTCTAGGTAGTTCTTGGCTTAGAAACCAAGCCTTTCCCGGGGTGACCCTTGAGACACAAGTTTTGGGCACAAGATTCATGGTATTTTGGCATCTCATTAATTAAGTACCTTGTGGCAGTCATTTTTAGGGCTTTGGAGTACCTCAAAAAACCTTCAGGCTTGGTGCAACAATTTCTGAACTAGACACGGACATATCGAAAAATTCTATGGGTGCTTACATGCATATTAAATTTTCATGTTTTACCATATTTGTGCATCTAATTTTAAGGTTGTTGTTTTTTCATTTTTTAGTCGGTTGCTTGGCTTTTGGTGTTTTCTATGTAGCCGGTCAAGTGTGATTATTACTACAGTGTTCTTTTACCTTAAGTGAAGATTTTTCTAATAAAATTCGGATGTACTGTAGTCTTTAATTTTTTTTTTTTAAAAAAAAAAAAAAGGGAAAAATACACTTTTCACCCACAAACTACCGGAGTAGTGACACATTGCACCCCAAACTACCATCTTTAAGACATTGCACCCTCAAACTACCAATGTTATACATTTTGCACCCTAAACTACCCACTTTGACACATTACACCCTCCAACTACTAATATTAAACACTTTGCACCCTCTATTTGACAATAATACCCTTGAGAAATTAATGAATTGACAACAATATCTAAGGGCATTATCGTCATTTTAGTTTGAAAATTTGATAAAGGGTGCAAAGTGTTAAAAATTGGTAGTTAAAGGGTGCAATGTGTCAAAATTGGTAGTTTAGGGTGCAAAGTGTAAAATATATGGTAGTTTGTGGGTGAAAAGTGTATTTTCCCCAAAAAAAAAAGCTTCAAGTGGGACATGCAAGGAGACTCTGTTCTATTCATATATATATATATATATATTTACCTTAATTACTTAACATAGGTACAGTCTGGGGATTAATGTTGAGATATAGTTCAACTCATGATTGAAGCCAGCTGAGCCTCTCCATGATCATTATCCGTGCTTAATTATTATTAAAGGAGGTACACATTTGACTATAAATGTCCTTAAAAGTTCTAGTTCACGAGTATAACGTTGTTATTCTTTAGGAATCGTGCCTTCGTGGTGCTTCACATGTCTGTGACTCTTCCCTCATGATTAATCTGAGCAACAATTTCCAGTCTGACTGAGAAAGGGGAGAAAGGGAAAAACAGAAACCAGAATTTCCAAAGGACTACACCTTTGAAGCTTACTTTTGGTTGAAGCAATGCCTAGTAATATATCTAAAAATAGCGAAATTTCCTAATCGCACACAAAAGAAAAAGAACAAATTTTCCTGCAGATGTGAACCGCATGAAAAGTATCATAGCGAACAAAGCACCATAGAGTTCAACGAAGAGACACAATTAATCAGTATCAGACCAATACCCATTTTCAGTTCAAGTACTTCAATGTTTTGAAACTGGATTTAGTTATCTCCCAAGCCACTTCAAACATTATGTCATGACTTGGATTTGGAGCCCGTGATCATGTTCAGCGCAGATGGATGTAGCAGATCCAAAGGATTAAGATATAAGAACGTCATCCAACGGTGTGCTCCAAGGATGCCACATGAATTGGAATATCATGTATTTAACAATATGATCACCCTTTTTTTGTGTGCTTAATTTCTCTTTACAAGCTACCAATGGTGGTCCTGCAGATTTGCATATGTAATATTATCATCACACAGTCGGCTTTTAGTTCAATTCTAAATCTGTACGTATAAGTAGTTCTAGGAGTTGTAAAGTGAACCTATGCCCCTTACTTTTTCAGTAGCTAATATGAGAATATATATTCTGATCCTGTTATTACAATGTAATAGCACAATTGCACAAATCTATATATATATAGAGGAACCTTTTGAAAAGGGAAAGGGAGTAATATTTAGACCTGAATCCGATCGAACCCGTAAATGATGCTGTCATATATATTATTTTTTTTCCTTATAATAATAAAAAAAGGGATCTAAGTTTTCTTTTTTTCACCAAAGTGAAGCTATAATTATGTCATGAGGGGAAAAGACACGGAGAAGCAACTCCAGATCATAGTGCAACTAGGAAGGATCTTCGCTAAAGATAGGTCTTGGTACATGATCAAAGGATCGATACGTGGGGTTTTATATGAAAATGACCTATATATACAGCCACAAACTTCAGAACATGTGAGAGAATAAACATAAGGTAGAACAATTACCTCAAAACACTTTCTCCAGTTTCCCTTACTTTGCCCAGCTTTGGGCGTGAGAATCCGATCACTTTTCTGGATCCTCACTTTGACATTACTAGAGATGTCCTTAAGTCTAAGCAAGTTTTCACGATCATTTTGCCTCGATCAAATAGAAATTAGCTTTTGAAGGAAGACCAACTCTGTACGTACAATATATATGGCGCATAGCATGTATATAACTATTCCAAAGATAAAACAGTAATTTTAATACGGATCATGACCTAGGCGAAGCTCCAAATCCACTTCTTCAGCTCTATGAACTCCCCTATTCATTCCATCATCCTCCGCATGCATGGGGCCAATTCGAAGGCTCAAATTTGTACCCCAAAGTTCCTGGTCGTTCATTCTAAAAGACTGGGCCCTTGAAGCAAATAAATCACTTTCATGGAAAGGAGCTTGTGGGTGCCTAGGGCTTGATGCTGATGGCTGAAAATACATGTGATAATTCCTTTGCGCCTCAAAAACTGGGAAGAACTTTGATGGTTCACATGAAACCGCCGAAATATATCCAGATGGGATGTAATCCTCATTGGATTTGTTCGGAAGCAAAGGGCTTGTGGTCTGCTTGGCCTTGGCTCGATCCTTGCGGTGTATGTTCATGTGTCCTCCCAAGGCCTGCGCGTTGGTGAAGCCCCGCTTGCAGAATGTACATTCGTAGGAGCGTTTACTCCCTATGTCGTCGTTGACTTCTTCTAGCCCATCATTCTCCTCGCTCGAAGTTTCCGAACCTCCTAATTGTTTTCCGGATTCCATACTGATCGGAGACCTAAATTATGAAACACGCTAGAAGAATAAAAAGGATGAAAGAAAAGCTTGGAATCGAGCAGAGAAAGAATTCCCTTTTGGAGCAGAATTGGCATGGGGATGACAATTGTCGAGAGAGAGAGAGCTACAGAGAGTTGTAGGGGGAAAGTAGGGTTTTATAAGAGGAAAAAGGTGTCAAGGGTCTGAGATAGAGACAATTAGAAGACATCGGCTTTGCCAATGTGGCTATAGTGGATTTGCATTAAGTGAAACACAGTTTTTGGCGTTTGCTTGCGGACTTTTTCACTTAGCCGGCTCAGGAATGGAGCCATCCTCGGTCATGATCTTTGTTTTCTCTTTCGCCTTTGATTCGGTTCTGATCTGAGCAGTACTGGTCACTCTGATTGAGGTTGTCTTTGATGCAGTTGTTATTTCGGATCTTTCTATCTCCAAGAGATCATTACTACAACGCACGTTTGTTTAATTATGAGACAATTGGCCATAATTAGTAGCAAGTCTAACATCAAAATGGTCCCGTCTAGGTGTGCCCAATCTACATTAAATTCCACATATTACCCTTATCTAGGCAAAGTAAATAGCGAGATGACACTACGTTAGGCTCAGTTCTGATCTTGAAAAAAAAGAAGAAAAAGAACAAGTTGTCGCGCTCTCGAAGAAAAATGTGAAACCGAAGCATGTTTTGAACTGCCTAATTTCCAAACTTAGTATGGGTACTGCGGTAGTGATCACGGGCTGTGATCCCTACATGTAAATATATATCACCATCTTTTCCATGTGATAATAATAATGGTAGCAGTTAAGAGGCGATGTTGACGGTAAGAAATCAGTGTGGCGCCCATCACGAAAGAGAAATGATATAAAACCGCGTGGAAGTCGAAGTACCTTGAAAGGTTCTTTTCATAGGCATCACATTTACAGTACCCTAATTAGCATTGCAAGAAATGGTTCTGCAACTTGCATATATATGAACTCCTTCTAATTAACCCAATCTGAAACCTTTTTGGCTGAGCTTTACTCTATCTGCAGAAAGTTGAGAGAAAGTTGATGGCATTATATATGTGAACCATAAATGAATTATGAGGTGGTTTAGTACTCATATCGGGTGCTTGCTTGCTTGCTTCGGGACGTATAGCCCTTGAAATGGGATCTCTAATGTCCACAATAATGCCTGTAGCCACATGCCTGAGTCTGATTCACTAAGAGGAAGAAAATTCAAACTAAACAACTGGGGCTCTATAGCCAACAATTAGCTGCTAATTAATCAGGCGTAATAAGATGGGAATGGAGGGAGCAGTTCAAAAGGAACTAAACTGATTGCAACTCGTTTATATTTTAAACAACAAAAATCTCTACCCGCACCATATGTCTTGTAGTGTAGTAGTTGTTTTAGCAATGAAGACGGCCCAAAAGCATGTTTACATAGCTATAGGGCAGCAAATTAATAGTACTTATAATTAATTCATGACTAATGTTTCTATAAAGTTAAATGAATGCTCAATAGAGACGGCTACTTTTCCAGGGATATGTAACCCTCCAAGAACTCTTCCATCATAGTTATAACCAGATCACATATGCAACAAACTGAAACAGACATGTAGAAATGGAAGAATGGCGTCAATGACAACTACGCGACTGCTGTACTCCCCAGTTGATCATAATTCTTAATTGCCCACTAAAACACAATATTACTTTAATTAAGCAGAATTTGATCCAACATCAGTCCAATTTCATGTCTGCATTTCTAATGGATCAGGTTATCCAAATTAATAGTCGAACAAAATAAATAAAATGCTTTTTATTCCAACTGGTCCTGGGGTTTGGACTTTTTCTAAACTGGTTCCTGGGCTTTAGTTCGTTCCACAGAGGTCCGTGGGCTATGTCTTTTTTTTAAGGCCTTCCGTCAACTGAGGCCTAGCACCGTGACGAAAAAAGCATACGTGGCATCTTAATCCACGTCAGTAGCCCTTAAATTCGCGACACGTGTCAAAATTGACACATCATCACTCCACATCCGCTGAAGACACTCCACATCGGCCAATTCCCCCCCTCCCCCCAAAGTAACTGCTGTATCAACAATTCTCATATTACCCGAACCCTAACCTCCCGTCGCCCTTTTCTCCACCGAATATGAAGATCCGTCACCAGCTCGTTAGGAATCTCGATCGAAGGCATTTTCTCTATTGAAGGTTTGTAAGTTATTTAGCTCCAACTCGTTTCCATTTTCGAACTTTTTTCTTCCTCGCCCAACGTCTCAACCACAAACCCATCTGAATAAGTTAACGATTTGCCCAATGGATTTGCTCTATTCTTTGCTATTTTGCTTCTTAAGAGGGAGCTACTAAAGGGCCCCTTTCTTTTAGGGTCGCTGTTGGGAGGAGAGTGAAAGGGGTGGGGGTAATCAAGATTTCTTGTTCTTATTGTCCCAACCCTATTCACGAACCAAAATTCTTTGAGTAGATGTGGGGTTGAAAAGCCAATTCTCCCTTGGACCCTCGACTCGATTATTCTGCAAGAATATTGAGCTTGTGAACCTTAGTTGAAAGTATTGTGACAACCATTTTATTTTCCTGGTGTGTTCTCTTTGTTTCTATGATGATTCATTAACTACCTGAAAAATATGGTTTATACTGAGTTTTCCTAATTATTTGTTATTTTGGAATGTTGATAATGCCCTATGGGACATTGAAGATGCAGAGAAGTCTGTTGTTGAGGCCTTATAGTACTTCTTGTAAATTGCTACTTTCTTATCTCTTTGTAATATATTTTCTGGTATTTGCTGGCTATGATATTGTGGCAAAACCCAGATAAAGACTGTTAGGTATGAAACCCAGATCGCAATAAAAATGGTTGTATTGCTCTATTGTTCTGCTATCTTTGTTTTGTTTTATTTAGTTGTACGTTGATTGTGTGTCGAGGCAGAACTTGGCTGGCAGTGCTGATACTGGTACAGCTTGTATAGTGCCATGTAAACTACAGCGATGCCCCATGATCGGGCTATAGGTTGGCTTGGCAAGAAATGAGCAAAAGATTAATTTGCTGCAAGTTTGTGTTTAAGACATTAATTAGGTTTCAAATTGATGTTATTTGATAAACTCATATTAAGAACGTATAGAATTTGTAGTCTCTCTTTTTCTCTATATTAAAAGTGAAGTTTAAGTACCTATGAAGTAATTTAATAGAATTGACATCCTAGTATCTTATAGACTCGTATGTATTGATATAAATAGCTAAAGTCTTTAGCTAAAGTTGACATATATAGTGGACAACGTCTTCCTAATTTTACTTGTTATTATCATTGTACATGCATAGCATCCTCTTAACTTGGGTAAAGTTCTGATTGTAATTTTGGAATTTTTTTTCTCGAGATCTAGCATGACGTCCACTATTTCAACAGTATCCTCAACTGGGTACGATGATGGTGCCTCAGTTGAGGTGCTCTCTCAGCCACTGTGCAAGTGTGAGATTCCAGTGAAGTTACGGACTAGCATGACCTGTGGAAATCCACGCCAACACTTTTATGGATGTCAACGATATGGGAAAATGGTTTGCAATTTTCTCTATTCTCTATCACGTTTGAGTTTTGTTAATTTTTCAATGTTGTTTGTTTTTTTCCCACTAACTATCATATGATAAACTTGTGATCTGTAGACTCAGGATGGATGCGATTTCTTTCAATGGTTAGACCCCCCGTTTCTATGGAGAAAATGCCAAAAGAAGAAACTGAAACTTCAAGAGACGTCAAAGATATGGCTGAAGTCATTCGTATGCTGAAATCGATGGACGAGCAGATTGAAAAGGTGGTTGAACATAAAAAAAAACATAGACGATCAATTTAAGAGGGTGCTTGAACAGATTAAATTGGTGGTGCACAACTCCGAAGTCACATTGCAAAGGAAAATCGACTTAAGGCCATTATAGTTGGCGTGTTGTTTATCGTATTTGGGTTTCTTAGGTGCAGATTGCTCTAATGTAATTTGGGTTTGGTAGCGTCACGCCCCGTGCTAGTACTTACCCCCTAGGCTCTCCTATAGTAATAGAATGCACACAAGCGGGGATTACTGCACAATTAATCCTATAAAGGCCTGATAACTGGCTTTGAAAAAGCTTAGCAAAAACGTTTTAGTGAAAAGAGATAAGTATAGTAAGGAAGGAAAATAATAGTTTTAGGGATGAAACAGATAGGTTACACTGTATTAAATGAGGAGACTAAAATAACTTAATAAATTAAGTAGGTGAAATTAGAAAAATATTTTAAAAACAATCTGGTAAAGAAATGAAAGTTAAGGGTGGCTTGTGGCTTAAGGAAGAAACAGGATAAGGGGAAATCTCAAAAATATAAATATAAAATTTTTCCACTAGTGCATTTTACAAAGAACAAAATCATTCATGAGGATACAACAGTAAGAGAAAGTAAATATAAAAGTGGAAGCTGTCTACAGCTTTCCGTCCTACAAAAAAAAAAAAAAAACTGGAATAGAATGTACACGAACTAACCCAAAAAGAACGACTACGACTGATATCTAGTCGACCCTCGACTCGGTGTCAGAGGTTAGGTCAATAATTTCATTTTTCCCGATATCCTTTACCGGCGGCGCCGGTGGAGGAAGGACATCATATAAAAGAGTCAGGTCAAAATCAACTAGCTCGAAATCCTCAACTGAGGGAACTGGGATGGTCGGAGGCTCTTTAAGGTACCATTGGGGCTCGTACCCCACGAAAACCTCGAATGACTCAGTGACATACGTCCAGATTGTCATCACTAAAATGTATGGGTTAATATCTAAAAGCTCCTCGCTCATAAAGATTAACATTTGTTACGTCCAGGGTCCACAGCCATAGCAGTACATACAAGAAAATTTATACAAATAAAGGGGTGAGTCCTACTAACTCAGTAATTAGGGGGGGAAAAAAGGAAACATGTTATAAATAATTATCGTAGCATGTAAACAATAAGAATTAAGCATTGATAATCATGAACAGGATAACATGAGCGTATGATCAATGAAATGCAGGGATGATGCATCTGTTTTCCGATCATTTCACTTTCTTTCTTTTCTTTCGTTCTTTCCTTTCTTTTCTGGTCATCAGAGGTGTCCTTTCAATCTCTCTGTTTAACCCCCAGAGTCTGGGTTGTGCGTCCCTCCTCTCCTCTGGGACTGTCCCGTGCCCCGGCACCAGGACCCTGTCAAGCGTATATTGTTTCACGCCAGGGATACCACCCACTCCTTTCAGTGGTGGCTTGCACTATCCCACTGTTGTGATTGGTACCGTCACCCTGTCATCGGACCACCTCTGGGTATGGGTTTCATTTCTGTCATTCTGTTATTAGATTTTTCCACACTCATGACATGATGATGCAACATGTATCATATGCTTCATTGATAATCAAGTAATTAAAGAATTTCAATGGATTTCATATACCAACTGTCATATAAAATAAAGCAACCTAAATTCACAGTAACTTTTCTTAATCCATAAGTGGCCGAATCTAATCTTCAATAAAAGACCTAATTGTTTTCATTTTTTGAGGTGCATGTGTTAGACTCAGTCAACTTAACATTTAAATCATCATAACTGAAATGATAGGAATACCACATGCTGTACTAGGCAAGTGCAACAACTTATACAGCTTGATTATTTTTATTTTCTTTCTAAGCCCACTAAGGATTGGCTATTCAAGGAGTTAGGGCTCTTGACTATTTCCAAAAGAAAAAGCTTGTCGGGCATATAAAAAAAATTCTTCCCGAGCATAAAAATAGTCTTCTCGGGCATAGATAAAAATATAAGTCTTCTCGAACATACAACAAAAAAACATCTTCCCGGGCATATATAAAGAAAAAGTCTTCCCCGGGTATTGAAAAACCATCTTCCCAGGCATATAGAAAGAAAAACCTTTTCCGGGCATTCAAAATCACTCTTCCCGAGTCTATAAAGAAAAACATCATCCCGGGCTTATATAAACAAAAGCTTCCTGGCCATGTAAACAAAAGATTCCTGGCCATGTAAACAAAAGCTTCCCGGGCATGTAACAAAATATAAGCCTTCCCCGTGCATGTAAAAACAAAACCTTTCTCGGGCATTCAAAAACATCTTCCCCGGGCATGTAAGAATAAAAGCTTCCCAGACATAAATACAACCAAAATCTTTCCCGAGCCGATCTAAAACAGTCTTCCCTGGGCATATATAAAAACCCCTTGTTCTCAAAAGTCAAATCTGGCCCAGGTGGTCCCCAAAGTCTTTTGGCCCTTTCTCTTATAAGCCCTTCACATGTTTTGTTTGGTTTAAAATCCAACGCAGAAACAAAAATGAGTTACTTGTCTTTTCCCATCTCATGATAGAAGTCACGTTTTAAGCACAATTCGAACAACCCCAATACCTCTATTTAAGACAAACTCTACACCCTTACCTCAGCTCGTTGATGTACTGCATTCTTGAAAAAGTAAAACACCTAAAAATAACAAGACACCATGTTAGGAAAAGAAAAGACAAAAATTGAAGGGAATAAAAGTGCAGGCCGAAATACCTCACTTTTTCCTAACTTCCTTGTAATCTCCTATATTTTCTTTGGTCTTTTCCTCCTCTTATCCTTCGGTCAATTTCTTTGGTCACCAGGTGTTTCACGTCACTTTCCCTCTCTTTCTCTCTAAGTCAACTGAAGTTTCTCTCCTAATGTCGTTATCAGTTTTAGCAGAGTAAATCTTTGCTGATAATATAAACCGAACGTAACTCACTGGTGAATTCCCCCTGGCCACTCTACACACCCTAAGCTAGAGGTCTAGGCAATCATAGTAAATCAGGCCGTACCCATACATAAGCAGCCACCTAAGCTTCCCATATCTCACGTATTTCTTAACAAGCAAAACATTAAATAATGCGCCAATGACAAAGCTCCATCTAAGTGATTTGGTAAGATATGGTAAGAGTATATTTAATGCACACCACACGGTTAAGACACGTAGAAAAAGATAACAGAAAAAGGAAACTCAGGCATACAGGGCTCTGTCATCCCGCGGCTAAAAAATAAGCCCCGGGCAGTCAACTCTCAAATAACCCCGGGCATGAAACATTCAGATGCCCCGGGCATTTTGTTCTTAGCTACCCTGAGCTCGGGTCTCAAAACACCCGGGCATACTGCTCTCGGTCATCCCGGGAATTCAGCCCCCATACCCCCATTTACCCTGGGAAGATTTTCCCCGGGCACTCAATACACTCCGGGACTTGAATACTTGGTGACCTTGAGCATATCCTACTCGGTGACCCCAAGCATTTTCACTCCAATAACCCTAGGCATTTCAATCCAATAACCCTGGGATTTAAAACTCAAGTACCCCGACCTCAAAACTCAATTACCCCGGGAATTTTTTTCCCAAGCACTCAAGCACCTGCCCTGTCAGACCCTAGTAAAAGCAAATACAAGGAAAAATATTTCATATGAGCACAACTATTATAACTTATACATAAAATTATATTAAACAAGGGAGGGGTGTTACAGGTAGGTGTTGTTGTAGTTTGTTCTCATTGTTCATGTTGTAATGTGTATGGACCTAATGTGTTTGGACCCTTATTGTGTATGGAACCTGTTATTGTGAATGTGAGCTTACTTTTTCAGTTATTTGGAGATTGAAATATACAATACCCGAAGCAGTCTTTTGCATTATCACACTAATCAAAACAATTCCTATCAGCGGGTAAAAAATGAGCCTTCCAAATGAGTACAAAATGAGCCTTCCAAATGAATGCAAAATTCCTAACTTGAGTGCATAAGCCGAATCCAATGTTTTTCCATAATACTAGAACATATGGCACAATATTTTTCCATAAATTTTACATTGTCAAACTCAAAATAAAGATTCAGTAGCATAAATCCATTCCATACTCAAAATAATGCTCCAAACTACATAAACAATTCACCCTTCCATACTCAATATATTGTCAAACTCAAAATACAATTTACCCATTCCATACTCAGATTGATTTTACCCTTCCATACTCAATTTCACATAAACAATTCAGTCCCCATCATCCATCTACCAATCTAAGCACTACATCAGAGTAAGTTCTCCAATACAATAAGCTTCAAAATACATAGTAGCCATCAAAATACATGCCCATCAAAATACATAACATCCAGTTTCACAAAATGACTTCACAGAACAACATCAAAAATGGTGTCTTCCACATGCTACTTATCATTGAGTGGCTCTAACAACTGGTGTGGTACTGGATTTCTTGCGCGGTGATCTGCGGGGTAGTGTAGGTGGTTGGGAACTTTCCTGCAATCAAATAATTAATTAGCATATATTAATCACATGTTAAAAGTTAAGCTATATAATTCAGAAATTTTAAATATAAGTTTTACCTAGGTCACAACATTTGGTTGCTTAGATCCGAGGTTAGTTTGTGCGCTTGATTTCTTATGCGGTGATATACGAGGTAATGTAGGTGGTTAGGAACTTCCCTACATGCATACAATAAATATTTTATTAAAAACATGTTATAAGTGAAGCTATATAGTTCAGTGCTTGTATATATAAGTTTTACCCTGGTCACGGTAGTGGGTTGCTCAGATTTTTGCATAAATGACCACCAGAGTTAAATGGGTACTCAGATAGAACCAATTGGAAATCAAGAATTGTATTTACCTGAACATTCGCTTGCGTCCCTCGCCTTTTGCGTGTAGTGGTTCTAGCAAGTTGTGGTGTTCTATCCCCAGCAGTTTGTGATGTTCCAGCAATTCCAGATGTCCCAACAGTTTCGAATGCTCCAGTTTCTCCGTTATGCGGAGTACCCTACATTCAAATAAAAAAAATTTGTAAGTTAGCATATACATGGTTTATGTTAAGGTTGTCCTAGGATTAAAAAATTGTAAGTAATCATAGAAATTGCAGCATGTACCTCGGGGTTTCTCTTTTTCTTACTGGGTTATATTCGACGATTGGGATTGTCAGGTTTCTTGCATGAGCGCACGTTATGGCCTGACATTCCACATTTCCCACACTGAATGTCATATCTAGCTCGAGTGACCCGGTACGAATTTTGTGGCTCACCCTCCGCTCATATTCTTGCTTTCTTGGGCCTCCCAGGTGCCACCATAATTTGTGGTGGTTCAGGTTGATCATTGTCAGCATGTGGCCACATATCAGATTCAGACATTGAATAAATGGCAGCTATGTAACATAGCTTGTACGCGTCCAAGCGATAGCGAGCATCCACATTATCCTCGAGGACCCGCCTCTCGTAGTATATTGCTGCACAAGCATGGGAGTATGGGATCTCATTCAATTGCCACCTGTCACACGAGCACTCTATAGTTCCGACGTTGACAAGCTTTCATGAGTCATGCAATGGCTCAACCTCCAGAACGTCCCCATCAATCTAGCTACAAAGACAGTATCTGGAATTGCTCTTATCCCTTTCAAGTTTAGCTCTAATCCTCGGGCATATGGTCCAAGTTGCGTTCTGAATCCCAGCCTGTTTCGCCACAAACCGATTCAATAGTTGACGTCTTATCTGCTCTAACATTGTCAAAATTGGTTTGTCCCTTACATCCTTTATCTAGGAGTTAAATGACTCGACGATATTATTCAATAACGTATTGCATTTGCTGGCTGTCCGGAATGCATGCCTGGACCAGCCTTTAGGATTAATTTTTTCCAAGTAGATAAAGCAATCTGGATTGATCCCTTTGATGGCTTGCATATGATGGTCAAACTTGGCACGAGTATATGCCCGAGCAGCGGATTCCAACTCGCCCTTGATGACCTTCCCTCTGTACCCTTTACTCTTCACATTGACATGTAAATGTCTCAGACAATGGCGCTGCTCGGCATCTGGTTATAGTGCCTCAAAGGTATCACGAAGACCCTATTTCAGCCAACATATTCAGTTCAAATAAGCACTGATTGCAACAACTTCAATAAACCACAGTCTTTCATATTAGCACTAAACCATCACATGAAATCATCAATTCTTTGTTTAGAAAACCATTCCAAATATGCTTGCCGTAAAAAACTCAAACCTTTTGAAATTTTCGGAGGTTAGAACATGAATGGCTCATAATGATCTCAAAATTTTTAATTTTCAAAGTAAAAATTCTACTTATTGCAACAAGAAACTGGATGAAGCTTGTATGAGTGAGATCTTGATACCCGTTTGGCTTTATTGAATTACTTCTAGGACATCAGAATGAGTTTATTGCAAGAACTACTTTGTCCCCATGCTAAGTGTCAGACACAATTTGTATGAAAGCCACTTTCCTAGAAAGAGCAAGATTTATGTCAAAAGCCACTTTATTCACTTGGCTACCTTCCGATGCAACCATGGAGAGTGAGATTTTGAGAACCTCATGGGAGTGTGAGCTTCTTTCTTGAATAAATTCTTAGAGTATAGTTTTTCTAATAAATTTGAGAAAATAAAAGTATACACCCTATGTTACTAGTGGAGGACTTATGTTTTAAGGACACCAATAGTTTTTTCTTATTTTTTAATCTCCTACATAAAATTTTGATTCCATACTACATGTTTTGAGTCGTGTGTATTATTTCATAGTTCAGACTTGAGCTGTAGAGCTGAGTCCTCATGAAATGTGCATTTTTCAGAGATAAAATAAATATCATGAAATGGATCATAAGCTAATTAAACCCAAATAAGCTTCACGTAATCATAAAAGTTTTGAGGTACCTTTTGTCTATCAGACATCCAGGTCCAAAAACGTGTATCCTCCAACCCAATATCCTCCAACAATATTGTCAGAAACCATGTCCATGACATGCGACACTCCGTCTCCACCACAGCCACTGCAAGGGATACATATCATCATTGCGTCCTTCCCCACAGCACACAAAAGCTGACCACCAAGTGGTCCTTTGAGATGACACCCATCCACAAATAACAGGTCTACAGCCATTTATAAATCCCACGTTTGCACGCATCCAACCTCACATACATCCTGGAAAAATACACCCTCCCTTTGCACTTTCACACAACTCCCGGGATTCCATTTATATAGGGCTTCCCCGTAGTCGAAGATGTAATTGTACTGCTCAGCATGTTTTCCATACACCATCTCCAATCCAAGTTTCTTTGCTCTATACATGTGGTTCTTTGACACTTGAACTTGGAAATCCCTTCTAATCTGGTTGCCCAATGCTGTGGGAGGTAGATTCGGGTTGTCTCGAATCTGTTCAAGATAGTGAGCAGCGCTGAAACGATGACTAAGCTTCGTATTTTTATGGTGAACTCCACAATTATGTTCCTTCACCATAGTCTTAACCTGAAATGAATCTTTGGTTAGATTCATCCATGATGCTTGAATCATCCAAGGACATGACGGCCTTGCATTTAGCCCTCACCGCAATTTGTCGTTCTTAGAAAACGGTAGTCAAATTTCTTTGAATGGCATAAAGCTTTAGAGCTTCCTTGAAAAGTGCAACATCTCTGAAATTCAGCCTATTTACCATTTGAATTGGTCTTGTCAGGTCATCCTTACAAAATTCAGCATATCGTATCCTGGGATGATGGTCACTATCAGAGCCTGCATTTTCACTTGTGCTGCCAACTTCCTCTAATATGACTCCGTTATAAGCCCCATCCTTGGGCACGTTCTCCGCTCTACCACTATAACCAAACCAGTCAACAGCATCTTTGCGTTGAGATGCAGTTGCCTCGGTTTGAGATGGGGGCTCCCTCTCTGTACTTGCAGATGCCCTCTTCTTTGCCACCTTCTTCCCCTTCCCATTATCAGCACCTTCACTAACAGAATCCTCTGAAAATTCTTCTTCTAAGTCATAGTCTACATCATTCCCTAATGAATACAGTTCAGGTAACCCTTCTTCATCTTCATCAGTGTCGTACATGTCACTCAATCTGCATGTTCAGTTTCATAATCATAACCACTATTTTCAGACCCAACTTCAGAGTCCGTTACAACACCCTCATTCCTTCCCAAGTCCTCACCCAATGCATCCCTCAAGCCCTCACCCTACCCATCTCCCAATCTCTCACCCTACCCATCTCCCAATCTCTCACCCTGCCCATCTCTCAATCCTGATCCTTCACCCAATCTTTCTGCCCATCTCCCAATCAATCCATCTCTCAATCATTGACCACAGTCTGTATCGGGTGGCAATAAATCTAGTACGTCCACTTCATGCTCCACGTATATATGGAGTTCATCTCGAACCTTACTGTGACCAATTCTGTCGATCATCCTCAACACGAGTTTCCAGATACACCATTGCTTCCACAAATGATTCTCGACCAAGCTTGCAGCACATTCTCTTCACATTGTTGTACTTCAGTTTCGCCTTACCACAGTCTCCGATAACGGTCGTGGCAGATCAAATCACCGTCCACTTCAATGCTCCACGTAGCAATTATAACCATGATCATCTAGCGAATACTTCACTGTGAGTTCCAATTTGTCTGTGACAACACGTTGATCACCATTGCTCCCAAATGATTCTCGACCAAGAGCAGTTCTCTCACATTGTTGTAGGTTTATTCGCCTTAGATATTTTCGAAAAGAGAAGAATTTTGAGAGTTTGATTATTATTATTATTATTATTATAATGAATACCACTATATTCTTTGTAAAAAGAAAATCCCAAATCTGAGTTTGGTCGAAAACCAGCAAATAACATGACACTACCATCATCCTTGTCGTTACTACTTGTCTTTTCATGATCTGTTTGTTGGGCCTGAGATCACCTGCCACATGTGATGAAATGAGGTCATATATGGGGCAGGTGGAAACCTCGGAGATTGTTTCGAAAATTTTGGGGCTGGGCCTGACTTGGATATGGCTTCTTAATTTCTAGGATATTACATGATATCTTGAGGCCTCAGATCGAATTGTTGTCAGCTGTAATTATATGTTCCCAAAGTAATATGCCATGATGAGACGTGATTTAAATTTTTAGCCCAATAGCTCGACTGTGGCAACTACGAGTTCAAATTTTTTTTTTTCTAAGGCAACTACGAGTTCAATTAATATAGCATCTTAAGAATAAGCCTGCAAGCGCCACAGATGCATCCAATGTACCCTCAAGTTGCTCAAGTTGTAAATTAATAAACCAAAGACCCCAATATGAAACTTCTCCAAAAGAGTTATATTTATAATTTTTTTAATTAAATAAACTTAAAAAAATTATAATTAATTATAATTAAATTCCATTTATAAACTCTATTAATATTGTGTATATAATGGCTACTACCTGTAATTAATATATATATATATATATATATATATATAGTTGAACTGGTCCTAATACACATGGATATATGTCTTTTATTTTAATTTTTGTTTTGTACTCTTAACAATATATATATATATTGCCAAAGAACAAAAAGAAGTACGTAAAACTGAATAGTTATGTGATGTCAGGGTACGTACGTGTCGAAAGCTATAAATCCACAATCAAGGGAGTGAGTGAATGAATGAAGTGCATGTGAGGAAGAAAGCAATAAGCGCCGACTGGGTTCCTTTATGCCATGCTCTCCCCCATCTCTTCCACTTTCACCAAAAATGTCCCTTGGGCAGCTTAACACCATTCCATTTGTCCTCCCTCCTTTCTCTCAACTTTCACACTCCACGTGTGAGGCCCCATTTTGTACTGGCCTGCTCCCATTCCGCGATTGCCATTATTTTTAGCCCCCTGCTTTTATTTATAAGATCCAAGCTGGGATGGGAAAAGGCCAGACGCCTCAAAATCATTAATAGCGCTAATCCTCCACGTTACGGCATAGATCATGATCATCATTTCCTTACTCTCTTAATTACTAACCTATTGTTTAGTCTTTAAGCGTGACATATCAGTTCTCTCCTTTTTTTGGCATGGTTGTCTTAATTGGGTCTCTGCTGCCATGTGAACTCCCCCAAAAACTGTTCTATTTTTGCCTTTGAAATAAAGACACTGGAACATACTATCTATATATGAACCATTTTTTCCTGAGTTTACAAGACATATAGTAGGCTGAGTGCTGCGCGTTGAGGTAAAAGGACTGTTTGTGAAGTACCTGGTCCGAGGCTTTATGGCATGGACAAAGGGAATAGGAAACTACCCCCATTTTTTCTTCCCTCTTTTCCAAGGAAGAAGGTGAATTGAACACGTCACTCAATCGTAGTCACAACAGACATAATATCATAAATATCCCCATCACATAATCAATAGGGCGTTGATTTTATGAACCTATTCATAAATAGATGCATTTTTCTCGAAATTTCAGGCAAATTAATGTAAACTTCATGAGCTGTAAAACTTGAACCCGGCCAATGAGTTTAGGAACGGTTTCGAGATCAATCGTTGGCTGTTGTCAGTTCCGGACATGTGCTAAATGAGAAGTGACGACATATGACAAAAAAACAGAACGTACTTCCAATAAGGACGATTCCGACGAGGATTGAGAGCAACTCATGACGGGAAATATTTTGCTTTGTTCTTATTTTATCTGGACGGCCTTCTTGGATATGCAAGTGTTTTCATGCAATGTGATCTCTTATATTGTACAGGTAGATTTGAACGACCTGTTTGGAATAATAATCTAAAATTGGACTTCCCATACCCTCAAGTGCAAACAATCCAAGTCCTAGTGGGGAGCGAATTGATTGCCATGGGCAAAGGCTTTTATCTGCGACCAGTTTCCGTGCATTTCTGAACAAAGAGCTTATACATAATGGTAACGATGCATGACGTCGGTGGGTGTACTGCCCCTTCTTCCTTAGGTTCAAGCGGTCGCTCGTGTATCAGTATCTGAGTACTTAATGGAAGCGGCCTGCAGTACAGTACTTCATGATTGCGAAAGCATGTGGCGATCGATGATCTGCTAGCTCTTCCTTCAACTCTCCTACATTTATTGTTCTCTTGGAGCTATTAGGACACCTCATATATATGACCGCTTCACTTGACCGAACACCTCTATCTGGTGTCCATGTTGCGATTGGAGAATAATTTCAAAGCAAAGATATCAGTCAAGTGTTGTATAATAGAGCAGGATGGGAACTATTAATTAACGCAGTCTGTCCCTCAAAATCTTTCACACCGTAATACGAGCGACTTGATTAAAACATAATTAACCACTGGGGTCAACAAATCTCACCCACATTTATTGACATATAGCATATTTTATTTCGGGGCAATATTCGTTGACCTATCTTAAACAATTATTGGTCACGATGGTATCTAAAATTGCTAGCTGCAAATAATATCTTTAGTGTTTTCTTTTTTTAAAAAAAAAAAAATCCAAGTCAAATTAATTTTGTTTATATTTTAGTGAAAGGTTATGTAAATGAATGAAAACAATTAGGCTTAGGTAAGCTATTTCGAGCCCATTTCATTATCACTAGTAGTTGATCCGTGCAATGCACGAAATTGGATTAAAAAGAAACATAGAACCTCATACGGTAAATTGAATATTATATACAAGGTTCCATCTCGTTTACTTCATGATGGCAAGAAAATTTGTAACCGCACACTTATGGAGTAGTCATGCGTCATCGTCGTCGTTTTCTTGATCTTCTTCTTCTTGTCGCTTATTCTTCTTCAAAATACTCTGACCACAAATTAGTCATTATGCGCCTAAACTAACGTGGCCAAAAACAATTAAATTCCTAACAAGAACGACCAGCTAAACCAAAATCTGCTTCTGAATTGTGGCCAACCTTACTCGATCGTTTATCGCTAACCCATATTCTTATTGCAGTAGATCACTAGACCGGGATTTACTAACTGGCCAGAGACAGTTTATAACTAGCTAGCTTCGTCTCCTGCAGGGGGGTATCCCATTCTTCCAGGTAAAAATGATATACCTGGGCCTATAAATTACCGGTGGCTTTTGGAGCAGTAATTCCTTTTGATGTAATTAGATATATATATATATTTCAAAAGTGGAGGTTGGGGGTGGGGCAGTGGTTCGTAAGTACTGTCCGAGTGTCGCGATGACTGAGTGCTATGTTGGGAAAGAGTGTGGGGTCTCTTAGTTGTCTGTAATGCTTCGAACTGACCCAAACTTCCATTCCGTTTAAGGAAATGCCATCATATCTTTGACATCCAGACATTGTCGGGAACATGCAAACCATCAGATTTCGGGAAAAGCATCCAGATTCACTTATGTATCATTTATGTGGCAACCATGGTAGCTAGTCTCAGTAATAGGTAATCAGAGGCGCCATTGATAAAGATGCTTACATGCATGTATCTGCATTAACTTCTCTTTTCCTTGGTTTTTTTTGCTCTCAGCTTTAATCTTGATCTGTACTCTCTATAAAGTAGATACTATGATCTATGCAATTAATGTAGTTCTATGATCATCTGTGTTGGGGTAGAACAACATACGTTCCCGAGGGGGAGAATCATTTTCAAAGTGCGTCATGAGGTAACATACTTGTTGAATAGAGGAGAGAATATGAAAGAGGGAGAGACAACACCGAAGAACCTTGTTTAGTACTTCTACCATAGCTTTTCTTTGCAATCTCCTATGAAAATTATACTCGATCTGCATTGTATAGTTGGCACTCATGAATCTTGCAACTAGCGACCAAGATTATGAAACGACAGTGTTATATATATACCAACGGTTGGAACTTAAGTCAGAAAGAGTAACTAATGGTTTGTTGACAAGTTTTTCGTTTGCTTTTAAGGCTACACAATTGCCACGGCGTTATGGGGTTTTAAATAACTGGGAAGACATTAATGTTGGAACTTGGTTTCGGTAATGATACGAAGCTTTCAGCATTGGAAAAAGTGTGAAATATAACATGAGAGTGCATGGAGATAATTACCAAATTCAAATCCGGCCTTCGTACGTACAGAGCAACTGAGCAATCTCATGATGGTTTTCTAGCGTACCATATATGAGTGAAACATTTTCATAGGAGCATTAACCCATGCGGCTGTGTAGAAGTATTTATTGTTATTCTTCTTGCGTCATTCATAAGGTGTAAGACTTTCATCTTTGTTAATTATAAAAACTTTCTTGTGTCGTAGCTCAAAGTCCCAGAAGATGGAATCTTAGTTAGGTTATAGAACTAATTCTTTGGTTAAAATATTGCAAGAAAAAAAAAAGTAACTGTAGTTGCTATTCAATTTAGTTAGGTTATACAACTAATATTCTATACTGATCTTCTTTTGTTAATTAGTTATTTGGGCAGCTACTATAGTCAACTGTCAATAGCAATCCATGCATCGATCATCATGCAATCTCAGTACTCCTCATGTGACAACATCCATGTCTTTCTGACTTCCAGTCTACCACGGTTCTAACAATCCTTTTATAAATTGGCTGCTTAGAAGCGATTTAGGTTGGACGGGAAGACCTTTGATTCCATTTATCTATCTTTATCTTCATGTTCGTCATCCTTCATTAGTCATACTTCCTTACTAAAAAAATTGAAGAGAAAGTTGGTCTTTCTGGGAAGAAAAATCACCTGAGGGTGAGAGGTCCTCGACTAAAGCAGTTTTACTTTTTGTTTCTAAGTAAGCAACAGCTTATGTTGTTAAGTGACAGTTAACCTAACAATACCCATAAGGCACAAAATGAAACAAGAGACAACGAAAAGAAAATGCGCGCGTTGCGGATCGTGAAACAGTAATAATTTTTCTTAAGAGATGGGAGATCGAATTCAGTTCAGAAGAGCATGATATGTGCTTTCAGGAAACGATTGAGACAGACATTAGCTATATAGTAGGAAGTACATGGCGAATACGGTGGAAACACGTTCATATCAAATAAATATCTTTAATATATCTCCCGATATTGTCTTCTCAGAAGGCGAAGTACTGGTGCAATTATCCCCAACGAAGGTTTTCAGAAAGATCATCTAAGAGTATCCCAGGCGAAGTTCCAAATCTATATCCTCCTTTGAGTCTCCCAGAACACCAATCTCTAGGTCTAACCTGACAATCTCAGGGTTCTTCGCAATTATGCACTCATCTCGTTGCTGGGAACCATCAAATGTTTCATACCCATTAAAAGACGTGTCCCTGTTCATATTAGTTAAATCCATGCTTTTGGGACTCAAAGAATCAAATAGGCTACCGACTAAGCCCCATCTTTTCACACTAGAAGTAGAAGATGGTGAAGTTAATGAGCTGGAAAGAGGGGGAGAAATTAAAGAAGGTAAAGCCAAAGCGAATGGTGTGAGCCTTGGCGAAGGAGATGATGATGAAGATGAGGACTTAGGGTTAGGGTTCGGGTTGAAGCTGAGGTTGAGAGTGGGGTACTGACCGTCCCTTGGGGGTGACTCTCTCAGCCTGGCTCTGTCTCTCCTGTGGACATTCATATGGCCACCTAGAGCTTGAGCAGATCTGAATTCTCTTTTGCAGAAGCTACATGTGTAAGATCTTGGAGGCCATGAAAACCCAGTAACAAAGTCATCTCCAGAGCTTTGGCTATCGAACTTCACTGAATCTTTAGGCATGTTGTTACTGTTGTTGATGTAGTCTTTAATGGCTCTCGTACCAATGCTGTGGTCTTTCAACATGTCGCTCAAGCTGTTCCTCTCCATGCTTGCTTTTGATTCAGGCAGACCTAGTAAGATCAAGAAAACAATAACAGTCTAGCTGATATCAAATTGTTCAGAAAAGAGGGAAAAAATGCAGGAGCAGAACGTCTCCTACAAGTAGAGAGAGGGAGAGAGAATGGGCTGGGGTGGGGAGGATATATATAGAAGCAACTGACCTAGGGATTTTTTTTTTTTTTTTAGTGATGACAGAAAGTTGGTTATTAGTTCTAGTAAAAATTGACTAAAACTTGCCTCAAAGCACATCAAATTTCTATCCTGAAGCTGAAAATCCCATTGGAGAGTATACCTAAAAGATCCTAAATGTTATATGGCCACTACGTACTATATATATATGGAACCTCGCCCTGGCCGTGATATGCCTTTATGCCAACTCTAACAAAGAACAAGTGGATGTCCTTAATTTCTCTTTGTTTTGTATCCATTTAATCATAATGCTTGTTTAACAGGTCTAAAGAAATTGATGTGTGAGCAGACGAGATGGTCTATGAGCTTACGCATACGTCGGACCCTGACAGGATGAATGGGGAAGTCAGAGAAGAGAGATATTAAGAACGAAGTTTCCAGCCAATCTGTTGCTGACATTTCCTCAAGCTTAATTAACTACTTGAGCTTGACATTCATTTTCTTTTATTCATCTTCCAAGGAAAAAAATGAAAAACGAAACCCGTATTTCAATAATCAGCAATTCTAATTAATCATTAAGTGCCCTCGATCGACAGGAGGTATATTAATTAATACCAAAAAAAAAATATGAACCTATTCAAATTCAGTGCTCATGGTGAATTGATTGAATCTAATATTGCGGAACCTATCGATATTCAATACAAATGAAACTCTAAAATGGAGACCAGCTCAATTACGCCATGGGCAGAGTGTATAATTAGTAGAATTGCCTAATTTCCTAGTGTAGCGTACTAGCTATATATCTAAAGCAGTCAAGGAATTAATAAAAATTGTCCCAGTTTTTATAAACAAACAACCATATATACACGTTGAACATGCAGGCGGCCTGAGACTGAGGTCTTGCCAACTTTGAAGGTTTCGACTTTGAAGCGGATTGAGGAACACGGGATCCCAAGCAGTATCACGTAATGCGTGATCATGGCAATTAAAAAGTGATTGAGACCTTGTCCCCTTTCATCTTAATTACTTTCCTATGGATAAAACTTCCATAGACTTTTGGGATCACTGCGCTAGTTGCTTAAAAAAACTCTAGATCATGGTCTTTTAGTATTCAATCTTCACGTGCTTGAGATTTGGCAAGGTGTTTATTTACTGATGTAATCGAAATATATAATTAATGGGTTGGTGTCTTGAACCAGTAGTAAATGAAATAGGCTAATAAGTTTCTCCGGCTTGTTTTCCGTTGATTGAAACATGCAGTTTATAGTCTCACTGTATCAAGGAACTTTTTAAGAGTCAGAAGCCTCCTTAGGGCAAACCCGTCTAACAACTTCTGTCTTATTTGATTAGTCTTTCTTCAAAGTAATCACTTGGTATAGGGATTGAGAATTCATCTTCAAATTCAACAAAGCCAAAACAAATGGGGGATAAACTTTAGTGAATCAAACAAAATTGTGCAAAGTCATTGGTGGACAGAATCATACTCTCTACATAAAAATGCCAACCCAATGTCAAGTACAACTTCTTTGTCCGTTTTCTATATCAAGCTCAACATCAAATTGCCACTGATGAATTAGATCGAGTACGACATGAAAGCGCTATAAGTTTTGGCAACCTAACATATTAAAGCAGTACCCTACCATAATTAAGAGAGGGTTTGGTACTTCCCCTTCAACAAAGCCACTACGCGCCGGATAAATATATTTTTGAGTATTATGCATCATGTCATGGTGTAAATCTGCAATTTTCCATCATTGATTGATTAAGATTAAAGAAAGATCACAGATGTAGTTTGTACAGATCAGTAATCTGTAATGCCGCTGTGCAGCCCAAATTTCATGTCATTCAATGAAGCTTTAATTTGCACAGCCCCATTTTTTCTTAGAAAGGAAATCTCAGTGCACTGCAAGATTTTCCTTACCATTTTCCGGTGGAAAAGAGAGCGAGCTTTATCAGAAAACCGGTTTTGCTAAAAGATCCTGCCCATATTTAGCCCAGATTTAGTGAGAGAGTAGCAGCCAATTAGATGGATCCATCCGAAGATTCTCCAGGTTCTGATATGGCTACCGCAACGGATGGTCGGAGTTGAAACCGAAGAACAAGTGCCATGCTTTGAGCAAGACCTTGAGGGTTAGGAACAACCCATATCTTCCCTTGCATCAACTGCAACAACCACTAAGTGGTCAGATATAAAAGAGAGTTTGTTTGAAAAACAAGAAGCAGACTGTTGTCAGATCTATATAATTGCTTCAACGGTCTTTGAAGTTACGAAGAGATAAAGTCTGCAACCAAGTAAAACAGCACCAGTGGTAGCCCTTCCTCGAGCTGTGAGACACTTGCAAGTTAACAAATGATAAGGCATTATGACTCCATCTTGGAATAGTTTAAATATGTAGATTGACCCTTAAAAAATTGAACAATCACAACACTGGTCTCCACAGTTCCCTAGAATATTAAACGCCACATACCCACCAAACTGTGATCCAGTGGTCCATGCATAAAGGGAAACTGATACTTTCTAAGTGGTCCGAAAAGAAACCTTCTACTGTAGGATAATTGCTAATCACAATATGACATGTCTTCAACCTTTAAAACCGACCAGGACCAACGTTCGAAGTCACGTGGCATGAGATTAAAGTACTATAAGTTATTTTCAGGCAGACCTATCTTCAAAATCATCTTTTGGGTTAAGCTATCCATTACCAGAAAATAAAGAGTCTAGGATCACGATTCTACTGTTCCGAGTGTCGTACTACTCAATAACATCAGAAACACACACGCACCCAATGGATTAGTCTCACCTGCACTACCTTTTTGCAAATGCTGAAGCTCAAGCTCTCCTCAAGTCCATCGCTGGTGTACCTCCTACCACCAGGCTGTGGAACCGATGTTGTACCCTCAGACTGAGAACTAGTATTGTTTATTGCAATCTCAAATCGAATATATACATTCCCATCAGAGGAGCCATGTCTCCAGGTTGGCCATCTTTGATCATTCCTTCCCTGACTTCGACCCTCAGGGAAAACCCGGAGTATTAGGAAGCCCCCTCCATCGTTGCTGTTCAACATGTTCCCAACCATATGCAAAATCACCTGAAAAACCCTTCTTTCATCACCCATTACATGATCAGGCAGTGACTTATCAACCTCAATTGCAAAGCCAAAGCCCTTATAAACACACAAGCACTTTGCCAGGCAAGCTGCTTCTCTTATCATGGCATGCAGGCGAAATGATCTCACTTCTACTGGAAATCTTCCACTATCTTTCCGAGCATTTTCCATCACATCATTTATCAAGGTGGATAGAACACTACTGGCCCTCACCATTGCATCAACAATAGTTCGTTGCTCGCTTGTCATATTCTCATCTTGCATCATCGAAAGCAAACCCAAAATTGAATGCATTGGCCTCCTCATCCCATCACTCATTACCTTCTGAAAGGAATTCCTTGCCTGGCTTGCCATCATAGCATTCATCTTTTCCTGTTGTAACGCTCGATTTCGCTCTGCCAATTTCTCTCTCATGAGCTGGGACTCTTCAAGAAGTGCAGCATGGGAAAGAGCCACAGCCACTTGATCAGCAACAACCTCAATTATCTCAAGTTCCTGGCTGCTCCAAGATCTAGGTTGTCCACTTGGAAGAACCAAAACCAATATTGCATAACAAGCTTGTCTCATCTCAGGAGTTCCCCCTTTGAAGTTAGAGACACGGAGCATTGGCATTCGAATTGCAGCCACCGGTCCTGGCTCACCCGACTCTCCACTGCTTGCTGCAGCAAGTGCCGAGTCAGGTCTCAGGATATTCACTCCATCAGTCCCCTTGATCCCTGCAACATCTGGATCAGTAATTGATATTGAAGAGTTATACGTATCTGAATATTTCCTCCCATAAGCCTCATGGGTCAGGTTCATCTCTGTTTTAGTCTCATTAGGCATCCAAACTGCACAGTTTTGCAAACCCAAAGTTTCAGATAGCTCAACCAGGGTCGTATACAGAATAGTATGCCTATCAAGCGATTTACGAATCTCTTGGGTAAGCATCCGAACATGATATCCAGCTTCTTTCTGTTTCATTATAATCCCAACCTCTCGTCCAAGGTCCCAGGTCTTCTTCTTCAACATAAATTCCCTTACCTTCACTTTAAGAAGCAAAGGGATGAGAGTGATGAGTGTTATAGCAGTGGCACACGAGACCAAAGCAGTAAGAATCTTGAAAACAGTGAGAGCCAGCATTAGCTGAAATGGATGCGGACCATAAGTCCAGCCGTTTAGCAAATGGGTCAATCCGCACAGAACAATGAAAGCAATAAATTCGAAGAGAACCCATTTGAAAGGGACGTTCGAGCAGCTAACGAAGTAAAGCAGCTCGATGGGTATTGAGAAGTAGGCCACAGCGATCAAGAAATCACTCACTTTCTGGCACTGTAGAATGCTCTCGATGCTCCATAAGCTACTCTCATCTTCACAATTACAACGGGGAAATCCATTGTCGGCTGCCGATACCGATATAATAAGCAGTGAAACCAACAGCCCAGATGCCAATGACTTTAACATTGCATCCAACGACTGTTTCTTCAATCCATTTAACAAAAAAGTTTGAATCTTCCAAGCCTAAGTACAGACTAAAATTCTGAAACAACAATGTCCTCAACTAGAGCCTCAAGATCCCAATCTTCGGAACGCATTTCCTGTAAAAAAACATGTTTAACAAAATTCGAGGCGTATACAAATCTGAAGAATTTAAACGCAATGCTCTGAGATCTAACACCTCAAAGAGCCTTTAAAAAATAAACAAACAGATAAAATCTACAAGTTACGTTTTCTTTTCCCAATTCTAACAATTTAGCTTAATTCCATTTCTCTAAATTCTTTTCTCAATCAGTTAAATATAACTTTTTGGAGCTATAGTAGATTCGCGAATAGCACAGTGATGAAGATGACGACATTTTCCTCAACTACCACAACATACCAAAGAACAAGCCAAGCCGAAGCACTTCCAAGAAAAGAAAAGAAAACAGAACCCAGAAGGAAGAAGTTCCTAAAAAATTGGAGAAACACCCACCGAACCTTCACAAAGCAAACGAACCGGAAAAAGACCCAGAAACGCAGGCGAAAAGTAGAAAGGGTACCTGAAGAGCCAAACACACAGCTCCAGATTTTACAAACAAGCCCAGCTTCAGATCTTTATCCTTCTTCACCACCACATGCAGAGCCTTTGGACACTGCTGTTGCTCATTAATCGGATACTTTATTGGTAGCTCGTCATCATGAAGAAAACACCAACTCCCTACCGTCCATTTGTGCATGTCAAAAGCGCCTGGGAGAGGATTCAAGAGAGAGAAGGGGGGGTTTCCGCGCCGTTGTTTCGTGGGGAAGGGAGAAATAAAGGGAGGGAGAAGGAACAAGGTGGGGAAGGGGGGTGTGGGTCCCGGGAGGTTACATGAAGAGAACTTGGACGCTCTTTTGAAACATAACGTCCTCGTCAGACCCAAAAATAAATAAAATTGAAAACGAAAAAGAAGTTTTTGTTTGGTTTTCCTTTTTCCTCCTTCGCAACCTCGCTCTCTCTGGGACGTTTCTTTCTCTGCTTTTAAATTCTCCACTTCTCGAAACCAAACCCCTTTTTTTTTTTTTTTTTGGGTACATGAACCAGCGTTAGGATTATTTTATTTTCTCACACGTGGCGCCCACAGAGAACTGCCTGTCCCTGAGGTTAGCCGTGGTCACGTCTCAGCCGGGGGTGCGTGACTTCTTTGGTTAAGCTCCAAGCGAATTGGACTACCTGCTCTGTTTGGCAGCGTAGAGATTAAAAAAGTGTATTCGGATTTATGTTCAGAAGCATAACCGCTCGCGAAGATGGAAGCCGGTCGGAAATATCTCCTGTAGTAATCTAGTCAAATTTTATCATCGCTTAAAAGGTCATACAGTTATACAGCTACACCTGAATTTGAATGAGTAATTTTGAAAAATTATTTATAAATATTTTTTTATAAATTCTAACAACTTTTCATAATCTTTAACATATATTTCGATAGCTTTTAGTTATAAAACTTTAACTAAATTTTATGTTGTTGTTAAAAAAGAGACGTATTAAAATTGGTGAATCGGTGATAAAAGTAAAAGAAACATTTTAAAGTGTGTTTGATAAAAATAAAATTTGTTAAAATTTTACAATCTAAACGCGATATATGTTCATTTCAACACAAACTCTGAATAGATTTTATAAACTCCTACGTATTTTTTCACATACTCCATAAAATTTACACTATCTCCTATTTTTAACTCATCTAAACAAGATGCTTAGTTGTCCAGAATATGAAAAATATATTTTACCATCTCAAATTACTGCTATTGTGTCCTAAAACTATTCATCATTGATATTTTAGAAAAACTTCCCTGGAACTATATAAAAATAAAAATATTAAAATTACTAATTAGAAGATAGGATAAAAAACATGGATGGATTGAAGAGTAGAAAGAGTATAAAAAATATGAGAGATATATGATAATTTTTTCTAGTAAAAGGGTTGAGAAAGGCTACCAATGTAGATACGTTTTTTTAGGCGTGATCATAAAAATTTTCATCTGCTGTAGAATATTCAGATTGAATCATAATTATCTACACAAGAAAGGGAGATCATCACCGCATTTTCACAAAAACGTAGTTGATATTGGGGGTACGAAAGTTCAATACGCAAACTTTCTGCAGCCCCCACCTTATCTTGTGCGTCTCTATTTCATAAACCCAAACTAATTGGGCTACTACGCTCGTGGTACAACAGAGATATATCAATCAAAATCGTGTATCGAATGAAGAGCGCGCAGTTTCCATGCGGCTTCATATTCCGCTATCCTATATATTGGTCGTCAATGCCTTCCTCAAACTTTGCTCCTTTTCTACTTTGATAGATGCCAGACTCTAAGTTTAGCAAATATTCAAACCCTTTATCATGAAGTTTGCCAAACATTAAAGAAAGTTTTGAAAGACCTCAGGATTCAGTCCTCCAGAGATTTGGAAAAAAGATAGATACAGGAGAGTTAGTGACAAAATAGGGTAGGAAAACTAATTTTCCGTTCCACCAAACGAAAAAATCTTCACTTGCATATGTTGGCGGGTTCCCACAACCCCATGGCACCCGGAAAGTGCATTTAGACACGCATCTCTGATCTCTCTTATCATCATTCTTCGACTAGTGTAGAAGTAGAACCTTAACGTGACGCACATATGCTCTTCGTGGTCCCATGACTCCCATTCTGGATGCGAAACGACGAGCCTTGATGGTCCCTTTAAGAATCAAAGAATACCACGCGCTTCACGTGCGCGCGGGGATGCTACTATAACTATTGATGGAGATTTGATTTTGTTTCTTCGGAATTCGGCATTTAAAAAAAAAAAAATCAGCCGCACGGGACGGCGTTGGTGGGTGCCGACCCCGCGGCCATTCCAGTTCTGGAAAATACTTCCTTGCATAATGCATTGACCTATTGGCCCGCGCCTATAGCCTAAATTAAGGTGACAAACTACTAACCCAAAACAAAAATAACAAAGAAGAAAGGTGACGATGCGTTGATGACGAACTAGGAGAACAGTACTTGCGTCTTGCGCAGTGAAATTATTATAGACGAAAGGAAGTGGGGGATACAGTGGGAAGACTAGGTTTGCCTCCTCCTGCATAGCTCAGCTTGTTGCCCCCCTTCCTTTAATCATTTCCTCCGATACCTTTCCTCTTTCTTTTACTTTATTTGTGTTGAAAGCCACTGCGAATCTCCGATGTTCATGCAATCTACCCCTGGCTCCTTTAGCCTTTGATCTGCACCAGCTACCCACCATGCATGTGATTGTGCGCTATATATGCCACCACAGCATGCACAAGTTCACTATGTTCCCTTCTTGCGTTACAAACTCCTGGTTCTCCTACAAATTAATTATCATCGTTCCCCTGCCTCATCTGCTTCTCCGTATAGTACTCAGTGCCCTTTGTTTTAGTTTTGGAGAATACTAGCTAGATCCGATGTGTTGATGTTCCTGATTAATTAATTGCTGGGCATCTTAATCAAATAAGCTTCTATAAATGTTCTTTGTTAGTGCACTTTGTCTTTCCTGCTGAAACTTCGCTTATTGCTACTGGAGCCTGGAGCATCTTTCAAAGTAGTTAATTTGGATTGATTCAGGAATCGCCATCTTAATCTTCTTGATCTTTGCCTACGGGTCAAGAATTAGAATGCAGGCCGCAGCGATCATAATTCAATTTTGTTTCAAACTAATGCTATTGATGCTTTTCTTGGCATTTTATCTTCAGTGTATTTGGTCAATTGTTGGGGTACCGTCCAGTCCTCACTTTTCCAGTACTTTTTGTTTTCTTTTATTCGAATTTTCCTCTTGATCAAAAAAGAAGAAGGAAAAAACACTTCTTAAAGCCAAGGATGGCTGCAATGAAATTTCGAACTGCAAAGGGACGGGTCTTTAATTTCAGACGGATGAGCTAGGCATATAATAAGTTGCTTCTGCATGCTTCAAAAATTGTAAAGGTTCCTTGACATGGATTTATCAGTTATACAGTATTAATCCTCTAAATCACGTGGGACCGACTTTGTCCGGAACCCATTATGCTAGCTGTTTTAGATATGCGCTTCTAGTTTGCATATCTATAGAAAATCTGCACATGAAGAAAGTTTAAGGGATCGGTTCAATCACTGAAAAAAGTCATTCACGTTGTATATATGGTAAGTTCACAAGTTTATCTGCTTACGACTGCACCGGCGGTTCACGTGATACCCTGTTGTCATGCTTCACACCTTCTTCCAACGGTTAAGGTGGTTTTATAGTTTAATATGTCGTTTAATTAACCCGAAAAGAGTCGAGCAAGAGAATTAGCTTCTATTTGATATCTATAGAAAATTTTAAAGAAAGTTCTAAAAAAAATTCAATCAGTGAAAAAACATGATTTTGATCACGTTGTATTATGACTAAGTTCACAAGTGGAAGGACAAATTTGAAAAAAGGTTTGACCCGTAAAAGTTAATCTAGTATAATGTTTTCTTACTTCGCGAAGAAAATCTGCACATGAAGAAAGTCAATCACTGAAAAAAGGGTCTTGTATATATGGTAAGTTCACAAGTCAACAAAGACAGAATTTATCTATTAAATAATGTGAGAATTACACGTGATCAGTGCTATGATTACGTCTAATAGAGGTTTGAGAAACGAAAACCCTACGCTAGGCTTAAAGTTGGCAATTTGAAACGTGATAAAATGATTAGGAATTCCATAAAGATTGAGTTATCTGTAAAACTGTCGCTATTTAATTCCTTACCCATAAATCTTATATAAGAATGAAGCTTTAGGTGGTGTTTGTTTATGAAAATATTTGGGCATTTAAAATGTTGAAGTGTTAAAATTGGTAAAAAAGTGAAGAGATAAATTATTTAAATGAATTTTTTATATTATTTGAAGTGAAAAATGATGGTTTGATGTGGAGAGAGAGAATTTTAAAAAATTATTTTATTAAGGTGAAAATTTTGGAAAACCAAAATTTTAAAAAGGAGTGGATGTATGATTAAGATGCATGTAACTAGCCATTTAGAAAAAGCAATATAAAATTCATTAAATGAGTCCATCGATCTTTAAAATCTATTAAGACGATAGTTCTCCATGATTCTTTAAATTTAATAAATTTCAAAGTCTATGAACTAATCAAATAAAATGATAAACAAAGGATAAATTTTAAATTTATTTTGACTGATTATTTGATAGAGTATTGTGGAAGGAGAAAGTAGAAAAAAGGTTTGTATCCTCCTTAAGTCGAATTTATACAGTTCATATTCTCCCAAAAATAGGCGAAGTCAGAAGATCAACTTAGGAAAAAAAGAAGAAGAAGCAAGACCAACAATTACTCAAGCTTAAGCTTGTAATTCATAAAGTTACTCTTGAACAAACAAAAAAAAAATCGCTTTTTCTTGTTATATATGGAATCCAGTTGCTCGGAAAAAAATTCCAATTGTCCAAAACTTTACCCACTTTTTCGGGAGATAGTAGGTTATTTTATTTAAGCTTAATTACATTATAGGTCTTTATAATTTTATGTTTTGACAAATCAGTTATTTAGATAACACTTTTTACGAATCAGTCTCTAAGTTGATATATTTAATTAAAATTTTATCAAATTCGTAACCATTTTTGCTGACGTGTAAAATAATGTTATGGCATCAGCAAATGACAAACTGAACAAGTGCCTCGTGGGATGCAACTCCAATTTTTTTTTTTTTCTTAGCAGGATGCAACTCCAATTGACTCGTTAAGCCAACCCGATAGTGACGACACCCACCAGTTATAAACTGCCACGAGTGCATGAGAATAAAATTTCAAACGGGTCAGTCGTCGTTGAAGTCGCCACTGCAACGCTGGAAACCCATATTCTTTGTACTGGCCTTCGCGGAGTGATTTTTATTTGGTTTTAAAAGTCTCATCCAAGACGACTTATTAGAAAAAGAAAAAAAAAGAAATCGTAGACTTCCAATTTATTATTTCTTCCTCTTATCCCTCTTATTCGTTTAGATCTGAAAGGCGGCGGGGTTCCTTTGGTCTTGGCTCTGTTTCTGAGAGTGAGAGAATAGAGGGAGTGAGAGAGATTGTACGGACATGGCGTCACAGGCGCACCTGGACAAGATGCAGCTTCGCCAGAACCAGGGCCGGCTCAAGCTGAATGGAGGCCTAAGGCCATATAAATCAGTAGGCTTTTTATATAAATTTTAATATATAATATTTAAAATTATTTGAAAATTATTAAATTTAATATAAAATATTCAAAGGTGCTATTTATTATTTTTATAGGGCTCTTATACATGACATTAAGGTCCCATAACTTATACACTTCAAAAATTTATAAGACATTTTCATATCTTGCACAGTTAAAAAATTTATAGAGCATTTTTTTCTCTTTGATCAAAGTTCAAAAATTATAAAAAACGATTATGAGGTATATGAGAAAGATATCACTCGATGAGTAAAAAGACAGTCCAATCATATAAAATATATGAAAAAATTGTATTTTGCAATTCTTTTTTTTTTTTCCCCTTAACTAAGTTGTTTTTTTATTTTTTTATCATCTACAACATAATTTTTTTAAAAAAAAAAAGCTTTTTATGGAGCCTTGCTCAGGGTGAGGTCTTAGGCTATCGCCTAAGTTACCTTACCCTTAAATCGGCCCTGGCCAGAACTACCGCAATCTCTGGCACTCCGATCTCATGGGCACCATTCAGGCTAACACTCCCTATACTCTCTCTCTGATCTCTCTCACTCTCCCGCTCCCTCTCGTTCTTTATATGTGCGAGTATTCGTCCTTTTCTTGTTCTGATAAGTCGTGAATGTGTGTGCAGATTGCTGCTTTTCTTTTTTGTGGTAACTTCTTCGTCACTATCAAGGAGGAAAGGGCAGAGGGAAGGAGATAATTGGCACGACGTTTAGAGTGTCAAGGTGTTAGTGTTTTTTTTAAAAAATGCTGATTTGGCTGACGCGTGGAAATGATTTAATGGATAAATTGGACTGGATGTTTATATGGATTATGAGACACGTGTCAGTGTGTCATTTATTAACGAGGTAGTATTTTTAATACATCAGCAAAAATGGCTACGGAGTGAATGTCTTATGAACAGAAAGATCAAATTTTACCTAACATGAATCAGTCGCCCGAACACTAATCTACCAAAACCTAAAATTAAGATGACCCGGAGTAATTAAGCTTTTTATTTACGTGTTGACAGACAGACGTTGACCTTTTTATTTTCTCAAGGAATAGCACCTTTAAATATAGGCATATTCGTTTCTATAAATATTCTAAAACAAAATAAGATTCAATAAAATTTACAAAATAAATATTTAAAATTTTAAAAATTCTTGCACAAATATTAATATCTTTTACACAATCTCCAACAATTTTTTATACAAACTTCAATACTTTTTCAAAAAAAATTATAACAAATATTCTCTCTACATACTTTTTCACCTAATTTCAATATTTTTTTTATTAAACAATTACATCAAATTATCTATTTCTACACCTTTTTACAAATTCTAACAAAAATTAAATATTTTTAAATTTTTCATTAACTTTTACATAAAAACCTATAAAACTTCAATCTGCATAAGTGTTTACAATTCTATCAAAATCTTAAAAATTTTACAATTTTTTATAAAACGAGACATCCCGAAGTCTGCTGCTCGTCATATTTCGTTGGTGGAAATTATATGACTAATTAAAAAGAATTGACGACAGAGCTAATGAGGGTGATCAGCTAGTATCAAGCTAATTAACCTTGAGCGACTGCAACTTATTTTGGACAGAAAAAAATAAAAAGGAAAAACCTCTCACTACTTTATATGATATGCGTATATTTACCTATATTATACTTGCTGTCTATTTATTTATTTTTATTTTTTTTAGGGGTAACTTCACAGAAGTTTAGACAAAAGCTCAATTTTCGGAATGTTTAAGATCTCACGAAACTTCCTTTTCGGACTGACTAACTATTTGGTGCGTGAAGATCCTAATTCTTCAGTTCAAAAACAAGTTTTGAGCCTAAAAAATTCGCATGCATATATAACATGTGCATACGTAGCATCTATCCTGTATGGATTTAGGCTCGTTTTAATTAAAACGATTACATATATCATGTATGATATAAATTAATTTTGGACGTAAATTTCGATCCCCTTAACATGATTATTTTCCGCGTGTTGATTATAAAATGAATTGAATTCATTAATTCCAAGAGTCGGAGTGAAATGACGGGTGACAACTGATAAGAAATAAGAAATTTCCATTTATACGTTACTAGACATTAATGGTACGTGGATGATGAGACACGAGAGGATTAGGACTCGACGAGGGCGCTGCTTTGGAATAAGTGGAGCTTATGACAAGTCAAAACGAGATCATGATACATTGCACTGGGACTACAATTTCCACAAGTACATGAATTGGGGCATCTGGTGTCCGGATTAAGCTTTGGTTACCCAACATTAACGAATCTAATCACGGGACATGAAGGCACTAATGCGAGGTTTAAGGAGATTTTATCAAACCAAAAGGAAAAGGGTAAAAAACAAAGTAGTGCTGTTTTAGATGGGGGAGGAGTACTCATGCCAATTGTAAAAGCCCGAATCCCTGCATTAATTAAGTTCTGATTCTCAATCATTATCTAGTTTCTTCTTTCGGAAATGATATTTTGTTTTTTGTTTTTTTTTTTTCTAACACGGAAATGATATTTTGACTTTAAAGCATTTTTGCTTCTGCTGTCTTCTACTTCTAGCTGGTGTGGACCTGCACAAACTTAATTTCTAGCTTTTTTTCTGACTTGATCCGAGAGGCCGGCCGGATCATGCAGGGGCACGTGCATGGTTTCGTTCCATGGATGTTTCCTTTTGTTCCATGGATGTTTCCTTTTGATGCTTCGTTTTGTCGAGGGGATGCGTATTTTGGGCAATTTTATCTCTCAAATCCGGGGACTAAAGTTATACCCACCCATTGTTTTTGACTTTGGCCACGGCTTGGTTCCCAAAACGATTTATTCTTTGAAGTCAATAATGGTAACTTTTGTCGGGGAGAAATTTGTGTAGGAGGATTTTTTGCTCGGGCAATGGGTACACATGGATCCGTGGAAGGGAGATTTGGTTAAAAAGTAAAGAAGTGAATTAGAAAAGATTCAACCAATGATATTCCCCAAAGATGAGCGACTAATGCTTCAATATTATAATTACATTGTATGGCAAAACCTCAAACTCTCATCCACCAGCTTTTTAAGATCAGAAACTTTTTTTTTTTTTTTAATACAGGGATAAATATATTTTGTATTATTTAAATATTTTTGTCAATTTTAATCAAATTCTTTTTTTACTTCTAAAATAACAATTTACCCTCACAAATTATTACCTTTCAAAAAAAATTATGATTATAAAACTTCATTTCAAGTGCTAAACAATCATTTCCAGTTCAAAATAACGAAAAGTTTTAGTAGAATGTGCAGATTGTATTTATAAGGGGCGTTTGTTTACTGGAATTTTGGGAAATATTTTTAAAATTTTAAAAATCTTTTGAATGTTGAAATTTATTGGGATTTGTGAAAAGTGTTAAATGTATGTGTAAAAATGTGAAGTTTATTGGAGTTTGTGAAATGTGTTAAGTGTGGTGGAAATTTTGGGTTTCTAAAAAATTAAGCAAACAAACGCTTCATAGTGGGTGGAAGCACAAAATTAATAGATTAAGGAAACCTAGAATCCCTGCCAAAATACAATAGTCGAGCGCAACATTTCTACTTCTACTAGATGTTTCTCTTGAAACAACCCCATGAGTATCAGAATATATAGTGGGCGGCGCCAATCGCGTGGTTGGAGAAGCACCAAACGTCTCAAAATGTCTTATTTTGGTCAAGAATCGGGGACCATCCAGTATCAACGTCCAATCAATCGTGCAAAGGCTTCAAATTTGTTCTATGGCCACTCCTTCCAAGTCTATTACCAAAATGGCTTGTCATGATATTCGCCATGGAAAATAATGACTTGTCACCTGTCTATCTGGAAGTCAATTATCCACCCGCCTTGTATTCTCATATTCACGTATAAACTTAAGTTCCTGCATATCTGTACTAGTTATATTCGTTGAAAGGAGGGAGGATTAGGCCGGGGAGTGCAAAAAAGATAATGATCAAACACTTATCTTTGATTACCTAACTTAAGCATAGTCTACCAGGTCGGTGATCTAATCCAATTTGCCTATGCCAAATTCTACACCCCATTGAACAATATTAATCACGGTATATACAATGGCAGAACCACGACTCAAGTTAAGGGGGCAAACTCCTAAGGCGAAATAACAAATTTTTTTTTTTTTTTACTATGTAATATAAAAAATATCTTAGAGTTAAAATATCGAAAATTAAAGAGTAAAAACATTAAAAATAGTGAAATACAAGTATAGTAATATTGAAAATCACATTATACAATTCACAAATTCATTAATTTAAATTTTAACAACTTGTCAAAAACCAACATAAGTGTTGACCTTCAATCTCCAACAACATAAGCACTGACCTCCAATCTCCAATAAATTTTCAAAAACCACCTTACAACATCAACTACTGGCTTGGGAGAGGTTGAACAAAAAAAAAATCTAGAGCATGTACCGTTTCCTCGTCTTACATAAATCGAGCAATTACTTGGTCAATGATACTAGAAAAATAAATTATCAAAGCTAGAGCTTTAATCACTAGACTAACCCTTGAGGTTGAATTCATATACTTTGTGTGGAAGGTTTTTTTTTGAGATCCTATGACGCAAAAGGATTTTTTTGACTGAATTTACTAACCCAAGAATAAAAAAATTACCCTAAAGAAAAGGCAAAAAGAAATTGAGCTTTTTTTTTTTTTTTTTTAAGAAACTTTAACCCGAAAGAACTAATTCCTTCTTGGAAGGCTTAAGGGGAATCCAAGGGTGAAACAATGATAATTAAAAAAAAAAAAAGAAGGAAGCTGCTAGTCAAGCCCAAGGGAGGGCGGGCCTGGCCTGCTTGGGAGCAAATACATGTAAAAAAAAATCTTTAATTTGATAGAACTGAGGGAGCCAGCCGCCTTGGCCGCCCCTCATTGCATCCGCCATTGGACCGTATATATACATATAGACACATATACAAACATACGTACATTACTAGTGGCAGATGCAGGGGAGGTGGCCCTGGGCGGCCGCCCCCCCTATTGGACCGGTCAAAAAAAAAAAATTACATGTAAATTTTTTTTTTTTTTTCATAAGTTGGTCTAGGCCTATGGGAGCCCGATCCCCATAGGCCCAGGCCAACCTGGTTTTTCCTGCAGGGCCTGGGCCCGTTAGGCCCAGGCCCTTTATTTTTTAATACGCAGAGGGTGAAACGGCGTCGTTTCACCCTCTGCCTTAAAAAAAAAAAAATTCAAAACGTAAAACCGAAAAACAAAAAAATAATAATATATCAAAGCAGGGTGAAACGGTGCGTTTCACCTTGTTTTGACAAAACAGGTTCTCCTTCAGGCTTTCGCGCTCTCTCTCTCTCTCTCTTCAAATTTTCCCTCCCTCTCTCTTTCTCGCCTACCGCCGCACCATCGTGCCCATTGCCCCGTTGTCCACCGGACTACCGCCACACCACTACAGCTGCACCAGCATCCAGCCGCACCATTGCAGCTATTGTGGGTCTCTCTCTCTCTCACTCTCTCTTTTGCTCTCTGCGACTGCCGGCTCTGCCTCTCTCTCTCTCAACTCTAAACTTTCGGTCTCTGCCTCTCTCTCTTGACTCTCAGCTCTCTCTCAAATTCTCAATCTCATTATTTTGATTTTTGACGGTTTCAATTTTTGCAGGATCCTCAAGATTTTACACTTGAAAATTGCTGGCCCTCCGACCCCTAGTACGTCTCTCTATTCAAGATTCTCTATCTACAATTAAGTAGAAAAATTCATTTATTTAGTATGCTAAAAATGCTTTAGGGTTTGAATTTTATGATTTGTGAAATTGTTGGAGGATGAGATTGAATTGGTTTGGATATTTGTGGGTTGTGAAATTGTTGGAGGATGAGATTGAATTGGTTTGATATTTGTGGTTTGTGAAATTGTTGGAGGATGGGATTGAATTGGTTTGGAATTTGGATATATGTGATTTGTGAAACTGTTTATTTGAATTGGTTTGTGAAATTGTTTTTCATTTTTGAATAATTTGATTATAATATCAATTGAATGCAATGTAATTAAATTGAAATTTGGATTTGAATTAGGGATTTTGACCTTTTGTGACATTGGGGATTTTTTTAATAGTATCATTTTTAATTAATTTGATTGTAATATCAATTGAATGCAATGTAATTAGATTGTAATTTGGATTTGAATTAGGGATTTTGACATTTTGTGAAATTGAGGATTTTTTAATAGTATCATTTTTAATTAATTTGATTGTAATATCAATTAAATGCAATGTAATTAGATTGGAATTTGGATTTGGATTTGAATTTGAATTAATTAGATTGGAGTTTGGATTTTTGAGTTGTGATCCAATTGATTGATTGTCTTCACTTTGTTTTATTTTGTTTAGATAATGGATAAATTTGTGATAAGAAAGCCACGCAGCGTGGAGTCGTCTAATACTCCTAACGTGGCTACTAATTCTGAAACGGATAGTAGTTTAAAAAGACCTCGCATTATGTTTAATCCGGATGATATTGTTGCTGACCCAGGGTTACGTAAACTTATTGAAGAATATGATGTTGGATTAAGGATCAAGTTCTTAGGGAGTACTTGATCAAAGGTCCTTTTCAACCCTGTGGCCATGATTTTCCCAAGAAGCAATATAGGCAAGAAATGAGGAGTTTTAGGGAGGTATGGTTTAAAGATTTTAATTGGTTGGAATATAGTGTATCAAAGGATGAAGTATATTGCTTGTGGTGTTATCTGTTTAGGCGACCTAGAGGAGGGAAGTCTGGGGGAGATAAGTTTACATCTACGGGATTTAGCAATTGGAAAAAGGCAAAGGAAGTTTTTGGTGAACATGTTGGTGCACATGATAGTGCTCACAATGAAGCTAGAAGACAATGTGAAACTTGAAAATCAGCGACAAAGTGTGTCGCACATGTTATCCGCACACGGGCACGATCAAGAGAATGCTTATCGCATTCGTTTAACAATGGTTTTAGATGCCGTTTATTATCTTTTGGGGCAAGGATTAGCTTTTCGTGGTCATGACGAGTTTGAGAGTTCAATAAGGAAAGACAATTTTCTTGAGCTTCTGAACGTGTTTTGCCAACTGATGAAAAGGTTGCTAAAACACTTAACACTAATGCTCCTGGAAACAACCAAATGAATGCTCTAAATATTCAGAAGGAAATGACGAGTGCTTGTGCAGCTCAGACCACACTTGCCATCATTAAAGAAATTGGAGATGGATTTTATTCTCTTATGGTTGATGAGTCTCGAGATAATTCAGTGAAGGAGCAAATGGCAGTGGTTTTGAGATTTGTGAACATACGTGGACAGGTGATTGAATGGTTTCTTGTTGTGGAACATGTTCCTGATACTTGCTCTAAATCTTTGAAAAAAAGTATAGACAAATTGTTTGCAAGACATGGGTTGTCAATATCCAGATTGAGAGGTCAAGGGTATGATGGGGCATCAAACATGCGAGGCGAGTTCAATGGGTTGAAGTCACTCATTTTGAGGGACAATCCTTCTGCTATTATATCCATTGTTTTGCTCACCAACTTCAATTGGCTGTTGTGGGTATTGCAAAGAATAACTTGCAAGTTGGTGATTTTTTTAATTATACTTCTCGATTGTGAATATGGTCGGAGCGTCATGTAAAAGGAAAGATGCTCTTTGGCAAAGTTGTCATGAGAAGATAGTGGAGCGGTTGGACAAATGAGAGATTTCTAGTGGAAGGGGCAAAAATCAAGAAACCAGTCTCGCACGACCAGGTGATTATTATATTTCATTATAATATTAATAGACTATTTTTTTATTTGTTTATAGTTTTATAATTCTTATAATATTGTAGGTGACACTTGTTGGGGTTCATACCACCTTACAATATCCGTCTCTTCACTATGTGGTCATCAGTATTGGAAGTGCTTGAACATATAAAAGATGATGGTACTCTCCCAGAACAAAGATCCACGGCTATGAGTTTGATGGATAAGATGGAAAATTTTGAGTTTGTATTCACTATGCATCTGTTAAGGAATATAATGGGAATTACAAATGAATTGTCACAAACCTTACAGCGAAAAGATAAAGATATTGTTAATGCTATGGGTTTGGTTGAAGTTGTGAAGGAACAGTTGCAAGAAATGAGAGATATAGAATGGGATGGATTCTTGGAAGAAGTCAAAACATTTTGTGTGGATCACTCTATTAGTGTGCCAAATATGGAAGACATTATACGAACTCGTAGTCGTTCGAGGCGTGGAGGTATTACTTATTTCCATCATTTTCGTGTGGAAGTGTTTTGCCAAGTTATTGATTTGATCATTCAGGAGATGAATAATCGGTTCACAGAAGCAAGTACGGAGTTACTTCTTTGCATAGCATGTCTTGATCCAAAAAATTCATTCTCAGCGTTTGATCATGCTAAGTTACGTCGTCTTGCTGAGCTTTATCCGGAAGATTTCACAGTTGATGATCATTTGATACTTAAAAATCAACTTAATACCTATATTAGAGATGTTAGAAGAAATGCTGTTTTTCTGGGCTTCAAGATATTGGAGGTCTTGCTATGAAGATGGTTGAGACCAAAAAGAATACTTTATTTCCATTAGTTTATCGACTTATTGAGTTGGCATTGGTCTTACCAGTTGCAACTGCAACCGTTGAAAGAGTATTTTCTGCGATGAATATCATCAAGAGTGATTTGCGTAATAGGATGAGAGATGACTGGATGAATGATTGCATGGTAGTATACATCGAGCAAGAAGTTTTTTAAAATATTGAGAACGAAGCATTTTGCAACATTTTCAGAAGATGCAAAAACGTAGGATGCAATTGTCACCTCTCAGTCGTAGTACATAGTACGGTACGTGTATTATATTATTTTTAATGCTTTTAGTTTTTAATTTTCGATATTGTAACTCTAAGAAAATTTTTTGCATTACGAAGGAAAAAAATTTCTTATCATTTTGCGTTTAAAGTTCGACCCCATGAATTTTGATCCTGGATCCGCCACTGTACATTACCATTGCCTCCAAACAGTACTAAAAGTTTCTTCGTCAGATCAGTACTACAGGTTTCGACAAGTAATTTTATCTATGTGGTAATTTCATTTCAGAAAAATAGCGAAGATTTTTAGGGCTCCATCTACTATAGGAATCTAGAGATCCCAAGCTAGCCATGGTTAATTGTTTTTTTGTTTCTCTTACTGCTGTTGGCTTACTCGTACAAATTTTCTTTCAAGAAATCTGATAGATGTGAGATCATAAGTTGGAGTTTCTATGGTCACAATGCTAAGGGACAAGACTCCTGCTGGCCAGTATCCTCGTGGAGCTGATCAGTTTACGCTGGGGCTCGACCAGCTAGAGAACAGATTGAAGGGACGCTTACCGTCTTGATCTGTATCATCCCTGTATTTTGGCCTCCACACAAGCTTGTGTAGGCCACTCCTGACAAGTACTTCTTTTGATCTAGTAGGCAAGGATAAGATTGCGATGAAGCTGTCCCAGGTAATTTGTCTTAACTACTAATCTCTTCCCGCTTACCCTTCTGAAAATCGAATCGATGATTACGTATTACAACTAGTTGCCAAATTTATAATCCGATAACAGATCAACATCGATCCTGTCAACTATGAAAATGTTGGAATGGGAAATAATTGAAAATTAGGAAATTCAAGTTCCAATATATATAAAAAGATAGAAGGAAAATTAAAAAACAGAAAAACAAGATCTTCCCACACTGCTGTCTGATTGTGCAGTACTCTGGAGAAAAAAAGGCAGTTGTCAGGGGGAATGAATCCCCCGTAAAATAAAAAAAATTCAACTAACCTTTTGAAAGAAGGGCCGCAAATTAACTATTTTTAAGTAATCAATAGAGGATGGAAAGGAAAGTTAGGTTCCACCACAAACACTTTTCTGCAGATATTTATTCGTGTTTCACTGATAAAGTTAATCAAATTAAGGAGGTTCATGAACGCCAAAGGCCCAAAAATATTATAAAAAAAGAAAAACCACACTCTCCTCACTATTCGCTCAAGGCCATCAATATCTCGTTGTAGGCCATGTACGAAGCACGCAGACAAGGGTTTTCTCCTTACGTAAGAAATGTCGAATCAGAGACTTAAGTTTCAAGCATGTCTATATCCCACCAATTTCCAGCGACTTCCCGTGGCCTGAATTATCCGAAAGACACTATGATTGTTGTAATTTAGGTTAACTGAATGCCGCCCAGCATTGGTTTCGGCAACCTTTGGAACAGTTAGCTTAGTACGTTTGGGAAATGAGACCATGTTTTCTTGTAACTTTGTTTTCCACTTCGGAGACAAAATGTACTCCTACAAAGACCCAAATGCACATATTTTACTATAGCTGATCGGGGTGTCAGGAGTTACAGCTAGCTATCTAGCTATTGTGAATGTAGGAATATTGACCCAGTGGCAAAAGTAGTGAAATTATTCAATGCACCGTAAGGACAATGGCGGATGATTCGATGTTCTTGGGACACAATTACAAACTGGAGTCCTAAAAGTCAAAAATGGCGCATGACCTTTATATACTTGTCCATCCCTGTGCTTAATTGGCTGGATCGTATACTTTCTGTAAGAGATGTGGAGAGGTCCCCTGCACTGATGGGCATGCCCACATCATATGCACATGTTTATAAAAACACCCCATGTGTCGGAAGTACAAAGGGCCATATGATCACATCTGTTGCTTGTGATCACTTGCGAGGAGATTAGCAACAACTGTAGGCTGAATCTTGTTATCTTTGCCTCAGTTTAACATAATAGTGGATTATGACAACAGAAAAGGACTTTCTCTTATGGGTTTCACTTTGGATTCAAGTTCATATAATCCAAAGTAGTAGCCTGGTTTGTTTCTTGATGTAAAGGCGAACAAACCCGGTCCAACTTGGTTGCAGTCTTGATTGAACGTACACTCACAGATTCACAATCGTGAAAAGGGTGTGTGATATGTCCACGTTGACTAAGGCTTTCGATAATTACGTACCCTCACAAGTTTTTGCTTGGAAGAAAGGAATCCGGACTTTTGGCATTAAAAGAGGGATTTTTCCTGATGATAAACATGTGATCCCATATGTAGTGACAGTGCATATGAGAATGACTTCCAACTCAATGCGGGGAGCCTCCTGTTGTTAGGTTTCTGTGGGATCTGATTTAATGGAAATTCATCCACAAGATGCTTTGGACCAAACTGCTCTTCTTGTGAACTCGTGGCCCACTTGTCCGGGCTGTTGAAATATTTGTAAGGTCCCAAGATGCTGGACCCTCCCGGTTCCCAACTTTTGATACATAAACCTCAAATCTGAGTTTGTCGGGCCGTGTTGGTAAGTCAGTATTGGATTACGACGGAGAGTTTTTCCAATAATAATCCATATCCTGGCCCGTGCGAGAGAATTAAGCCCGCTGTGGCCGTTTGTTTGTATTTTTCCTTCCCCCAGGCCCCAGCAATCTGGTTACCAATTGTGACCCTTCTGGCCATCGTCCCCGACCCAATCAAATTTAGATAGCTGCTTAGTGAATTAAAAGAGGTCCACTGGTTACATTGCTCTCCCCTGTTTCTTTGCCGTCCCTAGGCATTAGCATTTAGCCATTAGCTGTGAAGGTGAGCTTTAATTCCGAATATTTGGGCATTTTCAAACTAAGGTTGAGAATCTCGTTTGAGACATTCTCATGACCACAAAATATATCGTCATTGGACATGAATGTCATAAGCTGGTTTTTTTTTTCTTTGCTCTTTTAGGGTTGCAGGATACCGAAAATGCTTAGAAGAATTTCAACATAAAACCTTGAGAAAGGTTCATAGAGAGTCTTATAAATATAGTTGTCACTGTCTGTCGCTTCGATTGGGTCTTTATTATGCTGGAAGGAGACATCTTTATTGTCTCCTAGAAGAAAGGTAGGTACCCTCGTAGGGTACAGGTTTGGTCCTTCTTTATATGTGGTTCATGAAGCATTTGGTTTTTTTCTTTCTTCTTATTTCCCCCATAATTTCAGGGTCTAGATGTACTAAATGGTGATTTTGGCAAATGATTAATAATTTAATTGAAATGCAACAACAACAAAAAAAGCATATTAGTTGCACTCGTCAGAATAAACCTAGTTTCTGATTCCATGTGTAAATATTCATTCTCTAGTGTCATGTTGAACAGAGATCAATAACTTAGGAAGACAAAAATGATAAAGAATGAAGGAAAAACGAGTGAGAACAGAACTGTGAATGTGAAACTCACCAGGCCTGGGCCTAATGGATTTTCATCAGGCCCAACTTTTCATATGCTAAGCTGTATGAGAAGTTGGGGGAGGTCAAATTGATGGACTCAAGGGATTTGAGCCAAGGGTTCGAGAGAGAGTTCATTTAATTAGCAGTCAATTGTCAATTTGGATTCCTTGATTAGCCATGTACGGGGAAATCGCTCTGACGTACACAATGGATTATGCGCTCTTCATCAGTCATCCTACGTTCCTCTCCAAGTCTATCAGCCAATCTGAGCGTAGTGGCGGAATCAGAAATGTATTTGAAGTAGGGCAAATTCTTAAAAAAAAGAAAGATAAAATTTTTTTTATTACAAAATGTGAAAAAATGTCTTAAAGTTAAAATATCAAAAATTAAGGACTAGAAACATTAAAAGCGGTCTTCGCTGCAGCAGCACTGACCAATTCTTTCTGAGTTTTAGGATAAGTCATTTAGTTTTTTTTCCAGGAGCATTAAAATGAGTTGTGTTATGAACTTTTTTTCTTACGTAAGTTGTACCATTCTAAGAGCTCAAGAAAATTGTCTTTCCTCGTTGAATTCTCAGACTCATTATGATCATGAAAAGCTAATCATTGCCTCAAAATATAACAAATGCAATATAAAACCGCTGTCAAATCAATGCGATAATCATTCTTTACATTGAACCCATGTGCGGATAATATGCATGATACACTTTGTCATTGATTTATAAGTGCTTCACATTGTCTTCTAGCATCATTGTGAGCACTATTACATACACTAATATGTTCACCAAAAATCTCTATTACCTTTTTCCAATTACTAAATCTTGGAGATGTAAACACATATCCCCCGAATTTTCCTTCTCTAGTTCGCCTAAATAGATAACACCACAAGCAATACGCCGCATCTTTTGATACACTATATTCCAACTACTCATTATTTTTGAACCATAACTCTCTAAAATCCCTCATTATTTTCTCATATTGCTTTTTGAAAAAATCTTGGCCAAGTATTGAATTTGTACATGACATCAGTTTTGCCTTATTTCTATATACCCTTCTGCAAAAACCCTACTATTTTCACCCAATTTTACAACCATCTAACTCTCTCATACGTCTTCTATTAGTCTAAATCACAATTCCCATCAGATCTCTCCTCTATTAGAAGCTGGGAAAAAAAAAATGAAAACGAAGTACGTGTTTCATATGGACAAATTAAGTTTTTGACTTCATTGAGAGAGCATTTATATATTCTCAATTGTTTCCTAGGAAAATAAAGTATTTGGCTGCTTTGAAATTCTAGGTCACGCAGCTGATCAGAGTAAAAACAAACAAAAAAGACCGTGCCGCTAATAACAGAATTAGTAACGTCCACAGGTGATTACGCAGACGGACAGGACAAAAAGGAAAAGGAATAGAAGCGGCCCATTAGACAACAGAGTATGGTGGAAGATGTCTCGTTAGAGTGTCGGCCAAGATCAAAAATAGGCTCACGTGGAAATGGGCTGGGCGCCTGGGTCTGGGAGGTTGGGGGCCTGGACTTAACCCATACAAAAAAAAATTTGAATTGATTTTTGAGGCGAAGGGGGGCGGCTCGCCGGCTGTCCCTCTCCGCCCCTCTGCTGCTTTCGCTTGTGTCTGAGAGTACAAATTGATAAAAGAGAGAATAGGATTGAAGAATAATGTACCTTGGGAGGATTCAAGAATTTTATGCCTTGGAAGACAAATGTATGAAAAATGGACTCGTTTAATGGACGGAGGAAAAAACCAGCATCTTCAGCCTTAATCTACTTTTCAATCAAACCACGACGGCCACAATTTTGTAGAAATTAAGTTTATGAGCTCAATGTTATTGAGCTGCTTGTTTGCATAACCTTAATATATACAAGAAAAATCACTTAATTTTGTCACCAAAAGTTTTGGGTAACAAAATCGAGTTGTTACCCGATTTGTTACTGTAAGCCTATCAACAAAGGTTTTAGGTGATTGTTTCTGTGTTTCCTCACGCAAAACCGTTCGGACGGTTTTCTACTTGCTTGACGAACTTCAATTCCGTTACGGCTCAGTGGTTTCTGTCCATTCGCATGAAGAGTGTGAGCGTTTTTGTACAAGGTGATGAACCTATTTTAGTCATCGAATATACGTACACTTGACGTTTCCTTTTGTAAAGCCTGTTTGGACATTGTTATAAAAGGTCTGGACGGTATTCAAACATTTGTGACGATATTAATCGTCAAACATTTGCAACGACTAGTAGTACATCACCCACAAATGCATCCGAATGGTTTTTTGACCTGTCTAGACGAAAATGGCCTTACGAGAACATTTTGGGTAACAAAATGTAGGTTTTGACAAGAAAGATCATTTTCAAGTGATAAATTTTGGTTTGAGACTCAAAAGTTTGTCATGTAAACTCTTTTTCCTTGTAGTGATAGTCTAGGTAGTTCTTGGCTTAGAAACCAAGCCTTTCCCGGGGTGACCCTTGAGACACAAGTTTTGGGCACAAGATTCATGGTATTTTGGCATCTCATTAATTAAGTACCTTGTGGCAGTCATTTTTAGGGCTTTGGAGTACCTCAAAAAACCTTCAGGCTTGGTGCAACAATTTCTGAACTAGACACGGACATATCGAAAAATTCTATGGGTGCTTACATGCATATTAAATTTTCATGTTTTACCATATTTGTGCATCTAATTTTAAGGTTGTTGTTTTTTCATTTTTTAGTCGGTTGCTTGGCTTTTGGTGTTTTCTATGTAGCCGGTCAAGTGTGATTATTACTACAGTGTTCTTTTACCTTAAGTGAAGATTTTTCTAATAAAATTCGGATGTACTGTAGTCTTTAATTTTTTTTTTTTAAAAAAAAAAAAAAGGGAAAAATACACTTTTCACCCACAAACTACCGGAGTAGTGACACATTGCACCCCAAACTACCATCTTTAAGACATTGCACCCTCAAACTACCAATGTTATACATTTTGCACCCTAAACTACCCACTTTGACACATTACACCCTCCAACTACTAATATTAAACACTTTGCACCCTCTATTTGACAGTAATACCCTTGAGAAATTAATGAATTGACAACAATATCTAAGGGCATTATCGTCATTTTAGTTTGAAAATTTGATAAAGGGTGCAAAGTGTTAAAAATTGGTAGTTAAAGGGTGCAATGTGTCAAAATTGGTAGTTTAGGGTGCAAAGTGTAAAATATATGGTAGTTTGTGGGTGAAAAGTGTATTTTCCCCAAAAAAAAAAGCTTCAAGTGGGACATGCAAGGAGACTCTGTTCTATTCATATATATATATATATATATTTACCTTAATTACTTAACATAGGTACAGTCTGGGGATTAATGTTGAGATATAGTTCAACTCATGATTGAAGCCAGCTGAGCCTCTCCATGATCATTATCCGTGCTTAATTATTATTAAAGGAGGTACACATTTGACTATAAATGTCCTTAAAAGTTCTAGTTCACGAGTATAACGTTGTTATTCTTTAGGAATCGTGCCTTCGTGGTGCTTCACATGTCTGTGACTCTTCCCTCATGATTAATCTGAGCAACAATTTCCAGTCTGACTGAGAAAGGGGAGAAAGGGAAAAACAGAAACCAGAATTTCCAAAGGACTACACCTTTGAAGCTTACTTTTGGTTGAAGCAATGCCTAGTAATATATCTAAAAATAGCGAAATTTCCTAATCGCACACAAAAGAAAAAGAACAAATTTTCCTGCAGATGTGAACCGCATGAAAAGTATCATAGCGAACAAAGCACCATAGAGTTCAACGAAGAGACACAATTAATCAGTATCAGACCAATACCCATTTTCAGTTCAAGTACTTCAATGTTTTGAAACTGGATTTAGTTATCTCCCAAGCCACTTCAAACATTATGTCATGACTTGGATTTGGAGCCCGTGATCATGTTCAGCGCAGATGGATGTAGCAGATCCAAAGGATTAAGATATAAGAACGTCATCCAACGGTGTGCTCCAAGGATGCCACATGAATTGGAATATCATGTATTTAACAATATGATCACCCTTTTTTTGTGTGCTTAATTTCTCTTTACAAGCTACCAATGGTGGTCCTGCAGATTTGCATATGTAATATTATCATCACACAGTCGGCTTTTAGTTCAATTCTAAATCTGTACGTATAAGTAGTTCTAGGAGTTGTAAAGTGAACCTATGCCCCTTACTTTTTCAGTAGCTAATATGAGAATATATATTCTGATCCTGTTATTACAATGTAATAGCACAATTGCACAAATCTATATATATATAGAGGAACCTTTTGAAAAGGGAAAGGGAGTAATATTTAGACCTGAATCCGATCGAACCCGTAAATGATGCTGTCATATATATTATTTTTTTTCCTTATAATAATAAAAAAAGGGATCTAAGTTTTCTTTTTTTCACCAAAGTGAAGCTATAATTATGTCATGAGGGGAAAAGACACGGAGAAGCAACTCCAGATCATAGTGCAACTAGGAAGGATCTTCGCTAAAGATAGGTCTTGGTACATGATCAAAGGATCGATACGTGGGGTTTTATATGAAAATGACCTATATATACAGCCACAAACTTCAGAACATGTGAGAGAATAAACATAAGGTAGAACAATTACCTCAAAACACTTTCTCCAGTTTCCCTTACTTTGCCCAGCTTTGGGCGTGAGAATCCGATCACTTTTCTGGATCCTCACTTTGACATTACTAGAGATGTCCTTAAGTCTAAGCAAGTTTTCACGATCATTTTGCCTCGATCAAATAGAAATTAGCTTTTGAAGGAAGACCAACTCTGTACGTACAATATATATGGCGCATAGCATGTATATAACTATTCCAAAGATAAAACAGTAATTTTAATACGGATCATGACCTAGGCGAAGCTCCAAATCCACTTCTTCAGCTCTATGAACTCCCCTATTCATTCCATCATCCTCCGCATGCATGGGGCCAATTCGAAGGCTCAAATTTGTACCCCAAAGTTCCTGGTCGTTCATTCTAAAAGACTGGGCCCTTGAAGCAAATAAATCACTTTCATGGAAAGGAGCTTGTGGGTGCCTAGGGCTTGATGCTGATGGCTGAAAATACATGTGATAATTCCTTTGCGCCTCAAAAACTGGGAAGAACTTTGATGGTTCACATGAAACCGCCGAAATATATCCAGATGGGATGTAATCCTCATTGGATTTGTTCGGAAGCAAAGGGCTTGTGGTCTGCTTGGCCTTGGCTCGATCCTTGCGGTGTATGTTCATGTGTCCTCCCAAGGCCTGCGCGTTGGTGAAGCCCCGCTTGCAGAATGTACATTCGTAGGAGCGTTTACTCCCTATGTCGTCGTTGACTTCTTCTAGCCCATCATTCTCCTCGCTCGAAGTTTCCGAACCTCCTAATTGTTTTCCGGATTCCATACTGATCGGAGACCTAAATTATGAAACACGCTAGAAGAATAAAAAGGATGAAAGAAAAGCTTGGAATCGAGCAGAGAAAGAATTCCCTTTTGGAGCAGAATTGGCATGGGGATGACAATTGTCGAGAGAGAGAGAGCTACAGAGAGTTGTAGGGGGAAAGTAGGGTTTTATAAGAGGAAAAAGGTGTCAAGGGTCTGAGATAGAGACAATTAGAAGACATCGGCTTTGCCAATGTGGCTATAGTGGATTTGCATTAAGTGAAACACAGTTTTTGGCGTTTGCTTGCGGACTTTTTCACTTAGCCGGCTCAGGAATGGAGCCATCCTCGGTCATGATCTTTGTTTTCTCTTTCGCCTTTGATTCGGTTCTGATCTGAGCAGTACTGGTCACTCTGATTGAGGTTGTCTTTGATGCAGTTGTTATTTCGGATCTTTCTATCTCCAAGAGATCATTACTACAACGCACGTTTGTTTAATTATGAGACAATTGGCCATAATTAGTAGCAAGTCTAACATCAAAATGGTCCCGTCTAGGTGTGCCCAATCTACATTAAATTCCACATATTACCCTTATCTAGGCAAAGTAAATAGCGAGATGACACTACGTTAGGCTCAGTTCTGATCTTGAAAAAAAAGAAGAAAAAGAACAAGTTGTCGCGCTCTCGAAGAAAAATGTGAAACCGAAGCATGTTTTGAACTGCCTAATTTCCAAACTTAGTATGGGTACTGCGGTAGTGATCACGGGCTGTGATCCCTACATGTAAATATATATCACCATCTTTTCCATGTGATAATAATAATGGTAGCAGTTAAGAGGCGATGTTGACGGTAAGAAATCAGTGTGGCGCCCATCACGAAAGAGAAATGATATAAAACCGCGTGGAAGTCGAAGTACCTTGAAAGGTTCTTTTCATAGGCATCACATTTACAGTACCCTAATTAGCATTGCAAGAAATGGTTCTGCAACTTGCATATATATGAACTCCTTCTAATTAACCCAATCTGAAACCTTTTTGGCTGAGCTTTACTCTATCTGCAGAAAGTTGAGAGAAAGTTGATGGCATTATATATGTGAACCATAAATGAATTATGAGGTGGTTTAGTACTCATATCGGGTGCTTGCTTGCTTGCTTCGGGACGTATAGCCCTTGAAATGGGATCTCTAATGTCCACAATAATGCCTGTAGCCACATGCCTGAGTCTGATTCACTAAGAGGAAGAAAATTCAAACTAAACAACTGGGGCTCTATAGCCAACAATTAGCTGCTAATTAATCAGGCGTAATAAGATGGGAATGGAGGGAGCAGTTCAAAAGGAACTAAACTGATTGCAACTCGTTTATATTTTAAACAACAAAAATCTCTACCCGCACCATATGTCTTGTAGTGTAGTAGTTGTTTTAGCAATGAAGACGGCCCAAAAGCATGTTTACATAGCTATAGGGCAGCAAATTAATAGTACTTATAATTAATTCATGACTAATGTTTCTATAAAGTTAAATGAATGCTCAATAGAGACGGCTACTTTTCCAGGGATATGTAACCCTCCAAGAACTCTTCCATCATAGTTATAACCAGATCACATATGCAACAAACTGAAACAGACATGTAGAAATGGAAGAATGGCGTCAATGACAACTACGCGACTGCTGTACTCCCCAGTTGATCATAATTCTTAATTGCCCACTAAAACACAATATTACTTTAATTAAGCAGAATTTGATCCAACATCAGTCCAATTTCATGTCTGCATTTCTAATGGATCAGGTTATCCAAATTAATAGTCGAACAAAATAAATAAAATGCTTTTTATTCCAACTGGTCCTGGGGTTTGGACTTTTTCTAAACTGGTTCCTGGGCTTTAGTTCGTTCCACAGAGGTCCGTGGGCTATGTCTTTTTTTTAAGGCCTTCCGTCAACTGAGGCCTAGCACCGTGACGAAAAAAGCATACGTGGCATCTTAATCCACGTCAGTAGCCCTTAAATTCGCGACACGTGTCAAAATTGACACATCATCACTCCACATCCGCTGAAGACACTCCACATCGGCCAATTCCCCCCCTCCCCCCAAAGTAACTGCTGTATCAACAATTCTCATATTACCCGAACCCTAACCTCCCGTCGCCCTTTTCTCCACCGAATATGAAGATCCGTCACCAGCTCGTTAGGAATCTCGATCGAAGGCATTTTCTCTATTGAAGGTTTGTAAGTTATTTAGCTCCAACTCGTTTCCATTTTCGAACTTTTTTCTTCCTCGCCCAACGTCTCAACCACAAACCCATCTGAATAAGTTAACGATTTGCCCAATGGATTTGCTCTATTCTTTGCTATTTTGCTTCTTAAGAGGGAGCTACTAAAGGGCCCCTTTCTTTTAGGGTCGCTGTTGGGAGGAGAGTGAAAGGGGTGGGGGTAATCAAGATTTCTTGTTCTTATTGTCCCAACCCTATTCACGAACCAAAATTCTTTGAGTAGATGTGGGGTTGAAAAGCCAATTCTCCCTTGGACCCTCGACTCGATTATTCTGCAAGAATATTGAGCTTGTGAACCTTAGTTGAAAGTATTGTGACAACCATTTTATTTTCCTGGTGTGTTCTCTTTGTTTCTATGATGATTCATTAACTACCTGAAAAATATGGTTTATACTGAGTTTTCCTAATTATTTGTTATTTTGGAATGTTGATAATGCCCTATGGGACATTGAAGATGCAGAGAAGTCTGTTGTTGAGGCCTTATAGTACTTCTTGTAAATTGCTACTTTCTTATCTCTTTGTAATATATTTTCTGGTATTTGCTGGCTATGATATTGTGGCAAAACCCAGATAAAGACTGTTAGGTATGAAACCCAGATCGCAATAAAAATGGTTGTATTGCTCTATTGTTCTGCTATCTTTGTTTTGTTTTATTTAGTTGTACGTTGATTGTGTGTCGAGGCAGAACTTGGCTGGCAGTGCTGATACTGGTACAGCTTGTATAGTGCCATGTAAACTACAGCGATGCCCCATGATCGGGCTATAGGTTGGCTTGGCAAGAAATGAGCAAAAGATTAATTTGCTGCAAGTTTGTGTTTAAGACATTAATTAGGTTTCAAATTGATGTTATTTGATAAACTCATATTAAGAACGTATAGAATTTGTAGTCTCTCTTTTTCTCTATATTAAAAGTGAAGTTTAAGTACCTATGAAGTAATTTAATAGAATTGACATCCTAGTATCTTATAGACTCGTATGTATTGATATAAATAGCTAAAGTCTTTAGCTAAAGTTGACATATATAGTGGACAACGTCTTCCTAATTTTACTTGTTATTATCATTGTACATGCATAGCATCCTCTTAACTTGGGTAAAGTTCTGATTGTAATTTTGGAATTTTTTTTCTCGAGATCTAGCATGACGTCCACTATTTCAACAGTATCCTCAACTGGGTACGATGATGGTGCCTCAGTTGAGGTGCTCTCTCAGCCACTGTGCAAGTGTGAGATTCCAGTGAAGTTACGGACTAGCATGACCTGTGGAAATCCACGCCAACACTTTTATGGATGTCAACGATATGGGAAAATGGTTTGCAATTTTCTCTATTCTCTATCACGTTTGAGTTTTGTTAATTTTTCAATGTTGTTTGTTTTTTTCCCACTAACTATCATATGATAAACTTGTGATCTGTAGACTCAGGATGGATGCGATTTCTTTCAATGGTTAGACCCCCCGTTTCTATGGAGAAAATGCCAAAAGAAGAAACTGAAACTTCAAGAGACGTCAAAGATATGGCTGAAGTCATTCGTATGCTGAAATCGATGGACGAGCAGATTGAAAAGGTGGTTGAACATAAAAAAAAACATAGACGATCAATTTAAGAGGGTGCTTGAACAGATTAAATTGGTGGTGCACAACTCCGAAGTCACATTGCAAAGGAAAATCGACTTAAGGCCATTATAGTTGGCGTGTTGTTTATCGTATTTGGGTTTCTTAGGTGCAGATTGCTCTAATGTAATTTGGGTTTGGTAGCGTCACGCCCCGTGCTAGTACTTACCCCCTAGGCTCTCCTATAGTAATAGAATGCACACAAGCGGGGATTACTGCACAATTAATCCTATAAAGGCCTGATAACTGGCTTTGAAAAAGCTTAGCAAAAACGTTTTAGTGAAAAGAGATAAGTATAGTAAGGAAGGAAAATAATAGTTTTAGGGATGAAACAGATAGGTTACACTGTATTAAATGAGGAGACTAAAATAACTTAATAAATTAAGTAGGTGAAATTAGAAAAATATTTTAAAAACAATCTGGTAAAGAAATGAAAGTTAAGGGTGGCTTGTGGCTTAAGGAAGAAACAGGATAAGGGGAAATCTCAAAAATATAAATATAAAATTTTTCCACTAGTGCATTTTACAAAGAACAAAATCATTCATGAGGATACAACAGTAAGAGAAAGTAAATATAAAAGTGGAAGCTGTCTACAGCTTTCCGTCCTACAAAAAAAAAAAAAAAACTGGAATAGAATGTACACGAACTAACCCAAAAAGAACGACTACGACTGATATCTAGTCGACCCTCGACTCGGTGTCAGAGGTTAGGTCAATAATTTCATTTTTCCCGATATCCTTTACCGGCGGCGCCGGTGGAGGAAGGACATCATATAAAAGAGTCAGGTCAAAATCAACTAGCTCGAAATCCTCAACTGAGGGAACTGGGATGGTCGGAGGCTCTTTAAGGTACCATTGGGGCTCGTACCCCACGAAAACCTCGAATGACTCAGTGACATACGTCCAGATTGTCATCACTAAAATGTATGGGTTAATATCTAAAAGCTCCTCGCTCATAAAGATTAACATTTGTTACGTCCAGGGTCCACAGCCATAGCAGTACATACAAGAAAATTTATACAAATAAAGGGGTGAGTCCTACTAACTCAGTAATTAGGGGGGGAAAAAAGGAAACATGTTATAAATAATTATCGTAGCATGTAAACAATAAGAATTAAGCATTGATAATCATGAACAGGATAACATGAGCGTATGATCAATGAAATGCAGGGATGATGCATCTGTTTTCCGATCATTTCACTTTCTTTCTTTTCTTTCGTTCTTTCCTTTCTTTTCTGGTCATCAGAGGTGTCCTTTCAATCTCTCTGTTTAACCCCCAGAGTCTGGGTTGTGCGTCCCTCCTCTCCTCTGGGACTGTCCCGTGCCCCGGCACCAGGACCCTGTCAAGCGTATATTGTTTCACGCCAGGGATACCACCCACTCCTTTCAGTGGTGGCTTGCACTATCCCACTGTTGTGATTGGTACCGTCACCCTGTCATCGGACCACCTCTGGGTATGGGTTTCATTTCTGTCATTCTGTTATTAGATTTTTCCACACTCATGACATGATGATGCAACATGTATCATATGCTTCATTGATAATCAAGTAATTAAAGAATTTCAATGGATTTCATATACCAACTGTCATATAAAATAAAGCAACCTAAATTCACAGTAACTTTTCTTAATCCATAAGTGGCCGAATCTAATCTTCAATAAAAGACCTAATTGTTTTCATTTTTTGAGGTGCATGTGTTAGACTCAGTCAACTTAACATTTAAATCATCATAACTGAAATGATAGGAATACCACATGCTGTACTAGGCAAGTGCAACAACTTATACAGCTTGATTATTTTTATTTTCTTTCTAAGCCCACTAAGGATTGGCTATTCAAGGAGTTAGGGCTCTTGACTATTTCCAAAAGAAAAAGCTTGTCGGGCATATAAAAAAAATTCTTCCCGAGCATAAAAATAGTCTTCTCGGGCATAGATAAAAATATAAGTCTTCTCGAACATACAACAAAAAAACATCTTCCCGGGCATATATAAAGAAAAAGTCTTCCCCGGGTATTGAAAAACCATCTTCCCAGGCATATAGAAAGAAAAACCTTTTCCGGGCATTCAAAATCACTCTTCCCGAGTCTATAAAGAAAAACATCATCCCGGGCTTATATAAACAAAAGCTTCCTGGCCATGTAAACAAAAGATTCCTGGCCATGTAAACAAAAGCTTCCCGGGCATGTAACAAAATATAAGCCTTCCCCGTGCATGTAAAAACAAAACCTTTCTCGGGCATTCAAAAACATCTTCCCCGGGCATGTAAGAATAAAAGCTTCCCAGACATAAATACAACCAAAATCTTTCCCGAGCCGATCTAAAACAGTCTTCCCTGGGCATATATAAAAACCCCTTGTTCTCAAAAGTCAAATCTGGCCCAGGTGGTCCCCAAAGTCTTTTGGCCCTTTCTCTTATAAGCCCTTCACATGTTTTGTTTGGTTTAAAATCCAACGCAGAAACAAAAATGAGTTACTTGTCTTTTCCCATCTCATGATAGAAGTCACGTTTTAAGCACAATTCGAACAACCCCAATACCTCTATTTAAGACAAACTCTACACCCTTACCTCAGCTCGTTGATGTACTGCATTCTTGAAAAAGTAAAACACCTAAAAATAACAAGACACCATGTTAGGAAAAGAAAAGACAAAAATTGAAGGGAATAAAAGTGCAGGCCGAAATACCTCACTTTTTCCTAACTTCCTTGTAATCTCCTATATTTTCTTTGGTCTTTTCCTCCTCTTATCCTTCGGTCAATTTCTTTGGTCACCAGGTGTTTCACGTCACTTTCCCTCTCTTTCTCTCTAAGTCAACTGAAGTTTCTCTCCTAATGTCGTTATCAGTTTTAGCAGAGTAAATCTTTGCTGATAATATAAACCGAACGTAACTCACTGGTGAATTCCCCCTGGCCACTCTACACACCCTAAGCTAGAGGTCTAGGCAATCATAGTAAATCAGGCCGTACCCATACATAAGCAGCCACCTAAGCTTCCCATATCTCACGTATTTCTTAACAAGCAAAACATTAAATAATGCGCCAATGACAAAGCTCCATCTAAGTGATTTGGTAAGATATGGTAAGAGTATATTTAATGCACACCACACGGTTAAGACACGTAGAAAAAGATAACAGAAAAAGGAAACTCAGGCATACAGGGCTCTGTCATCCCGCGGCTAAAAAATAAGCCCCGGGCAGTCAACTCTCAAATAACCCCGGGCATGAAACATTCAGATGCCCCGGGCATTTTGTTCTTAGCTACCCTGAGCTCGGGTCTCAAAACACCCGGGCATACTGCTCTCGGTCATCCCGGGAATTCAGCCCCCATACCCCCATTTACCCTGGGAAGATTTTCCCCGGGCACTCAATACACTCCGGGACTTGAATACTTGGTGACCTTGAGCATATCCTACTCGGTGACCCCAAGCATTTTCACTCCAATAACCCTAGGCATTTCAATCCAATAACCCTGGGATTTAAAACTCAAGTACCCCGACCTCAAAACTCAATTACCCCGGGAATTTTTTTCCCAAGCACTCAAGCACCTGCCCTGTCAGACCCTAGTAAAAGCAAATACAAGGAAAAATATTTCATATGAGCACAACTATTATAACTTATACATAAAATTATATTAAACAAGGGAGGGGTGTTACAGGTAGGTGTTGTTGTAGTTTGTTCTCATTGTTCATGTTGTAATGTGTATGGACCTAATGTGTTTGGACCCTTATTGTGTATGGAACCTGTTATTGTGAATGTGAGCTTACTTTTTCAGTTATTTGGAGATTGAAATATACAATACCCGAAGCAGTCTTTTGCATTATCACACTAATCAAAACAATTCCTATCAGCGGGTAAAAAATGAGCCTTCCAAATGAGTACAAAATGAGCCTTCCAAATGAATGCAAAATTCCTAACTTGAGTGCATAAGCCGAATCCAATGTTTTTCCATAATACTAGAACATATGGCACAATATTTTTCCATAAATTTTACATTGTCAAACTCAAAATAAAGATTCAGTAGCATAAATCCATTCCATACTCAAAATAATGCTCCAAACTACATAAACAATTCACCCTTCCATACTCAATATATTGTCAAACTCAAAATACAATTTACCCATTCCATACTCAGATTGATTTTACCCTTCCATACTCAATTTCACATAAACAATTCAGTCCCCATCATCCATCTACCAATCTAAGCACTACATCAGAGTAAGTTCTCCAATACAATAAGCTTCAAAATACATAGTAGCCATCAAAATACATGCCCATCAAAATACATAACATCCAGTTTCACAAAATGACTTCACAGAACAACATCAAAAATGGTGTCTTCCACATGCTACTTATCATTGAGTGGCTCTAACAACTGGTGTGGTACTGGATTTCTTGCGCGGTGATCTGCGGGGTAGTGTAGGTGGTTGGGAACTTTCCTGCAATCAAATAATTAATTAGCATATATTAATCACATGTTAAAAGTTAAGCTATATAATTCAGAAATTTTAAATATAAGTTTTACCTAGGTCACAACATTTGGTTGCTTAGATCCGAGGTTAGTTTGTGCGCTTGATTTCTTATGCGGTGATATACGAGGTAATGTAGGTGGTTAGGAACTTCCCTACATGCATACAATAAATATTTTATTAAAAACATGTTATAAGTGAAGCTATATAGTTCAGTGCTTGTATATATAAGTTTTACCCTGGTCACGGTAGTGGGTTGCTCAGATTTTTGCATAAATGACCACCAGAGTTAAATGGGTACTCAGATAGAACCAATTGGAAATCAAGAATTGTATTTACCTGAACATTCGCTTGCGTCCCTCGCCTTTTGCGTGTAGTGGTTCTAGCAAGTTGTGGTGTTCTATCCCCAGCAGTTTGTGATGTTCCAGCAATTCCAGATGTCCCAACAGTTTCGAATGCTCCAGTTTCTCCGTTATGCGGAGTACCCTACATTCAAATAAAAAAAATTTGTAAGTTAGCATATACATGGTTTATGTTAAGGTTGTCCTAGGATTAAAAAATTGTAAGTAATCATAGAAATTGCAGCATGTACCTCGGGGTTTCTCTTTTTCTTACTGGGTTATATTCGACGATTGGGATTGTCAGGTTTCTTGCATGAGCGCACGTTATGGCCTGACATTCCACATTTCCCACACTGAATGTCATATCTAGCTCGAGTGACCCGGTACGAATTTTGTGGCTCACCCTCCGCTCATATTCTTGCTTTCTTGGGCCTCCCAGGTGCCACCATAATTTGTGGTGGTTCAGGTTGATCATTGTCAGCATGTGGCCACATATCAGATTCAGACATTGAATAAATGGCAGCTATGTAACATAGCTTGTACGCGTCCAAGCGATAGCGAGCATCCACATTATCCTCGAGGACCCGCCTCTCGTAGTATATTGCTGCACAAGCATGGGAGTATGGGATCTCATTCAATTGCCACCTGTCACACGAGCACTCTATAGTTCCGACGTTGACAAGCTTTCATGAGTCATGCAATGGCTCAACCTCCAGAACGTCCCCATCAATCTAGCTACAAAGACAGTATCTGGAATTGCTCTTATCCCTTTCAAGTTTAGCTCTAATCCTCGGGCATATGGTCCAAGTTGCGTTCTGAATCCCAGCCTGTTTCGCCACAAACCGATTCAATAGTTGACGTCTTATCTGCTCTAACATTGTCAAAATTGGTTTGTCCCTTACATCCTTTATCTAGGAGTTAAATGACTCGACGATATTATTCAATAACGTATTGCATTTGCTGGCTGTCCGGAATGCATGCCTGGACCAGCCTTTAGGATTAATTTTTTCCAAGTAGATAAAGCAATCTGGATTGATCCCTTTGATGGCTTGCATATGATGGTCAAACTTGGCACGAGTATATGCCCGAGCAGCGGATTCCAACTCGCCCTTGATGACCTTCCCTCTGTACCCTTTACTCTTCACATTGACATGTAAATGTCTCAGACAATGGCGCTGCTCGGCATCTGGTTATAGTGCCTCAAAGGTATCACGAAGACCCTATTTCAGCCAACATATTCAGTTCAAATAAGCACTGATTGCAACAACTTCAATAAACCACAGTCTTTCATATTAGCACTAAACCATCACATGAAATCATCAATTCTTTGTTTAGAAAACCATTCCAAATATGCTTGCCGTAAAAAACTCAAACCTTTTGAAATTTTCGGAGGTTAGAACATGAATGGCTCATAATGATCTCAAAATTTTTAATTTTCAAAGTAAAAATTCTACTTATTGCAACAAGAAACTGGATGAAGCTTGTATGAGTGAGATCTTGATACCCGTTTGGCTTTATTGAATTACTTCTAGGACATCAGAATGAGTTTATTGCAAGAACTACTTTGTCCCCATGCTAAGTGTCAGACACAATTTGTATGAAAGCCACTTTCCTAGAAAGAGCAAGATTTATGTCAAAAGCCACTTTATTCACTTGGCTACCTTCCGATGCAACCATGGAGAGTGAGATTTTGAGAACCTCATGGGAGTGTGAGCTTCTTTCTTGAATAAATTCTTAGAGTATAGTTTTTCTAATAAATTTGAGAAAATAAAAGTATACACCCTATGTTACTAGTGGAGGACTTATGTTTTAAGGACACCAATAGTTTTTTCTTATTTTTTAATCTCCTACATAAAATTTTGATTCCATACTACATGTTTTGAGTCGTGTGTATTATTTCATAGTTCAGACTTGAGCTGTAGAGCTGAGTCCTCATGAAATGTGCATTTTTCAGAGATAAAATAAATATCATGAAATGGATCATAAGCTAATTAAACCCAAATAAGCTTCACGTAATCATAAAAGTTTTGAGGTACCTTTTGTCTATCAGACATCCAGGTCCAAAAACGTGTATCCTCCAACCCAATATCCTCCAACAAATTGTCAGAAACCATGTCCATGACATGCGACACTCCGTCTCCACCACAGCCACTGCAAGGGGATACATATCATCATTGCCGTCCTTCCCCACAGCACACAATAAGCTGACCACCAAGTGGTCCTTAAGATGGCACCCATCCACAAATAACAGGTCTACAGCCATTTATAAATCCCCGTTTGCACGCATCCAACCTCACATACATGCGCTGGAAAAATACACCCTCCCTTGCAATCTTCACACAACTCCCGGGATTCCATTTATATAGGGCTTCCCCGTAGTCGAAGATGTAATTGTACTGCTCAGCATGTTTTCCATACACCATCTCCAATCCAAGTTTCTTTGCTCTATACATATGGTTCTTTGACACTTGAACTTGGAAATCCCTTCTATCTGTTGCCCAATGGCTTGGGGGTAGATTCGGGTTGTCTCGATCTGTTCAAGATAATGAGCAGCACTAAATCGATGACTAAGTCTTCGTATTCTTTATGGTGTGCCCCACAATTATGCTTCCTTACCAAGTCTTCACTTGAAATGAATCTTTGGTTAGATTCATCCATGAGGCTTGGATCATCCACGGACATTCTAGGCTTCTTACAAATGGCCCTGACCGCAGATTATTCGTTCTTCAGAAATTTGTAATCAAATTTCTTCTGTATGCATACAACTTTAGAGCTTCCTTGAAAAGTGCAACATCTCTGAAATTCAGCCTATTTACCATTTGAATTGGTCTTGTCAGGTCATCCTTACAAAATTCAGCATATCGTATCCTGGGATGATGGTCACTATCAGAGCCTGCATTTTCACTTGTGCTGCCAACTTCCTCTAATATGACTCCGTTATAAGCCCCATCCTTGGGCACGTTCTCCGCTCTACCACTATAACCAAACCAGTCAACAGCATCTTTGCGTTGAGATGCAGTTGCCTCGGTTTGAGATGGGGGCTCCCTCTCTGTACTTGCAGATGCCCTCTTCTTTGCCACCTTCTTCCCCTTCCCATTATCAGCACCTTCACTAACAGAATCCTCTGAAAATTCTTCTTCTAAGTCATAGTCTACATCATTCCCTAATGAATACAGTTCAGGTAACCCTTCTTCATCTTCATCAGTGTCGTACATGTCACTCAATCTGCATGTTCAGTTTCATAATCATAACCACTATTTTCAGACCCAACTTCAGAGTCCGTTACAACACCCTCATTCCTTCCCAAGTCCTCACCCAATGCATCCCTCAAGCCCTCACCCTACCCATCTCCCAATCTCTCACCCTACCCATCTCCCAATCTCTCACCCTGCCCATCTCTCAATCCTGATCCTTCACCCAATCTTTCTGCCCATCTCCCAATCAATCCATCTCTCAATCATTGACCACAGTCTGTATCGGGTGGCAATAAATCTAGTACGTCCACTTCATGCTCCACGTATATATGGAGTTCATCTCGAACCTTACTGTGACCAATTCTGTCGATCATCCTCAACACGAGTTTCCAGATACACCATTGCTTCCACAAATGATTCTCGACCAAGCTTGCAGCACATTCTCTTCACATTGTTGTACTTCAGTTTCGCCTTACCACAGTCTCCGATAACGGTCGTGGCAGATCAAATCACCGTCCACTTCAATGCTCCACGTAGCAATTATAACCATGATCATCTAGCGAATACTTCACTGTGAGTTCCAATTTGTCTGTGACAACACGTTGATCACCATTGCTCCCAAATGATTCTCGACCAAGAGCAGTTCTCTCACATTGTTGTAGGTTTATTCGCCTTAGATATTTTCGAAAAGAGAAGAATTTTGAGAGTTTGATTATTATTATTATTATTATTATAATGAATACCACTATATTCTTTGTAAAAAGAAAATCCCAAATCTGAGTTTGGTCGAAAACCAGCAAATAACATGACACTACCATCATCCTTGTCGTTACTACTTGTCTTTTCATGATCTGTTTGTTGGGCCTGAGATCACCTGCCACATGTGATGAAATGAGGTCATATATGGGGCAGGTGGAAACCTCGGAGATTGTTTCGAAAATTTTGGGGCTGGGCCTGACTTGGATATGGCTTCTTAATTTCTAGGATATTACATGATATCTTGAGGCCTCAGATCGAATTGTTGTCAGCTGTAATTATATGTTCCCAAAGTAATATGCCATGATGAGACGTGATTTAAATTTTTAGCCCAATAGCTCGACTGTGGCAACTACGAGTTCAAATTTTTTTTTTTCTAAGGCAACTACGAGTTCAATTAATATAGCATCTTAAGAATAAGCCTGCAAGCGCCACAGATGCATCCAATGTACCCTCAAGTTGCTCAAGTTGTAAATTAATAAACCAAAGACCCCAATATGAAACTTCTCCAAAAGAGTTATATTTATAATTTTTTTAATTAAATAAACTTAAAAAAATTATAATTAATTATAATTAAATTCCATTTATAAACTCTATTAATATTGTGTATATAATGGCTACTACCTGTAATTAATATATATATATATATATATATATATATAGTTGAACTGGTCCTAATACACATGGATATATGTCTTTTATTTTAATTTTTGTTTTGTACTCTTAACAATATATATATATATTGCCAAAGAACAAAAAGAAGTACGTAAAACTGAATAGTTATGTGATGTCAGGGTACGTACGTGTCGAAAGCTATAAATCCACAATCAAGGGAGTGAGTGAATGAATGAAGTGCATGTGAGGAAGAAAGCAATAAGCGCCGACTGGGTTCCTTTATGCCATGCTCTCCCCCATCTCTTCCACTTTCACCAAAAATGTCCCTTGGGCAGCTTAACACCATTCCATTTGTCCTCCCTCCTTTCTCTCAACTTTCACACTCCACGTGTGAGGCCCCATTTTGTACTGGCCTGCTCCCATTCCGCGATTGCCATTATTTTTAGCCCCCTGCTTTTATTTATAAGATCCAAGCTGGGATGGGAAAAGGCCAGACGCCTCAAAATCATTAATAGCGCTAATCCTCCACGTTACGGCATAGATCATGATCATCATTTCCTTACTCTCTTAATTACTAACCTATTGTTTAGTCTTTAAGCGTGACATATCAGTTCTCTCCTTTTTTTGGCATGGTTGTCTTAATTGGGTCTCTGCTGCCATGTGAACTCCCCCAAAAACTGTTCTATTTTTGCCTTTGAAATAAAGACACTGGAACATACTATCTATATATGAACCATTTTTTCCTGAGTTTACAAGACATATAGTAGGCTGAGTGCTGCGCGTTGAGGTAAAAGGACTGTTTGTGAAGTACCTGGTCCGAGGCTTTATGGCATGGACAAAGGGAATAGGAAACTACCCCCATTTTTTCTTCCCTCTTTTCCAAGGAAGAAGGTGAATTGAACACGTCACTCAATCGTAGTCACAACAGACATAATATCATAAATATCCCCATCACATAATCAATAGGGCGTTGATTTTATGAACCTATTCATAAATAGATGCATTTTTCTCGAAATTTCAGGCAAATTAATGTAAACTTCATGAGCTGTAAAACTTGAACCCGGCCAATGAGTTTAGGAACGGTTTCGAGATCAATCGTTGGCTGTTGTCAGTTCCGGACATGTGCTAAATGAGAAGTGACGACATATGACAAAAAAACAGAACGTACTTCCAATAAGGACGATTCCGACGAGGATTGAGAGCAACTCATGACGGGAAATATTTTGCTTTGTTCTTATTTTATCTGGACGGCCTTCTTGGATATGCAAGTGTTTTCATGCAATGTGATCTCTTATATTGTACAGGTAGATTTGAACGACCTGTTTGGAATAATAATCTAAAATTGGACTTCCCATACCCTCAAGTGCAAACAATCCAAGTCCTAGTGGGGAGCGAATTGATTGCCATGGGCAAAGGCTTTTATCTGCGACCAGTTTCCGTGCATTTCTGAACAAAGAGCTTATACATAATGGTAACGATGCATGACGTCGGTGGGTGTACTGCCCCTTCTTCCTTAGGTTCAAGCGGTCGCTCGTGTATCAGTATCTGAGTACTTAATGGAAGCGGCCTGCAGTACAGTACTTCATGATTGCGAAAGCATGTGGCGATCGATGATCTGCTAGCTCTTCCTTCAACTCTCCTACATTTATTGTTCTCTTGGAGCTATTAGGACACCTCATATATATGACCGCTTCACTTGACCGAACACCTCTATCTGGTGTCCATGTTGCGATTGGAGAATAATTTCAAAGCAAAGATATCAGTCAAGTGTTGTATAATAGAGCAGGATGGGAACTATTAATTAACGCAGTCTGTCCCTCAAAATCTTTCACACCGTAATACGAGCGACTTGATTAAAACATAATTAACCACTGGGGTCAACAAATCTCACCCACATTTATTGACATATAGCATATTTTATTTCGGGGCAATATTCGTTGACCTATCTTAAACAATTATTGGTCACGATGGTATCTAAAATTGCTAGCTGCAAATAATATCTTTAGTGTTTTCTTTTTTTAAAAAAAAAAAAATCCAAGTCAAATTAATTTTGTTTATATTTTAGTGAAAGGTTATGTAAATGAATGAAAACAATTAGGCTTAGGTAAGCTATTTCGAGCCCATTTCATTATCACTAGTAGTTGATCCGTGCAATGCACGAAATTGGATTAAAAAGAAACATAGAACCTCATACGGTAAATTGAATATTATATACAAGGTTCCATCTCGTTTACTTCATGATGGCAAGAAAATTTGTAACCGCACACTTATGGAGTAGTCATGCGTCATCGTCGTCGTTTTCTTGATCTTCTTCTTCTTGTCGCTTATTCTTCTTCAAAATACTCTGACCACAAATTAGTCATTATGCGCCTAAACTAACGTGGCCAAAAACAATTAAATTCCTAACAAGAACGACCAGCTAAACCAAAATCTGCTTCTGAATTGTGGCCAACCTTACTCGATCGTTTATCGCTAACCCATATTCTTATTGCAGTAGATCACTAGACCGGGATTTACTAACTGGCCAGAGACAGTTTATAACTAGCTAGCTTCGTCTCCTGCAGGGGGGTATCCCATTCTTCCAGGTAAAAATGATATACCTGGGCCTATAAATTACCGGTGGCTTTTGGAGCAGTAATTCCTTTTGATGTAATTAGATATATATATATATTTCAAAAGTGGAGGTTGGGGGTGGGGCAGTGGTTCGTAAGTACTGTCCGAGTGTCGCGATGACTGAGTGCTATGTTGGGAAAGAGTGTGGGGTCTCTTAGTTGTCTGTAATGCTTCGAACTGACCCAAACTTCCATTCCGTTTAAGGAAATGCCATCATATCTTTGACATCCAGACATTGTCGGGAACATGCAAACCATCAGATTTCGGGAAAAGCATCCAGATTCACTTATGTATCATTTATGTGGCAACCATGGTAGCTAGTCTCAGTAATAGGTAATCAGAGGCGCCATTGATAAAGATGCTTACATGCATGTATCTGCATTAACTTCTCTTTTCCTTGGTTTTTTTTGCTCTCAGCTTTAATCTTGATCTGTACTCTCTATAAAGTAGATACTATGATCTATGCAATTAATGTAGTTCTATGATCATCTGTGTTGGGGTAGAACAACATACGTTCCCGAGGGGGAGAATCATTTTCAAAGTGCGTCATGAGGTAACATACTTGTTGAATAGAGGAGAGAATATGAAAGAGGGAGAGACAACACCGAAGAACCTTGTTTAGTACTTCTACCATAGCTTTTCTTTGCAATCTCCTATGAAAATTATACTCGATCTGCATTGTATAGTTGGCACTCATGAATCTTGCAACTAGCGACCAAGATTATGAAACGACAGTGTTATATATATACCAACGGTTGGAACTTAAGTCAGAAAGAGTAACTAATGGTTTGTTGACAAGTTTTTCGTTTGCTTTTAAGGCTACACAATTGCCACGGCGTTATGGGGTTTTAAATAACTGGGAAGACATTAATGTTGGAACTTGGTTTCGGTAATGATACGAAGCTTTCAGCATTGGAAAAAGTGTGAAATATAACATGAGAGTGCATGGAGATAATTACCAAATTCAAATCCGGCCTTCGTACGTACAGAGCAACTGAGCAATCTCATGATGGTTTTCTAGCGTACCATATATGAGTGAAACATTTTCATAGGAGCATTAACCCATGCGGCTGTGTAGAAGTATTTATTGTTATTCTTCTTGCGTCATTCATAAGGTGTAAGACTTTCATCTTTGTTAATTATAAAAACTTTCTTGTGTCGTAGCTCAAAGTCCCAGAAGATGGAATCTTAGTTAGGTTATAGAACTAATTCTTTGGTTAAAATATTGCAAGAAAAAAAAAAGTAACTGTAGTTGCTATTCAATTTAGTTAGGTTATACAACTAATATTCTATACTGATCTTCTTTTGTTAATTAGTTATTTGGGCAGCTACTATAGTCAACTGTCAATAGCAATCCATGCATCGATCATCATGCAATCTCAGTACTCCTCATGTGACAACATCCATGTCTTTCTGACTTCCAGTCTACCACGGTTCTAACAATCCTTTTATAAATTGGCTGCTTAGAAGCGATTTAGGTTGGACGGGAAGACCTTTGATTCCATTTATCTATCTTTATCTTCATGTTCGTCATCCTTCATTAGTCATACTTCCTTACTAAAAAAATTGAAGAGAAAGTTGGTCTTTCTGGGAAGAAAAATCACCTGAGGGTGAGAGGTCCTCGACTAAAGCAGTTTTACTTTTTGTTTCTAAGTAAGCAACAGCTTATGTTGTTAAGTGACAGTTAACCTAACAATACCCATAAGGCACAAAATGAAACAAGAGACAACGAAAAGAAAATGCGCGCGTTGCGGATCGTGAAACAGTAATAATTTTTCTTAAGAGATGGGAGATCGAATTCAGTTCAGAAGAGCATGATATGTGCTTTCAGGAAACGATTGAGACAGACATTAGCTATATAGTAGGAAGTACATGGCGAATACGGTGGAAACACGTTCATATCAAATAAATATCTTTAATATATCTCCCGATATTGTCTTCTCAGAAGGCGAAGTACTGGTGCAATTATCCCCAACGAAGGTTTTCAGAAAGATCATCTAAGAGTATCCCAGGCGAAGTTCCAAATCTATATCCTCCTTTGAGTCTCCCAGAACACCAATCTCTAGGTCTAACCTGACAATCTCAGGGTTCTTCGCAATTATGCACTCATCTCGTTGCTGGGAACCATCAAATGTTTCATACCCATTAAAAGACGTGTCCCTGTTCATATTAGTTAAATCCATGCTTTTGGGACTCAAAGAATCAAATAGGCTACCGACTAAGCCCCATCTTTTCACACTAGAAGTAGAAGATGGTGAAGTTAATGAGCTGGAAAGAGGGGGAGAAATTAAAGAAGGTAAAGCCAAAGCGAATGGTGTGAGCCTTGGCGAAGGAGATGATGATGAAGATGAGGACTTAGGGTTAGGGTTCGGGTTGAAGCTGAGGTTGAGAGTGGGGTACTGACCGTCCCTTGGGGGTGACTCTCTCAGCCTGGCTCTGTCTCTCCTGTGGACATTCATATGGCCACCTAGAGCTTGAGCAGATCTGAATTCTCTTTTGCAGAAGCTACATGTGTAAGATCTTGGAGGCCATGAAAACCCAGTAACAAAGTCATCTCCAGAGCTTTGGCTATCGAACTTCACTGAATCTTTAGGCATGTTGTTACTGTTGTTGATGTAGTCTTTAATGGCTCTCGTACCAATGCTGTGGTCTTTCAACATGTCGCTCAAGCTGTTCCTCTCCATGCTTGCTTTTGATTCAGGCAGACCTAGTAAGATCAAGAAAACAATAACAGTCTAGCTGATATCAAATTGTTCAGAAAAGAGGGAAAAAATGCAGGAGCAGAACGTCTCCTACAAGTAGAGAGAGGGAGAGAGAATGGGCTGGGGTGGGGAGGATATATATAGAAGCAACTGACCTAGGGATTTTTTTTTTTTTTTTAGTGATGACAGAAAGTTGGTTATTAGTTCTAGTAAAAATTGACTAAAACTTGCCTCAAAGCACATCAAATTTCTATCCTGAAGCTGAAAATCCCATTGGAGAGTATACCTAAAAGATCCTAAATGTTATATGGCCACTACGTACTATATATATATGGAACCTCGCCCTGGCCGTGATATGCCTTTATGCCAACTCTAACAAAGAACAAGTGGATGTCCTTAATTTCTCTTTGTTTTGTATCCATTTAATCATAATGCTTGTTTAACAGGTCTAAAGAAATTGATGTGTGAGCAGACGAGATGGTCTATGAGCTTACGCATACGTCGGACCCTGACAGGATGAATGGGGAAGTCAGAGAAGAGAGATATTAAGAACGAAGTTTCCAGCCAATCTGTTGCTGACATTTCCTCAAGCTTAATTAACTACTTGAGCTTGACATTCATTTTCTTTTATTCATCTTCCAAGGAAAAAAATGAAAAACGAAACCCGTATTTCAATAATCAGCAATTCTAATTAATCATTAAGTGCCCTCGATCGACAGGAGGTATATTAATTAATACCAAAAAAAAAATATGAACCTATTCAAATTCAGTGCTCATGGTGAATTGATTGAATCTAATATTGCGGAACCTATCGATATTCAATACAAATGAAACTCTAAAATGGAGACCAGCTCAATTACGCCATGGGCAGAGTGTATAATTAGTAGAATTGCCTAATTTCCTAGTGTAGCGTACTAGCTATATATCTAAAGCAGTCAAGGAATTAATAAAAATTGTCCCAGTTTTTATAAACAAACAACCATATATACACGTTGAACATGCAGGCGGCCTGAGACTGAGGTCTTGCCAACTTTGAAGGTTTCGACTTTGAAGCGGATTGAGGAACACGGGATCCCAAGCAGTATCACGTAATGCGTGATCATGGCAATTAAAAAGTGATTGAGACCTTGTCCCCTTTCATCTTAATTACTTTCCTATGGATAAAACTTCCATAGACTTTTGGGATCACTGCGCTAGTTGCTTAAAAAAACTCTAGATCATGGTCTTTTAGTATTCAATCTTCACGTGCTTGAGATTTGGCAAGGTGTTTATTTACTGATGTAATCGAAATATATAATTAATGGGTTGGTGTCTTGAACCAGTAGTAAATGAAATAGGCTAATAAGTTTCTCCGGCTTGTTTTCCGTTGATTGAAACATGCAGTTTATAGTCTCACTGTATCAAGGAACTTTTTAAGAGTCAGAAGCCTCCTTAGGGCAAACCCGTCTAACAACTTCTGTCTTATTTGATTAGTCTTTCTTCAAAGTAATCACTTGGTATAGGGATTGAGAATTCATCTTCAAATTCAACAAAGCCAAAACAAATGGGGGATAAACTTTAGTGAATCAAACAAAATTGTGCAAAGTCATTGGTGGACAGAATCATACTCTCTACATAAAAATGCCAACCCAATGTCAAGTACAACTTCTTTGTCCGTTTTCTATATCAAGCTCAACATCAAATTGCCACTGATGAATTAGATCGAGTACGACATGAAAGCGCTATAAGTTTTGGCAACCTAACATATTAAAGCAGTACCCTACCATAATTAAGAGAGGGTTTGGTACTTCCCCTTCAACAAAGCCACTACGCGCCGGATAAATATATTTTTGAGTATTATGCATCATGTCATGGTGTAAATCTGCAATTTTCCATCATTGATTGATTAAGATTAAAGAAAGATCACAGATGTAGTTTGTACAGATCAGTAATCTGTAATGCCGCTGTGCAGCCCAAATTTCATGTCATTCAATGAAGCTTTAATTTGCACAGCCCCATTTTTTCTTAGAAAGGAAATCTCAGTGCACTGCAAGATTTTCCTTACCATTTTCCGGTGGAAAAGAGAGCGAGCTTTATCAGAAAACCGGTTTTGCTAAAAGATCCTGCCCATATTTAGCCCAGATTTAGTGAGAGAGTAGCAGCCAATTAGATGGATCCATGCCATGCTAAATATGGCCGTGGTTTTATAAGGTTCTACAGCCGAAATTGCAGGGTTTACCTGCAGTGCAACACGGTGGCGTCTCTTGTACTCATAGTTTAGAAAGATTGAGGCAAACGGATACTTTCGCGAACCCCGGCAACACCTTAAGTAAATATGAGCCGGCTTTAATGAAAATAATGATACCAGTTCTTACTATGTTTATCTATGAGCTAGAGACACAGAAGAAAGTGGGAGAGTATAGGCTCAACATTTGCCATTTTTTTTTTGCTAAGCCAGTCAACGTTTGCCATTTGCTTGCTGTCTTATCAACTTTGAACCTTGCTTCTCTGGCTTAAAGAACTAAAGAAACAGTACCATCAGTCTCTTCCTCCCTCTCTCGCACGCGCACACGCCTACACGCGCACATAACACTTATAGGTAATAGGTTGGACCAAATCGAAGCTAAAGCGCTTTGACTGCTAAAGGTACACATGGGAGACTACCACCAAAATGGGAGAGAGATGAGTGCTCTACATTGTGAGGGCGACGGAGGAAGAACCGTGCCACGGAGTTGTAATACATCTTGTGATTCGGGGAGACCAGACAACAGTTACATTTGGAATTTTGCTATTGTTGTCGTTATAAGGGCACTCTTATTACAGAATATTTGATTCTGACTATAAGAATATTTTCACTGTAAAATATCCGATTTAAACTATAATTATTTTTTATTTGTTGAATTCATCACTACAACATCAATAAAACTACCAATCAGTCTCAACTCATTTATTAAATCTAAAATCAAACTTTAGTTTCACAAACAATTTCAATTTATATCCATTCGAACTCTTGACGTTGAAATTAGTATATACTACCCACTAGAGCAGGGTGAAATTCAGCTAATTGGTTAAGATATGGAAGATCCAGGCCATGAGACCCATATCGTTTGCCTCCTATTTTAAGTCCACTAAGTTCTTTCTCTTCATTCCAGCCCATACCCAACTTTTAACAGATACCAAGCATCTTTTGGCAATCCCTGTTATATACACTAACAAAAGGAACCAATGAAGAAATATACATATGACGTTTTGCTTACGAAATGAAGAGCATTTTAGGATATAAGGATGTGGAAACTGGAAAGGGAAGCTTTGTTCCACAACTTCTACCGAGTATATATAGTCTGGTGGAAGTACACCTATTACGTCCTAGACCTTGATAGGGACTACTTAAATCAGGATAAATGTGTCCCTAAAACTTCTTTTTGTTTGTGTAAAATCAAGATTTAGTTGCTTTATTAAAGGGTGAAATTAGGAGTTATTTTTATGTGAATCAATTGCGTGGCTACGGAAATATCCCGTCAATAAAATCGCAGGAATACGTTTTGCAAAACTTCAAATACTTGTCCTTTAATTGATTTCTGTTGTGGCTGGTGGGAATTGGCATACGCATATCAGTGAACAAGTATCAGGCTTCTTAGCTCGACCCAACCCAATTCGCAACGATCCTTAGATTTACTGTTGTTTGACATCCCAGTCCAAACGTGCCCAAGGAAAAAGAAAAGGCCTTGGACAGTAGAAAAATTGGCCCAATTGTTTCCTTGGAAACTGATTCGTAAATCGAAGCACATCCGAAAATGGAGAGAGAGAGAGAGAGATTTCGGCTGTCTTTATTGAAAACAAACTTTTCAGCTACAAAAAGAGGCAACGCCGTCGTGGAAAGAAGCCTACGAGTTTTCAGCTATCCTTCTTTTATTCTTTGACCAGCCGTCTTTATCAAAACACTACAAAATGCAGAGAGTTATGCTTCATCGGCCGTACTGCCACTGTCATCGTATCCTTCCGCACGAAACTTTATCATCTCCAGCTCTAGCTCCAATTCAAAGCTTTTCTTCCTCTCATTCTCCAACTCCGCCGTTAGCTTCTGAATCAACTGAGCCATCTGCTCCTCTCTGCTCACTTCCCCAGATACTGCCTCCCCACTTACCATGCTAATCATCTGGCTCACCTTCGCCCTCTGATCATCCAAGCTCAACCTTAATGCCACCAGACCATCCAAGAATGTCCCTTTCCTCTCAACGCCCCCACCTCCAGACTGGCCCTCACCGCCAATTCTACTGCTCTCACTCTCACTGTGACCACTGATCACTTGGTTTTCTAGCCCACCTTCAACTTGTGAACTCGGACTTACATCACCCGACAGCTCACCCGACTCACCTCCCTGGTCATGAATTATAATTTCACCCCCAAAACGTACGCGTTTCACCACTGAATTATCTTTGGACTCAGATGGGAACACTGGGTCTAGTTCAAACCCGTCCTCGTTGAAGTTCCACACACTGATCCTTCTCTCCTCTGTCTTCTGCCTCACCGAGTTACCTTCGTCATCCTCCCGATCATCATCGCCAGTATTGCTGCTTGACAGGTCCGAATGCGTAATCTTGCTTTCTTTGAACCTTTCTTCAACGCTAGGCAACCCCTGCAGCACGTTCTTTACAAGAAAATCCGAACCCTCGCAATTCTCGAAGAAAGAATGCTTTAACAATTGATAGGCCGAGGGCCTCTTTGATGGGTCTTGGTCGAGACACAAAGCCACCATCTCTTTAAAAGCCTTGGAGAAATTCTTGTGCTTGTTATTCTTGTGCTTTTCGTAGTCTGAGAATCGAAACCGCTTAGTAATCATCTGGAGCAGAGATTCTGAAGGAGGAAGGTGAGACAATGGAGGGCGTCCATGAACCAATTCCAGTGCAGTGATCCCAAAGGACCATATATCAGCCTTAAAACTGTACCCGTGGTGCGAGTGTATCACCTCCGGCGCCATCCAATACGGCGCGGCTGCAACATCAGTGAGCATCAAGGAGGATGATGAGGGTGACGAGGACCACCCTCGAATCGAATCGGACTCGTAAATTGAGGCCGAGATCCCGAAATCCGAGAGCTTGACTGATCCAATCGAGTCTACAAGAATGTTACTCGCCTTGATGTCTCTGTGAAGGAGGCCTTGATTATGAAGATAAGACAAGGCGAGTAGAGTTTCTTTGAGAACGATGGCAATGCATGGCTCAGATAAACCGTCTGGAAAAGACGATGATATTATGGATTGCAAGGAACCAGCAGACATGAACGGCATCACGACCCAATGGCTACGATCAACTGTGAAGGAACCGTAGGCGTTGAGGATGTTTGGATGAGAGAGAAGCGAGAGGGTCCTGGCTTCACGTCTAACATAGTCGAAATCCGTACGTGATTGATCAAGATTGATTGCTTTGATTGCCACCACCGCGTAGTCCATGGGCACGCATATGGCTTTGTAAACAACAGCGCTCGCATGGACACAAATTTTATCAAGAATCTTGTAGGAGTTCGAGTCCAATGGGTATTGGACCCATTTTGGTTCTTCTTCTTCGGAAGCCATGAAGCGAGGTTGAACTTGGATGGGTGTTGGAGTAAAGGGGTTCTTGGATAAGATAGGTTTCAGAGCTTCCTTGACGTTGGGATGAGTTTTCTTGAAGAAGACGAGGAAAAAAAAAAAAAAAAAAAAAAGCAGGTACTTGGCGGTTTTCTCGTCTAAAAGGAAGACTGTTACTCCGTTAGAGCGGTGATTTGATTTGAACGTGAAACGATGCATGTGACCCGATACTCTTTATATAGGGTCTAGGAGCGCGAAAGGGACTTCTTCCCGAAGCTTCTGATTTTATGCGGTACAGAATCAAGATCATCTGGAACAAACCCAGGCACAAAATTACCAAAAAAGAGGGAGGGCAAGCCCGAGCTCGAAATTACCAAAAAGGACAAGCCCAAGCCCGAAATTACATCTTTGCACATTTCGGAATCAGGCACTAATTCATCTTAGTTTTATGGCTTGAAATCTGATTGAGATAACAGAGTTCCACCAGATCCTGTAGATTTTAAACCTTCTAAAAAATTTTATAATTCAGGATAAATTGCCAATTTTGAAAGAAGAAATAGGACTGCATCAAACGGCATCACACCATTTTGTGAAAAATATGAATTTAAGCCTCCACTCTCAAGCCTTCTGCATCTAAAAAAGACCTATAACACTAGCAAAGAGAGTAATGGAATATTGACGAGATATATTGATAAAAATAAAAGGAAAACATACGTACCCCTAGATAAGTTATTTAAATTCACTTAATAACGAGAACAATAGATCCCAAAACCAAGAAAATAGTGGAAAACATAATGGATGACCCAGTGACTGATGGTCGAATCCTTCCGGCCTTGTCCTTCCTTATCGTCATCCCTTCTATTATTGGGAAACTCATGACTAAAATATAGAACGACATGAAAGCTTGCACAAACATCTTGTCCCAATCGCCCAGAAAGAAGATTCTAATGAGTCCACCAAAGAAGGCAGCCATGTTCAAAATGATCAGGGAAACCATAGGAACAAGAAATTTGTTCGATGTTTGAAAATCAAATTTTCCCATTTGGTAAAGCTTCACTTGTTCATCATCCGCAACTTTGTTGGTGGGCAAGAAACTGGCTTCTCTCATTCCGAACTTCTTCATAATAACATCTAAGCTTCCATACAAGTGACAGATGATTGACTTTATCATCCATAACCTTTGTCCATTCATCCACGTTTGAAATGACACTCCCGTTGAGAGGACCTCCAGTAAATGTTTGGACAGGGCCGATAAGAAGATGAATACATATATAACAAAAAATGAGCTTGAGACCTGTAGAAACAAAAAATGTGTTGGGATGATCAGGGGAACCTGTTTTTCACTATAAAAGAAACAATAGGGCATGAAATTAGGGGATGTTACCTCAGGGTACAAGGGCACGCCATTAAGTAGACAGAGCTGAGGAATAGTTGCAAAACACCATAAAGGAAGGAAATAAAGTGGAAACAAGGCTACTTCTGCATAACACATGCTCTGAAGAAGAGACACTCTTGGTGGTCCATATATGAGAGGGCAGAACTTTGAGAAACCAAATTCTATCAACCCGGAGCTCCATCTCATGCCTTGAACCAAGACGTCATTCAAATTCGTGGTGCCGCTCCCCAAGAATTGTGGCCTCGGTGGATCAAAATTAACCGAACTCCAACCTTTGCAATGTAAGCTAACAAATCCTGTAAAGACATCTTCCACGACAGAATTATATAAGAAACCAACCTGCAGGCAAGGAGAAATCCAAGTAAATCATACGAAAAGTCATCCATCAAAAATTCAGATATAAAAACTGAAAAAGCAATCACGAGGTTTACTTGCCTCTTTACCCCATTTTGTGTCATTTTCATAGGTACAGGACGCCAATAATTGGGTCTCTTGACGCAATATATGCTGATCATTGATCGCGTTAGGCTTGAAGTTTTGGCGAAGGGATTTGATTAGTTCATTGGACGAACCAAATGATTGTTTAAGTTCCTTGAGATCAGTGTCTGCAAATAGATATAGATTAGAACCAATATATCACAGTAGCAAGAAGTGATGACACTGGTGATTAAGAAACCATCAAAGGCATTTTGTTGCGACTGATGGCAATAACAAAAACCCAATAAACCTTCTTGCATGGTACTTCCACGGAGCGAAACCCTCTTGATATAAAAGCCGGTACCCGCCAAAAAGGGTCCCTCGAGCCCATCTAGACCATGCCATTGCAGCTAAAACAGGTAGAGCAATCTTTAGTGAAAAGAATATCAGTCCTCAGATGAATAATAGTTAAACTGACACTCGGTTTGTGCTCCCATACCGAAAATTGTGATCTCAGCTGACTGTCATAGATATCGGTCTTACTGATATTTTGGAATCTTTGAGGGAATTGAACAAAGGACAGCGAGTGTGAGATATTAGAATCAAGGTGGAAACACATTGCTTGCCTAGCTGATGTTGGGTCATTGCAGTACATGTCACAATCTAGAGCAAGTATGTAGGGTGAATTGCTTATCAACCCGGAGACCCGTTGCTGCAATAATATTAGTTGAAGTTACTTATACCTCAATGATATTCTTAATTCTTAGATGTGTACATATATACGTATAGGTATGTATATATAGGAGGAAAAGTTTGCATACGAGGACATTGAGTGCTCCAGCCTTAAAATGGTGACGATGAGAAAGCCTTTTCTCACGAGAAACATAAACAAGGAGAGGCATCTTATCTCGGTCTACTTGCAGTACTGTGTCGTTGGACTCGTCATGTATCACCTGCCACCCTATGAGGATTAGATAATCTTAATTGACTTAATCGTGCTGCATGCATATGTCTGCATCAAACTGAAAACGAAATGTTTTATCTAAAAGCGCCTATAATTGGCAAAGATTCATTGGCCAATCCAGAAGATGGTTAGCTGCATATTTTTGTTTAAGAATCATATGTGGTGTACTTATCAACTCTGTTTTGCTTTTTGAATACTTTGACTAGGCTGCTTATTTAATCCACTTATTTACACTGGAACGTTGCCAGTTTCCACTATCTGAAAACAAGCAAAAGAGAAAGTGGTACCTCAATGACAGAGGGGTGGTCTCGAGCAGTATTCCTACTATTGTACCGTGTTGGGTCTCTTCCGCTTTCTTTTGCTATGGATTCCTTCAACATATCGTACCTTTCCTGCACCAATATCACCCCTACCAATTATGAGTGCTGAAACACTAAAATGTTCATCTAGAAAATATCTACAAACGACAGAAAAACACCTCCCACAACTGACTGACAAATGCATAATCGGCAACACTAACTGACTAACACAACCGCAGAGCTAACCTTAATTTTCCGTCGCTCTGTCATGAACTCTGAACTCCCAAAGCCACAATCGGCCTGTAAAGCCGAGAAATAAGCCTCTGGACATCTGGTTGTGATTTCATACCTTCTACAAAAAGGAAGCCACCACCTTGCAAACCTCCAAGCCTCCCTCATTCCGTGCAAAGTCAAAGGAGAACCCCCATCATCTGAAAGATACACGTGAAGCTTTTCGGTGGGGTAGTCGAGAGCCATGGCTGACATCACAGTGTTCATGACTCCCACAGTTGGTTCCTTGTTTGGATCCGTGGTGCATATGAAGACATCAATAGCCGGCAACTTGTCATCATCTGGCAATCTTTCCGGGAAGACTGTCCGAGTAACGGGACGCCAACGATAAGCTTGGCCGAGGAGCCATATAAAAGAAAGCAGGAGCTCAGAAGCGAACACAAGAAGCCATGGTAGCAGTGGTGTGGCCCTAGTCTTGGGGTCTATGAAAAGAAAAGAAACTCTGTAGTAAATTATGAAAGCCAAAGCTATGGAGTGGATAAGTGAATGTGCTCTGTTAATGAACATTGATAGTTTTTGGACATGGAGGGCATGGAGAGGGAGGGAGTCCTCCATTGCTTGCTTCACTGCCGTTGCACAAGGGGAGGTACCGCTTATCTTATAGTGACGGAAAATTTTGAGTAAAATAAGAAGCCTCTGGTGACGCATTATAACTAATGTAAGGCTCCTTTCGCTTGGAGCCCAAGAAACAATGGGATGAGTCAGTTTTGCTTGTCCAAGAATTCTGTTTAAAACCAGTCATTATACGACAGTTGGGGCCTTGTAATTGGCTCCTCTTTTCAGCTGGAATATAAATAACAAATTCGGCCTTTTTCCTTGGGACATTGGAGAAATCGAAGCCGCCGAGAGCAAATGACAAAGTTGTATGTGAGCAAAGAAAAATACAGAGGAATTTCTTGAAACGTCTCTGCAGTCCAAACAGCTCAAAGCAGAACAATTTATTTGACTATTCCCAAAGAAAAAGTTGTATGTGAGCAAAGAAAAGAACAATCCATTTGACTATTTCCCAGAGGAAATCGACCCTTTCAGATCTTTGCTTTTAGCGTGATTTGAATTCGTTCGTCTGTGTCGACTCGTGGCGTATGTTTGTTCAAATTTTGTATTGAGTTGAAATTTTGAGGTACAGGAAAAGTGAAAAAGTTAATATAATTTCTAAGAATTAATTAAAAAATAAAGAAAGATTAATTTTAAATAAATATTATAATAATAAAAATTTTTAATAATAAAATAATTTTTTTTAATTAGATCCAAAATTTTAGAGTCACAACAGTTCAGCAAACAAACAAATATTATTGTCTAATAACCACGTGCTGCAATCTTTCTTCCACAGAAAGTTGGTGCGGGCTGCACATGGACGCTGGTACAAGTCTCATGAAATAATTATAACAAACAAAATTGGGCCCATTAGGTTCAATGTACCGTTAAAGTGGAAATGGGACTCAACAGGCCAAGACAAAATCAATGACCAAAAAAAGGACGGGTTTTTTTTTCTTGAAAAAACATTTTATCCCAGCTCTCAGGACAGATTTTAAATAGTATTTTTTTGGACGAATTTTTTGACGAAAAAATCCGTCTCATATTTGTTGTAGCGGGGAGTGAGTGCACCAATAATAAACTTTAGGCATAATATTCCTGTTGGTCCCTGGGGTTTAACTTTTTCCCCATTTGGTCCCTAGGGTTCAATTTGTTCCACACTAATCCCTGGGCTCTTTCACGTTTTGCATCCAGTCCATCCGTCAAGTCATTTAACGGGAAATTCGAACGTGGCAGACGGAAGCCAACTCAGGACCACCGAAATAGGAACACGTGTCCCCCATTATTTTTCATTTTCCACGAAAACTACAAAAAAGCCATGTCATTAAAATTGAAACCACGTGAGTAAAAATAATGGGCAAAGTTGTAAATCTCTACAGCTGCCCAAACAAAGTCGCAAACACGAAAATCCCCAAAACGTAACCTAATCCCCAAATCGTAATCTCAACACGAACCTAAGCTTCCTGTCACGCAAAAAATCGTCAAGGGATAAAGTCGCAAGCCGATTGTTGCCTAAAGTGCTGCTTGAAAGAAGATAAAAAGTGCAGCGCTTCTCTGCGCCTAAAAAGGCATTCCGAATTTGCAAAGAGGAGAGGTAATGGAGTGCTTTTTGTTGGGAATCATTTGTTTATGGCTGTTAGTGGACCCAGTAGCATTTCCTAGTGCTTTTTGCCATATATTTATGGCTGCTAGTGGACCCAGTAGCGTTTCTTAGTGCTTTTTGGCATATGTTAAAGGATTGCTAGTAGCTTTTGTTTATAGTTGCTTATTGCTGCGAATTTTTTTGTTTGTTTGTTTATGGTTTCTTTTGTTTTTGTTTTTGTTTCTTTTGTTTATGGTTTCTTGGACCGAGTAACGTTTATAGGTTATCAATGTGGGTCTGTCCGTGTGCATATATTAAAGGAAGATTGTTGTTTGTTATGTGTTGTGGTCCCAATAGCAAAGGACTTTTGTCTGTTATGTGTCTCTGTGCACATTGTTGCTACTCATTTGATTATTGTTGTGGTCCCATACAACAAAGCACGTGTTTAAATTTAATATTGTTATTTATATTAGTGTCTGTGCACGAAGTTGTTTGTTGGCTCTCTGACTTTTTGACTGTTTGTTTAGTATCATATATAGCTTTGTGGGTGGTCATTGATTTCTGTTTGGTGTTTTTACTCACTAAACACGACCAAACAAGCCTACCCCGCCAATTGGGCAGCTTGGTCTATAAAGCCTCAAATTGACAATACAGTGAGAGGATTGTGCAGCCCAAGTGCAACGTGAAAATAGTATTCCATACAATAGAAAGAAAGACAATTGAGATGAGCAGCGGGGCATAATCCTTTTAGGCTTAACCCTCTTAAGAACTTCAGGGCCCTCTTTTTTAATTTTTTATTTTCTCTTTTCAATATATATATATATATAGCTCAAGATAGAATTTGGATCCTTTAGTTTAGATTTGTGGTGAATATGTATTACATATTTGAATGCGATTAATTTGATCACTGAAGTTTTGATTTGATATTTATAAGAGAATTGATATTTCTATAATTCTTAATATCCTAACTACTGTATTGGAATAATTTGCAGATGGTGGGGATATTTATACACCATGGTGGAGCCATTAACTTTGTACGTACAAAGTATCTACACGGGGAAGTCACATTTGTCGGTAACTTGGATCCAGATTATTTATCTATAACCCACATTCTGAAGCTGATAAAGACTGAGCTGAAGTATAACAATGTGAGATCGTTGTGGTGGAAGTTTAGTAAAGATCGGTGCAATGACTCAATGTCTGTTGTAGACTGTGATGCAGATATTTTGAGGATAATTGCACTGTTGGATCAAAGAAATGAGGACGAACTACACATATATGTGGAGCATGGATTGGATGTCCCAATTTTCCCGCCTGAAGCTTCTCTTCCTCCTACTCCACTGTCTTTAACTAGTTCATGCTCCAGAGCTCCTGAATTACTTGTGGATGGTGGGGCTGCTAATGGAGGAGCTCCTAGTGGCTACTAATGATGGAGGAGCTCCTACTGAGGCTGATGATGGTAATGATGAGGAGCTCCTACTGATGGCTGATGACGCTGGTAATGATGGGGCTGAGGAGTCTGAGCTACTGATGTCCTGATGCGCTGAATGATTGAGGAGTCTGAGGAGTCGATGCTGAGTTGATTCTGAGGCAGACACAGTCATTGAACCAGACACAGATCCTCCACCAGATCAATTGTCGGCCATCAATTGTTACGGTTGGTGATGAAATAGCACACGATAGTGATGGAGAAGCAAGTGGGGAAAATGACGATGGTGAGAGTGATGGAGATGCAAGTGAGGTAAATGTACAGAATGAGAGTGGAAGGGCTGAAGGTGTTGAGACCCCCGATTTGCAGCAACACAATAATATATCTGCAAGAAGAAAAACGGCTATAGATTGGTTTGGGACAGGAGGCAAAGGTGGTGAACACACAATTGAGGAGCAACCTAGTGATGGGGAAATTTCTGTGCCAATTGGAAGTCAAAATGAAGGCGATAGTTCAGATAGCGATGAGGGGTATAAGGTTAAATATGCTGACTTCCACGAAGATGATTTGTGTAGACCAATTCAAATGGTGAGGGGGCTGAATTTTAGATCAGTTGCACTATTCAAGGAAGCTCTAAAGCTTTATGCCATTCAGAAGAAATTCGACTACCGTTTTCTTAAGAACGACAAATTGCGGGTGAGGGCTAAATGCAAGGCCGTAGAATGTCCTTGGATGATTCAAGCATCATGGACAAATCTAACCAAAGATTCATTTCAGGTTAAGACTATGGTGAAGGAACATAATTGTGGAGTTCACCATAAAAATACGAAGCTTAGTCATCGTTTCAGCGCTGCTCACTATCTTGAACAGATTCGAGACAACCCGAATCTACCTCCCACAGCATTGGGCAACCAGATTAGAAGGGATTTCCAAGTTCAAGTGTCAAAGAACCACATGTATAGAGCAAAGAAGCTTGGATTGGAGATGGTGTATGGAAAACATGCTGAGCAGTACAATTACATCTTCGACTACGGGGAAGCCCTATATAAATGGAATCCCGGGAGTTGTGTGAAAGTCGCAAGGGAGGGTGTATTTTTCCAGCGCATGTATGTGAGGTTGGATGCGTGCAAACGGGGATTTATAAATGGCTGTAGACCTGTTATTTCAGTGGATGGGTGCCATCTCAAAGGACCACTTGGTGGTCAGTTATTGTGTGCTGTGGGGAAGGACGGCAATGATGATATGTATCCCCTTGCAGTGGCTGTGGTGGAGACGGAGTGTCGCATGTCATGGACATGGTTTCTGACAATATTAATGGAAGATGTGGGCATGGATGATGAGCGAAGGTGGACGTGGATGTCTGATCGGCAGAAGGTATATAAGAATTTATTGTTATTGCTAGAATTACAATGTACTTGCTAGAAGTAATTAATTTTGTTAATTACTCAAGTTATAATTATCTCGTACTAATTTCAGGGCCTACGCGATGCTTTAGAGGAGTTAGTACCGGATGATGAGCAAAGACATTGCATTAGGCACTTGCATGCGAACATGAAAAGCAAAGGATACAAGGGCCAAGCTTTGAAGGATGAACTTGGGTCTGCTGCCCGTGCATGTACGAGATCCAAGTTTGAACACCATATGGAGAATATTAAGGGTTTGAATCCTGATGCACACGGATACTTGGTTCTAATTGACCCTAAAGGGTGGTCGAGGCATGCATTCAGAACTTCTAGCAAGTGTGACATGTTGCTAAATAACCTTGCGGAGACCTTCAATTCTTGGATAAAGGATGCGAGGGACAAGCCGGTGTTGACAATGCTTGAGCTCATACGAAAACAAATAATGAACAGATATGTGGCAAAGAGAGTTGGCATAGCGAAAGCAACTTGGGATATATGTCCACGCATCAGAGCGAAGCTTGAGAGATCAAAGTCTGACTCTAGGTTCTGTCTTTGTAACTGGACTGATGGTGCAACGTTTGAGGTGGAGCCACTGAAGGAGGGGCGTAAACTAGTGAACATCGGGAGGAAAGAATGTTCGTGCGGGCAATGGCAGCTGAATGGAATACCATGCTCTCATGCATGCACGCCATATACTACGATAGAAGGAATCCCGAAGACTTTGTAGATGACTACTATAGAAAATCTAAGTACTCAGCTGCGTATGCCCCAAAAGTCAATGCCATGCCCGGTCCTGATGATTGGCCACATGCAGATAGTACTCCAGTACAGCCCCCTCAATTGAGAGTGAGGCCTGGTAGGCGAAGAAAGCAAGAGTTAGAGCTGAGGATGAGACACAACATCCATATCGGGTTACAAGGGCTGGTTATGGGATTCGATGCGGAAAGTGTGGTGTTGCTGGTCATAATGCTCGAAGTTGCAAGAAACCGGATAACCCGAATCGCAGAATATATCCAAAGAAGCCAAGCAAGAAAAAAAGAAACCCAGAGGTACACATACATATAATGCAATTGCTAGCTAAGACATTGTTTAAGAATCCAACTAACTTATTTCTGTGCAGGATACTGAAAATTTTGGGGAAGCTAGTACATCAACCAATGCAAGCGAGGTATGCACTAGCAAGAATACAAGGAAGAGAAGAAATATAGAAACTATGGATAGGGAGGTACCTATTCAGACACCAATGGTGAACCAGGTACTTGATCTATTAAATTAGCATATTTTACCGCTTTTTTTTCTGACGTTTTAGGATGTTTATATGTTCATCTCTCTGAATTATATGTTTAAATGAACTATTGGTAGTTGACCTGTTAAATGAACTGTTGGTTTATCATGAACTTTTAGGATGTTTATATGTTCATCTCTCGGAATTACAGTCTTGAATCCCTAAAATTTTCAGTCTTGAATCCCTAAAATTTTCACAAAAGCTTAACAGGAAACGACATTAATGTAATATTAGTAAACATCACTTGACCAATGTAATATTAATTTTCTTTTGGGGAGGTCTCTTCAGAGAGTCCAAGGGACACCAATATACTAATGCACGTTTTTGTTGGGGGCAGTCGGTTTATAGATGTTAATATACTATTTATATAGCCTATAAAAAAAATTACCATATTGTACTAACCAACTTGCTGTCTTATTTGTGTAAGCAGGTACCGGTTCAAACACCAACTGTAAGAAGATCGCCACGAAAGAGGGCTACAACCAATAGGGACAGAGAGCCAACAGATAGTGCAGTGAACCAGGTTAGAATTTATTGTGTTCAGTTAGTACCATATCCTTTCATTATTTTTCTGACTATTGTATACGTACAAATCTAACTAAGTGCATCTATATTATTATTCAGGTGCATGCTCAAACACAGCCACCACCTCTAAGGAGATCACCTCGTAAAAAAGTTGCTGCAATCAATCAACAACAAGGAAATATCGAGTGTAGGAGGAGAGAGAGGATCACTCAATAAAGAATATTTTGTATCTTGAGACATATGGGAGAAATTATGTATTAAACCCGAACTTGTTGGCTGAACATGATATGTTGGGAGTGGTTGTTTCTGTAGCATTATAGAATGTGCAGATGGTGCACTATGTAAGCACCTTATTTTGGAAACTGCTTTTGTAAATGTATAGAATGTGCAGATGGTGCACTATGTAAGCACCTTGTTTTGTATAAGGTCATTTTAAGGATGTGAAAAACAAATTGATTATATTATATGTGCACTATGTGCCTTATATTGGAAGTACTTGGCAGTTCTCATTATGCTTCATTTAGTGAGTTTTGAGAATGTCATTTTCTACTTATGTCATTACACAGGTTTGGCCAATTTTGAATTTGTCGTTACATAAGTTTGGCCAATTTCAAAGTCATATTAAATGGATATGGCAAGTCAATATAGTTGGAAAAGCATGCTGTCAAATTTTTTAGTTACTCAGGTAATAAACAGAATGCATAAACACAACTAACACATTCATTAGATATGAGATAAACACAACAAAGAACCCATAAATGGTTACAACTACAATGCACATATTGTGGAAAATGTGCATACAGCCCACCCAGAACCAACTACAATACCATTAACTACAACCCACCCACAACAAAATAACAAAACACTAGCAACTACCGCCAGCAACCACCATCAGCTCCATAACAAGCCCAACCAAATGACCAACAACACAAAACAAAAGGCTTTCAGTTTATATTCCTTCTTCTGCTGACTTTGAAGTTGTGCATTCATCGATTGCATTTCTGACTCCATCTTTTTTGTTTGTTCAACCACCTTTTCAAGTTGCTCCTTCATTTCTTCATCGATTTTCTTTTGATGCTTTTACCATTTTCAAGGTACTTTCCATCACATCTGAGTTTAAAATACTCTCTTTTCTCACTTGCACAACTGCTTGCACAAAGGTGGATCTGCCATTGAAAGATCATTTTCATCTGCACCTAGTTTACAAACATTGTTTGAAATCATTTTCCTTGAACCATTTACCATATCTTTGAATCCATTGAGAAGGGCGACCCACCAGGATTTCTTGGTCTTGCGGCGTTCGCAATTTGGTCTTGTTCACGCACATCCACATCAATGGAGGAAGACAATCCTACAGAAAGATTAGTAGGATTAATTAGGATATTCATTGTTAGTTTAATCAATATTAGTTCCGTTGGAAAAAAAAGATAAATTCAGATTTCGATATTACATTGAAAAAAAATGCAAAAATGTTTACACATATTGCCAATTTGAAAAAAAAAAGGGATTACCCACTTAAATTCACAATTGCCAAAAGATTTGCCATCTCTGGAAAAAAGAATAAGATGAACACGTATTCAATTTTCAACAAGTTTAACATCATTTGCCTTCGCTGGAAAAAAAAAATGAACATGTACTCAATCTTCGACAAGTTTAACAACATTTGCCATCGCTGGAAGAAAAAAAAAAGATTACCCACTCAAATTCACAATTGCCAAAAGATGAACACGTCATGGAGTGAATTAATTAAAAAGCAACCCACTAATTTAATGGAACTATTGTTTGGAAATGGTTCTATAAACTAGTCCACGAAGAGTATATAGATCAGAATACTTAAAAAAAAAAAATTGACTCTTCGAAACTACAGAAATAGAAATCGCACCATCTTCCTTCAGAGCAGAAGAATTAGAAGAAGTTGTGGAAACTGTCGATGCCATGGCCTCCGACCCAATCTCGAGGAAGCTCGCGTATATGAACAATGAATGGAAATTGGGTATGTTGAGATCAGATTCTAATTGGGAGGAAGCTGAAATGAATTTCAAAGATTAGGGCTCTTTGTGTTCATGTTGTGTTCGACAAAGGAGATAGGGTTTCCTTAAAATGGGAAGAAAAAACGATGCCGTTTAAAACAAACGTATACCTCTGTGTTCCACTCAGCAAGTTGACATGCTCAACGGACACGTGTCCCTATTTCGGTGGTCCTGAGTTGGCTTCCGTCTGCCACGTTCGAATTTCCCGTTAAATGACTTGACGGATGGACTGGATGCAAAACGTGAAAGAGCCCAGGGATTAGTGTGGAACAAATTGAACCCTAGGGACCAAATGGGGAAAAAGTTAAACCCCAGGTACCAACAGGAATATTATGCCTAAACTTTATTGCAACAGGGATGGAGTGGCAAAATCCTCCGTACCTAATTTGTTCCTTGGTATAGCCGAATTATACACATCAAAGGGGATATCCATTTTAGTAAAATTTTGAAAATTTAAAATATTTTGAGAATTTTTAAATGATGTTAAATTTTATTAGTATGCGTGCAGAAATTATTTTTAGATGATATTAAAAAATATGTTGAGTTTTAGAATTCTAGAATTCATAAGAATTCTAAAATTCTTGTAAAACGGAACAAGGCCTAAATGTTACGCTGCCCTTTCTTTAATCTTGTGATCTGTTGCTTTGCCATATATATTGTGAAGTGGCAACTATCAGTTCTCATAGTTTGACCAATGATGGTTAGTTTATGTCATTCAAGACTTACCATAGCAAATAATATCAGAACATGTTTTACCTGTTTCATATTTGTGTATTTAAAGAGGATATGCATGCGTGGTCTTGCATGCCCTTAGTGTGCAACTCCTCCTGAATATTAGTGTTCTTCGGAGTCCGAAATAAATTGAATACTGCTCTAAAAAGTTTTGGAACCTCAGCTGCGAAGCTTAGATTTTGAGTTTACTCTGATACCTTTCTGGGGTGACCAAGAATACAGTAGCAATGCATTAATTAACATGAGCTCTGTATAGAAGGTTATAAACGGAGGTCCTGTAAACACAAATTTCAAATGGCTTTTTATAGTTTATTTTATAGAGCTTTCTAGTCATGAACTATATATAACTGGACAGAATTGACAGTGTTCAAACTATGAGAACTGATATTTCACATGAACTTTTCAAATTTCCCTCCTTCCAGGGTCTTATTAATCTCAATTATACAAGAAAATAGATTTTAATGATTGCGTACAAACAAGTAAATAGATTTTAAGAAGGTAGTGTACAAACAATCAGTCATTCAATCTCAAATTTAGCCCCTTACAGGGTCTTATCAATCTCAATATAAGTTGATCTTCTTTCTTCTCTAATTGTATGATTATTGATTTCATTTCTTTAGATTTCTCATGTTATCTTTTAACATGTTCTTTAATTTCATTGATTTTAGATTTCATTAGTTTAGATTTTATTAATATATGTTCAATGGACAAAAAAAAAAGGTCGATTGGGCTAAATGCGTAAAAGGCTCAAAAAAATAGCCCAATATAAACACTGGAAACTTCTACCGCTAAAATTGCCTTTGCTAAAGGCCGGTTATCATATTTAATTGTGGTAGTCGTGGTGACCAATATTTGAAACCTGATCCATCCAGTGGCAGTGGCGGTTATTGCCATAACTGGCACCAGTAAAGAATTTGAACAGCCCTATATACAATTAGGCTCAGTGTCATATGATTCATACTATTTTGGTGTGAGACATCTACTGCTATCAGTAATATGGCTTCTGTTTCGTGCGAGCATACCGATCAAATTAGCCTCAGGTTAATTTGGACAAACTTTGAGTTGAATTCTTGATAAAGCACAACAGAAGAGCAAAGTGTCAAACCTTGTTCCATTGGGGTCTTTAAAACTCTCGCATACCAATTCTGTTCTATGGGGATTGGGCAAACTTTTACTTGCTCATGAAAAGACCTATAACACTAGCAAAGGGAGCAATGGAACATTGAAGAGATATATTGATAAAATCAGTACAAAAACGTACATACCCCTACATAAGTTATTTAGATCCACGTAGCATAGAGAGCAATAGATCCTAAAAGCAAGAAAATAGCGACAAACATCATGGATGATAAAGTGACCGTCGGTCGAATCCTTCCCTTGTCCTTCCTTATCATCATCCCCTCGATAATTGCGAAATTCACGACTAAGATATAAAACGATATCAAAACTTGCACAAACATCTTGTCCCAATCGCCCAAAAAGAAGATTCTAATGAGTCCACCAAGGAAGGCAGCCATGTTCAAAATGATCAGGGCAACCATAGGAACAAGAAATATGTTAGATGTTTGAAAATCAAATTTTCCCATTTGGTAAAGCTTCACCTGTTCATCGTCCGCAACTTTGTTGGTGGGCAAGAAACTGGCTTCTCTCATTCCGAACTTCTTCATAATAGCATCTGAGCTTCCATACAAGTGACATGTGATCGACTTCATCATCCATATCCTTTGTTCATTTATTAACGTTTGAAATGACCCTCCGGTTAAGAGGACCTCATATAAATGTTTGGAAAGGGCCGATAAAGAGATGAATACATATATAACAAAAAACGAGCTTGAGACCTGTAACACAAAAGAATGTGCTGGGGTGAGGGGAAAGTCTTTTTTCACTATAAAAGAAGCAATAGGGCGTGAAATTAAGGGATGTTACCTCAGGGTACAAGGGCACGCCATTAAGTAGGCAGAGCTGAGGAATAGTGGCAAAACACCATAAAGGAAGGAAATAAAGCGGAAAAAATGCAAGTTCTGCATAACACATGCTCTGAAGAAGAGACACTCTTGGTGGTCCATATATGAGAGGGCAGAACTTTGAGAAACCAACATCTACCAAGCCGGAGCTCCATCTCATGCCCTGAATCAAGACATCATTCAAATTCGTGGTGCCGCTCCCTAAGAATTGTGGCCTCGGTGGATCACAATAAATCGAACTCCAACCTTTGCAATGTAAGGCGACGAATCCTGTAAAGTAATCTTCCACCACAGATTTATATAAGAAACCAACCTGCAGCCAAGTATAAAATCCAAAATCCAAGTAAATCATATGAGATGCCATCCATCAATAATTCAGATATAAACACGGAAAAAGCAATCGAGGAGAGGGGGGGGGGGGGGGTTATTTTTTTTCTAAGAAAGCAATAGCGAGGTTTACTTGCCTGTGTCATTTTCATCTTTCTTTTTGCAATCCATGCGGATCCTTGATCGCGTTAGGCTTGAAGTTTTGGCGAAGGGATTTGATTAGTTCATTGGATTCGCCAAATGATTCCTTAAGTCCCCCGAGATCAGTGTCTGCAAATTCATGTAGATTAGTACCAATATGTCATATAAGCAACCATCAACGGCATGTTGTTGCGACTCTATAGCGATAACAAAATTCCAAGAAACCTTCTCGCATGGTACTTCCACGTAAGGCAACCCTCTTGATATAAAAGCCTGTACCAGACAAAACGGGTCCCTGGAGCCCATCTAGGCCTTGCCACAGCACCTAAAACGGGGAGCACAAATCTTTAGCGAAAAGAATCTCAGTCCTCGTGGTGAATAGTTAAACTGACACTCGGTTTGTGTTCCCATACCGAAAATGTCGTTCTCAGCTGACTGTCATAGATGTCGTTCTTACAGATATTGTGGAATCTTTGAGGGAATTGAACAAAGGCCAGCGAGTGTGAGATATTAGAATCAAGGTGGAAACACATTGCTTGCCTTGCTGATGTTGGGTCATTGCAGTACATGTCACAATCTAGAGCAAGGATGTAGGGTGAATTGCTTATCACGCCAGAGACCCGTTGCTGCAATATTAATATTAGTTCAAGTTACTTATACCTCAATGATATTCTTAGTTCGCGTACATATATACGTATAGATAGGTATATATAGAAGGAAAAGTTTGCATACGAGGACATTGAGTGCTCCAGCCTTAAAATGGTGGCGATGAGAAGACCTTTTCTCACGAGAAACATAAACAAGGAGAGGCATCTTATCTTCGTCTTGCAGACGCACGCTACGTAGATAAGTTATCACCTAGCCAAAACCCATATGGAGGACTGATGGTCGAATCCTTCCGATCGTCATATCTTGACTACGACATGACTTGTCTTGTCCCAATCGCTGAGTCCATGCATGATCTATAAAAGGTAAAACTAAAGAAGAAACTTTCTGAACTGATGTGACAGATGATTGAGGACACTTTGAGATCCACAACCACTTGTTTATGAAAGTCACTATTTCGTACAAGTCTTAGTTTTGTAATAACTGCTCTGAATCTAGTCTTCTATCAACCTCCATCTCAAACCAAGACGGTGGTGCAAGAATATTTAACCGACTTAAAAGCGTTGTTGTGTTGACATAAAGCTGAAAAGCAAAAAAGGTCACCTCATGATGATCGCGTTAGGCTTGAAGTGGCGATTTGATTAGTGGACGAGAGTGAGATCAGTCTGCAAATACTATGGTCAAAGGCATTTGTTGCGGTAACAAAAACCTTCTGCATGGTACTTCCACGTTCTTGATATAAAAGCCGTATCCCTCGAGCCCATCTAGACCTTGCCATTCTTTAGTGAAAAGAATTCAGTAATAGTTAAACTGACACTCGGTTTGTGCTCCCATACCGAAAATGTGATCTCAGCTGACTGTCATAGATATCGGTCTTACAGATATTTGGAATCTTTGAGGGAATTGAACAAAGGACAGCGAGTGTGAGATATTAGAATCAAGGTGGAAACACATTGCTTGCCTAGCTGATGTTGGGTCATTGCAGTACATGTCACAATCTAGAGCAAGTATGTAGGGTGAATTGCTTATCACCCGAGACCCGTTGCTGCAATAATATTAGTTCAAGTTACTTATACCTCAATGATATTCTTAGTTCGCGTACATATATACGTATAGATAGGTATATATAGAAGGAAAAGTTTGCATACGAGGACATTGAGTGCTCCAGCCTTAAAATGGTGGCGATGAGAAGACCTTTTCTCACGAGAAACATAAACAAGGAGAGGCATCTTATCTCGTCTACTTGCAGTACTGTGTCGTTGGACTCGTCTTGTATCACCTGCCACCCTATGAGGATTAGATAATCTTAACGGACTTAATCGCGCTGCATGCATGTCTGCATCAAACTGAAAACTAAATGTTTTATTATTTAATGGGGTAGAGACTTAATTTTCCTTTTTTGTTTAAAATCATATTTGTGTACTTATCAACTTTGTTTTCTTTTTAGTACTTAACCTTTCAAACGGGCTTATTTACACAGGAACGTTGCCAGTGAGCCAAAAAAAACAAGCAAAAGAAAAAGTGGTACCTCGATGACAGAGGGGTGATCTCGAGCAGTGTTCCTACTACTGTCCCGTGTCGGGTCCCTTCTGCTTTCTTTTGCTATAGATTCCTTGAACTTATCGTACCTTTCCTGTACCAATATCACCGAAAAATATTTTAGTCCAAAGAGTTGAGCAAGAATAGTAAGATGCAGCGACTGACCTTTATTTTTCTAAATTTAAGGATAGAAACGTGTTGTCTAAATATTATTCTCCTCCATCCGAAAATTTTGAAAAATATGAAATTTATGAAAATAAAATATATATATATATATAAAAATTAAAAATTTTAAAATATATTTATTTTATTAAAAATTTTTATATATCAAAATATTAGAGAAACATCTCAGATGAAGTGGCCTTGAATTATAAAACACAAAAACTCGTATTTGTTTTTTCAAATCTAAGGTATTTGTTTTTTGATTAAGTGAGGTGACGCATGAAGTCGTTGTCTTTATAATAACTTTGCACCCAAAAACTTTTGACCGAAGCTTTTCCATGAAACACAAATCCTCAGCTAGAAGATGACAAAAAAACCAAAGACAAATACTCTTAAAAAAAAATAACCCTCCCAAAACTGATTGACAAATGCATAATCTGAAAGCCTAACTGACTAACACGCAACCCCACAGCTAACCTTAATTTTCTGTCGCTCTGTCGTGAACTCTGAATTCCCAAAACCACCATCGGCCTGTAAAGCCGAGAAATAAGCCTCTGGACACCTGGTTGTGATTTCATGCCTCCTACAAAAAGGAAGCCACCACCTTGCAAACCTCCAAGCCTCCTTCATTCCGTGCAAAGTCAGAGGAGACCCTCCATCATCTGAAAGATACACGTGAAGCTTCTCGGTGGGGTAGTCAAGCGCCATGGCTGATATCACAGTGTTCATGACTCCCACAGTCGGTTCCTTTTTTGGATCCGTGGTGCATATGAAGACATCAATAGCCGGGAACTTGTCATCATCTGGCAATCTTTCCGGGAAGACTGTCCGAGTAACGGGACGCCAGCGATAAGCTTGGCCAAGGAGCCATACGAAAGAAAGGAGGAGCTCAGAAGCGAACACAAGAAGCCACGGCAGCAGTGGTGTGGCCTTAGTCTTGGGGTCGAGGAAAAGAAAAGAAATTCTGTAGTAAATCAAGAAAGACAAAGCTATGGAGTGGACAAGTGAGTGTGCTCTGTTAATGAGCATGGATCGTTTTTGGACATGGAGGGCGTGGAGAGGGAGGGAGTCCTCCATTGCTTGCTTCACTGCCGTAGCACAAGCGCGAACACACGAGCTACCTCGTCTCTTATCGTGACGGAAAATTATGAATAAAATAAGAAGAGTCTGCTGACGCATTAGCTGATGTGAGGCTCCTACGAAGACACCTGGAAACTTTGGTGGTGTAGCGGCTAAAGGCCTTAAGGACAAAGATGGCTGCTGTCTGCTACTTCGCTTGGAGGCTTGGGGCCACATAAATGGCTCACGCCTCCTGTCAATTTTTACCAGGCGCACCACTAGTGGCACGAATCATACAAGATCAGGACGGTTGCTCTGACCCTTGCCTTTGTCGAGAAACGCCAATAAAACTTGAAGAAGAGAAAGGAACTGCAGAATATTGCAAAAATGGGCGTCTATAGGCCAATTGATATTGATAAGTACTGTGATAAGAATAAATATTTAGGATCATCAATAAATAGAAAATTAAAAATGAAATCAGCAATCTCACGAAACACTAAAATGTCTGTCTACTACCAGAAAATCCAAGAAGAAATTTATCATAAAACAAAAGTGAAGTAGAAAGAGTATAAATCATTCAAGCCCAAAGATATAAAATTAAAAGTTTAGAGCTATCTCAATATTCTGGACTCTTCTCTCTTGCATTAATTTCACAAACAAATAAGTCCCTCTATTTATAATTGCATCAATGATTGTTCGCTGTGCAATTCGATTAAATGCGAAGAAACGCGTCTGGCTCTAGTATGGCTATATATGTAGTAAACGGTTCATTAAATGCATCTTCGAAAAAGACAAAAGAATGAGACTGGACTTTTCAAAAGCCGAAGCCACTCGCAAACAATAACTGCATAATAATGCATATGACATAGGGGCAGCGTGTGGCTGCATAGGGCACATAGTAAAAGAGGATTAAGGGAAAGAGATATTCAAACAATAACTGCACATGACATTGGGGCAGACTTTATGCAATCCGGACAGGCGGGGGCGTTCGGTAGTAAAAATTTTGAGAGTTAAAATTTTGAAGATTTTGAGTTTTAAAAATTAAGATATTTTATAAGTTTTGATGAGAAAGTGAAAAGAAAAAAAATTTAAATAAATATTATAAAAAATAAATAAATTAATAGAAAGAGAAAAAATATTTTATAATTTTTATAACGAAGGTGGAAATTTTAGGGGTGGAAAAGTGGATATTGGCTTTTGCCCATGGTCAGAGCTTCTGTAAACTGGCAATGGCACCCGCTTGGGCGCTTAACCCAGCTTCATTCAGTGTTTCGTGTGCCGTTCAAACACTCACAACTTTGGCGTCGATCTTAACTTCCCCTGGCTGTCAACTGGTCGTGACTGCTGGCTTAGTCTAATGAGAGCTCACAGGAGTTGTGTTAGAACTTTTTCTTTTCCTAAGCAAAGATATTATGGTTATATCCTTTGCTTTGCCAGAAAGAACTCATAGAAAGCAATCTTGATCTAACATCTACTCGCATACATATGACCATTTTTTTTTTCTAACCGTATACATATGACCACTTATCTTCACACACAGGTTACTCAAAAAGATCAACTCAACCAAAATTTTCTTAAAAAGAAAAACGGAGCAACACAGCATCTTTAAAAACATTTGACAACTGAGACGACATACTATAGAACTCTCGAACCATCAGTACCCTTAATGCTGAAATCACGTCACAGAAAACTAGCCTTTTCAGAAAAGTTTATTCTTGAGAGGAACAGTTCTAAGTGTCAATTGTTCTAATACTTCTTCTCAATTGGGTGCTTCTCTAATTATAGATGCATGTATACAAGGATTGTTTGATAAGGAAATAATTTATGTGATCCATATGTACAACTAACCTATAAAGAATGAATCAATCCTCAATACAATCTCTAAAAAAAGATTTCAAAATATCTCCTAAAATATCTTAAAATATATCTCTGAAAATATTTTGAGATATGTAGATCTCTTAAAATATATCAAAAGATCTTCGTAGATCTACTAAAATATCTTAATAACATCCTCTCAAATTGATGCTGGAGGATCAAGAAGCATCAATTTATCAACCAAGAACTGACATCGATGCCGAGAAAGGACTGTAGTAAACATGTTAGCAGTTTGAAGTTTAGTGAAAATATGAGTAAGAGTAATCACAAGTTTGTCAAAAGCTTCACGGATGGAGTGACAATCGACTTCAATGTGCTTCGTATGCTCATGAAAGACAGAATTACCAGCAATCTTGGGGTCTAGGAAAAGAAAAGAAACTCTGTAGTAAATCATGAAAGCCAAAGCTATGGAATGAACAAGTGAATGTGCTCTGTTAACGAACATTGATAGTTTTTAGACATGGAGGGCATGGAGAGGGAGGGAGTCCTCCATTGCTTTCTTCACTGCCATTGCTCAAGAGGAGGTACCGCTTATGTTACAACCAGAGGAGGAAACAGCGAGGGGCGGTGGGGGAAAACCGCCCCCCAGCGCCTGAAAAATCATTTCAAAAATTTTTGTTTTTTATATTGGTTAAGCAAGTCCGCCCCCCTTAGACCTAGCCCCCCAACGTCAAACCAGACCCAAAATGATAAGAACCTTCAGAGACCGAGGAAGGGTCAGACATCGGGGATTGTATGGTGAGAGGATAGACGTGTCAGGTTTGCTTACCACAAGTTGGTAAAGATATAACCATGGAATATCGCGACATGTGCTCCTCTTCTAAATCGTTTTTGCTTGTACAGTTGCTTGGTGTAAAGTGGTGAAGTGTGTATCCCAGAGCTTGCAGTTTGGGATTGGGTTGCTTACTTACCGTTTTTGCGTGAAGGGTTTTCTATTAGGAGAATTTTATTAGGCTCTAATATTACCACGTCAACGTAAGGTCTTATTGGGACTAATATGTTATATTTGTTTTTTATAAACTTTTATTGAATATCAATTGAGAGTATATATAGAAACATTTTTATGATTTAATAGGTAATAAACCCCCATAAAATCACAAAAAAAAAAAAAATAAAAAAATCCAAGAAGTAATCAAATCACCACCTTCCAATTGTCCATGCAAGAATTACTATTCCACGAATTAAAGATTATTGGAATATTTACTTTTATTTTTTAGATACGCTGCAAAACCCAATTCGAAGTAATGCATTAAAAAAGAGTCTAAATGATTGAATAATAGAATTTGTTTTTGTTTAATAACTTAAACCTTTAGGATAAGTGGTAGGTAAATATTATAAGTAGTTTTGAATTTAGATCTGACTTTATATTTTATTTCAAATTTAAATTAAATATTACACATAATTTTGAAATAGATTCACATGAATTATGCATTAACTATTTTTTTTTTTGAGCTAGAAACATGGTACATTGATTACCTGAGAGACGAATAATGAATTGGAAGTCTATATTTATGATTTGAGAAGTCATGATGTTTTTTTTAGGCTTCAAAATATTTGAGGTCTTGCTGTGAAGATGTTAAGATAAAAAAGCATATTCTATATCCATTGGTCTATAGTTTATTGAGTTGGCATTAGTCTTACTAGTTGCAACTGCAACCGTTAAGAGAGTTTTCTCTGCGATGAAATTTATCAAAATTGACTTGTGTAATAAGATGAGAGATGAATGGATAAATGATAGTATGGTAATATACATTGAGAGAAAATTTTTGAAACTATTAAGAACGAAGCTATTTTGCAACGTTTTCAAAAGATGCAGTCTCGTAGAATCCAATTACCACCTCTCAATATTAGCAAATAGTACAGTACGTGTATTTCAATATTTTTATTATTTTTAGTCTTTAATTTTTGATATTTTAACTCTAAGATATTTTTTTGCATTACGTAGTAAAATTTTTTTTTGTCATTTTTTCTTAAGAGTTTGCCCCACTTTGATTACATTCTTAGTTCTGTCACTGGTTACAACGACGGAAAATTTTGAGTAAAATAAGAAGCCTCTGGTGACGCATTAACTGATGTAACAAAGACCTATCTACAGTTTACTTGTACTTAATTAGAAGTGCAAAATAGGTGGTGTTTTGCTGTGAAAATTTTAGAGTGTTAAAAATTTTAAAGTATTAATGTTGGTAAAAAAAATGAAGAGAGAGATAATTGAAATTAATTTTTTATATTTATTTAGAATAAAAAATAATAATTTTATGAGAAAAAAAAATTTAAAAGAATTATTTTATTAAGATAAAAATTTTAAAACGTAAAAATGTTGAGTGTCCAACACCCGGTAATTTTGTACTACTTCGCTCGGAGCCGAAGAAACAAGGGGATTAGTCAGTTTTGCTTGTCCAAGATTTCTGTTTAAAACCAGCCATGGTACGACAGTTGGGGCCTTGTAATTGGCTCCTCTTTTCGGCTGGCATATAAATAACAAATTCGGCCTTTTTCCTTGGGACATTGGAGAAATCGAAGCCGCCGAGAGCAAAAGAAAAAGTTGTATGTGAGCAAAGAAAATGCAGAGGAATTTCTTGAAACGTCTCTGCAATCCAAACAGTTCAAAGCAGAACAATCCATTTGACTATTCCCAAAGGAAATCGACCATTTCAGAGCTTTGCTTTTACGTGCTTTGAATTCGTTCTCGTCTATGTCGACTTATCAACCGACATGGTTATTGTCCAAGGACCACATGCCGCAATCTTTCTTCCGCAGAAAGTTCAAAGTTGGTGCGGGCTGCACATGGACGCTAGCACTAGGCTCATCTGGAAAAGGAAATAATGATAACAAAATTGGGCCCCATTGGATCACTAATATTTAATAGTAAAAATTTTAGACCGGTCAAAATTTTGAAAGTTTAGACGTTATAAAAAACCAAGTGAGAAATAAATAATTTAAATAAATTTTTATATAAAGAAAAATTATGTTAGTCTTGTATTTATAAAGTAAAATTTAATTTTATAATAATTATTATCAAAACGGTGATTTAAATTTTTTATTTTTTAAAAATTATCAATATTCGTTTTTCATCTAAATTAAGCGTTAAGTCAGATTAAAAAGTATTCAAAATGATCAAAATGTACTTTCAGAAAAAATTTAAAAAAATAATAAAAATTTAATAAATAAATTAAAATAAATAGATTATTAAAATAGAGTTTCAATAATTTTATTTAAAAAATATTACCTTTTTTTAGATATCATTTCTTATTTTTAATCAATTTTTTAATATTTTTAATAATTTTATCTTGGAAGGGTATTTTGGTCATTTTACATACTTTCAGTCTGACTTAATACGTGATTTAGAAGAGAGACGAATATTGATAATTTTCAAAAGATAAAAAACTTAAATTACCGTTTTGATAATAATGAGTATGAAATTAATTTTGCCTTATAGATACAAAGTTAACTACAACTTGTCCTTTTTTTATATTTATTTAAAGTGAAAATTGATGATTTAATGGAAAGATAAAAAATTTTATAGAGTTGTTTTATTGAAGTAGAAATTTTAGTACTCAAACGGTTTCGTACTATTAAAACTTGAAGTAGAGAAAGGAACTGCAGAATATTGCAAAAATGGGCGTCTATAGGCCAATTGATATTGATAAGAACTGTGATAAGAATAAATATTCAGATCATCAATAAATAAAAAATTAAAAATAAAATCAGCAATCTCACTCAACACTAAAATGTCTATGTCTACTAGGAGAAAATCCAAGAAGAAATTTATCGTAAAAAAGTGAACGTAGAAAGAGTATAAATCATTCAAGCCCAAAGACAAAAATAAAAGTTTAGAGCCCTCTCAATATTCTAGACTCTCCTCTCTTGCATTAATTTCACAAACAAATAAGTCCTCTATTTATAATTGCATCAATGATTGTTTACTGTGCAATTCGATTAAATGCGAAGTAACGCGTCTAGCTCTAGTATGGCTATATGCAGTAAAAGGTAGGACTGAACAAAACTGGACCGCAGACTTAACTGGACCACAAAATCGGACCGAATTTGCGATTCAATTCGGTCTTGTTTGTGCAAATCTGATCTGGTCCGGACCTCATTTATTAATATAAATAAAAAAAAATGTTTTTTTATATTTTTTTAATACAAATTACAAACTTAAAAAGTTTAATTTTAACTTAAACTAAAATTCTGTATTTTTACATGCCCTTTCTCCTTAGAAATTAACCTAAAAATATGAAAAAAATAAATAAATAAAAATGAAACCAGTCCAGACCCCTTAAGTGGTCTGGACTAGACCGCATCAGACCGGTCCAGTCTTACTATTTATGTACAGCTAAAAATTCGGTCCGATCGGTCCAAAAAACCGGACTGGATTCCCGATAATGCAGCCGTAGTAAAAGGTTCACTAAATGATTCTTTGTAACAAGACAAAAGAATGAGCCTGGTCTTTTCAAAAGCCGAAGCCACACGCAAACAATAACTGCATAATAATGCATATGACATAGGGGCAGAATTTATGCAATCTGGACACGCTATGTCCTTGGGCTTTGAAAAGTGGATGTTGGCTATTGCCCCATGGTCAGAGCTTCTGTAAACGGGCAATGGCGTTTACAATGGCACCCGCTTGGGCACTGAAGCCGGCTTCATTCAGTGTTTCGTGTGCCGTTCACACACTCACAACTTTGGCGTCGATCTTAACCTTCCCATGGCTGTCAACTGATCGTGACTGCTGCTTAGTCCAATGAGAGCTCACAAGAATTGTGTTAGAACTTTTCCTTCTGCTAAGCAAAGATATTATGTTTATATCCTCTGCTTTGCCAGAAAGAACTCATAGAAAGCAAGCTTGATCTAATTCTAACATCTACTCGTATACATATGACCATTTTTTTTCTAACCGTATACATATGACCATTTATCTACACACACATGTTACTCAAAAAGATCAACTCAACCAGAATTTTCTTAAAAAGAAAAAAGGAGCAACACAGCATCTTTAAAAACATTTGACAACTGAGACGACATATTATAGAACTCTTGAACCATCAGTACCCTTAATGCTGAAATCACGTCACAGCAAACTAGCCTATTCAGGAAAATTTATTCTTGAGAGGTAAAGTTCTAAGCACCAGTGATATCCAGTATCTACGTTCTTAGCACTTTTCTGACTCATCTTTTTTTTTTTTTTTTTTTCATTTTCTAAGCAACTTCACTTAATTCGATAGTCATAAAGTTACACAACTTTTCTGACTCATCTGTGAGAACAAACATGTCGCATGCAACAACTAACCTGAAACTTAGAGAACTTGTCGAATTGACAACTTCCTACTAGGTTCTAGTATGCCATTCTGGGAATAAGCATCACATCAACAGAAGAAACATTGCTTGCCAACCTACAAGCGTTTAAGCATTCATTTAGATGTAGAACTTAGACAGTGTTGGGCATTAGGTTTCTTTTGCCATCCTCAAATCAGTTGGAACCTGAACTGCCAAGCAAATGCGCATCTGAACAAGCGCATTACACAAAATTAGAGAAGAAAAAGATTTATCAAGTGAAACAAAAACAGCGATATCTTAGTCTTGAAATATTGTTGTCTCAAGGAATTCAGACACATGATGTTAATCAACTAAACGAATGACAGAGCATGTCTCCTGAAATTTGGCACTTCATATGCCAATAACAAAACAAAACACTGATTTAAGACTTTACCAATGTTGCCTTAAATTTATCTGGTCAAAAGAAAAACTATGAGGAACTGAAACAAGATGCAGGATATCAATGACATATCATTGAAGGTTACCTACACCTCAAAATGTCAACTTACCATAAATGAATAATTTCATCCAGTAATATTCCAAGAACAAAATAAGAACTATACGAATTGCCATGATTAAATAGCAACATAAGACAACGAATTAAGCATTCATGCCTCACACTTTAAAATAAAAGCTCAAGTCGTATGCTCATCCACACATTTTATCCAGCTAATCCAAAAGCTTGCACAACCCAGTCCCTAGGAGTTCCATTTCAAGACTTCTAATCAAGATAGAATAGAAACTAATTGTGCGGGGTTGACCCCAACTTAATCAAGCTCTGGAGGGACACCCATCCAGCTGTCATGTTACTATTTGCAAAAATTAATAAGAGACGCATCAATCGTTTCTCATATTTGTCATTCATCTTGATTTAAAAGCTTAACAAACATTCTTTCAATAAAGTAGATGGGTCAAATGCGATAGACATGCATATTTCTCACTAAAGAAACTTCAATTGCAAAGACAAATAAACCTTACAGGCAGGTGCAAGATCCATCCATTCCAAACCAAAGCGCCGGGCATTTCTCTTTACCCATAAATATTTGATGCGATCGTTTAAAACTGTGAAGTCAATTGCATACTTCCCTCAGTTTTCAAGCTCACAATAACAGAGGAAGATATTATGGAAGTATTCAAGATAACTTTTGAGCAAATCTGGATCTACATAAGCTAAATAATGCATACTGAATCCATATAGTATACCTAAACTCTTGTCTAACAAGTACTTCCATCACGTTGATGTGTACATGTAAAGCAGTGAGCCACTATACTATAGAGCAAAGTTTAGAAATTTATAGTTGATATCATAGTATCCTGAGGAGAGACGGAAAATACATAAAACATCCAATGTTGCAGGCAAAACAGGGGACAAAATATGCCAGATAGACATGAGAGTGTGATTCTGTATTTATCAACTCCACAATTTTCCACGAGTGTTTCTTGTTCTGTGTGAAGATGGACGACAACTTGGAACATAGCGTCACGTAACAGAAGCTTCCAACGAAAAACAAATTTAATGGCAATCTCAGCCTATTACTACGAAGTAGCACTAGGGAGAGTTTCAAGCTACCTTGCTTTGATGCACCATCAATTCAAACTAGTATTAAAGTGTTTGAGTCTACATATCAAACGTTGTTATTGCAGCACAGTTAACTTATGACAGCTATGGTATAGTATCGACCAAGCCAGAGTTGTGTCCGCAGTAAATGACTGTGTAGGAATTTTGATAATATTTCAAATATGTTCAAAAAATTTCATATCTATACAAGCACTGTCTATATGTGACTTGTAAAACCTAACTGCATAAGATCGTGAATCATGGCATTGAGAACTTAACCTTGGACTGTGACCATGGCTATAAACCACTGGATACCTTGGGTGTTCACCAAGTAGCGTGGAGTTTTGCATGTAGAATACAGGATCACAGTAAAAATATCACATATAACTCACACAATCACAGGAAAAAGAGGACATGATAATTACTACATGACTCTAATTTACCATTTCACTATCACAGAATCCAGTATCAGATGAAGCAAATGTTTTCAATATCCTATTCTTACAGCCCATGAGACCACGGCAGTTTTTGTGAATTGCATTGAGTAGATTCAAAACCCATGCATCAGCAACAATGGGATTGGTCAGTTTTGCTTGTCCAAGAATGCTGTTGAAAACCAGTCATGGTATGACATGTGTGGCCTTGCAAGTGCCTCCCATAAATTGCAGATTAATCAGCACATGGTGCCCTATGCAGCCAAATCATTAGTCCAAAAATTGTCTTGTACAGTGTTAAATAGTCGCCATATATTTGCAAGTTCTAGACAGCTACTAGTATTTCCCAGTAGACTTTGTGCTTGCCTTTAACTAGACCAATCATACCAAGAGAAGACTACAACTCAATGTAATATATAATTCAAATTGTGAATTGTGAAATGCATAGATCAAATAAAATTCTGAAGACATCCTACAGATATTGCACAGGTAATCCACAACATACATCTAAAAGACGAAGCCGATTAACCTATGAATTTCACATATAAAGCAGAACAGCTCCACCCTCTACCTTACTGGCACTTTACTCCTCTGAGTTGTCTGCTCCACAATGTACCGACGAACTCTATCCGCTTTCTGTCTCATACCCTCAATCATCTCTTCAGTGGAGTCAATTATATGTTTTGGCAGATGCACCTCCAAATAATCGAGCCAGTCCCCCAATGTCATGTTCGCCAAATCCAGCCCCTCCTCTCTAACACCATGACTAGCCCCACGTTCCACGTTTTCATCAATTTCACTAACTGCTCCATCGACATTAATTTGATCATTTTCTTCCAAATTCGTCTCCTTCGTCGTTTCCTCATTCCTCGAAGCATCAACTCCTCTTGCAGCATCTCTACCAACATCTATTCTAATAATTTCTTCCAAATTCGTCTCCTTCACATTCTCCTTATTCTCCATGGCATCAACTTGAGCGCAATCTGGTGACTCTTTGCTCAAATTCATTCTTGTCCTTGCCCCAGGTCGCGTCTTTTTAACTTTAATCTCCACTTCTCCACACTCTACTCCCGAATTTTTGGGAATCTTCCTGAGTACCCTATCGAAAACAATAGATTCTTCATTCTTTGCACTTCGAGTGCAACGTTTACTTGTTTGCCTTACCGGTTTTCCTTCAACCGGTCCCACATTCTCCGGTCCCTGATCGCAAAGTTCCTCTGCATCGTCCTCTGTCTTCAAAAGCCTAGCTTTCCTCTGCCGACCCTTCCTTCGATTCCCAGTCTCCAATTCCTCACCTTTCTCGTCACATTTGGCTTCGCTCTCTTTAGAAGGCTTACCTCTCCGACCCCGATTATCTGCGACCGGCTCCAACGTCTCTTTTTCGGCGGCTCGGCGCCTGGGGTTCCGTCTAAGCTGGCTCTCTTCGTGGCTGTCGATCTTGACTAAGATCGATGTGTACTCGCCGATCTTGATGGAGTCTCCGCCGCGGAGATCGTAGGGGGTATCCGGGAGGAGCTTGGTGGCGTTGAGGAGGGTGCCATTGGACGAGTCGAGGTCGCGGAGGATCCATTTGCCCGGCCCAGATGAGGATGACTCGATTGAGAGGTGCTTGGAGGAGATACCGTCGTCCTTAATGGGGACGGTGTTTCCCCGGACGAGGCGGCCGATTCTGATAGTGGATCCGGGTCGGAATTCTAGGGTTTCGCCCTCGCGTGGGCCTTGGACCATTACGAGCGTCAGAGATGGGAGCTCCATTGTTTGTGAGTGAAGAGACAGACCTCAATGAGTGAGTGAAGAGGATTTTGAATTTCAAAGGCTCGCAAAGATTGAAGTGGTTACTGTTTTAGCTCGTGAAGTCTCAGACTCTCAGAACTGACCATATTTGAATCAATGGATGCGCGGCCTTTTTTGTTTTCACCTTCTACGTTCTTGCAATTTACTTTTTAAAATTTTGACACATTTTACCTCAATTTACTTATTCTTTAGGTTAAAATTTGACAGCTAAAATTAAATTATATCAATACGTCCATTTTCATTGATTTAAACAGTGGGATATTATAATGAAGTGCAAGGCGTAATTTATTAATAATTTAAAAAGAAATATATTAAGTTCAATTCTTTAAAATTAGTTAAAAGTATAAATATAACTAAAAATAACACACTAACTACATCTGTGTTTTGATTTCAAAAAACTAGTTAATATTACTTTTGAAATTTTTTGGATCATTATATAAATCTCAATTCAACCTTGTAAAGTCTCGAAGTAAAATTTGACTACCTTTCATTACTTTCTTTTCTTTCACTTCAAATGTAATTCGGAGTATCACAATAAAGGGTAATTTTTTTCCTTCACCGATCTACCATTGCATTTGTCCTTCTTCTTTTATGCATTTTTTAGCTGATCACTGTGACGAAAAATTTAGTAGAGAAGTTACTTCTTTTTATGGAAGTGGATCCGTTGGCCAAGGTCCTAATTACTTAGTTGGGTCGGTCTCCATATTATCCTATATTTGAAGAAAATTTTACTAATGTACTAAAGAGAGGATAAAAGATAAATACTTTTAGTCTACAAGGTTCAAGCGAGATTGTTTGTGGTTCGATCAAATTCAAATAAGTGAATACTGTATAAATCTCTAGAAATTCAGCCAAAATAATTCGGCATACTCGTGGCATACCCTCATTACATCAATTATGTAATTGGTTAGTGGGTAATGTTAAGAAGAAATTTCAATTTGTCGATCACAATTCCACGAAAATGGATAAATAATAAAATAAAAATTGAACTAGCTTTGTATTAATACTAAGCAATAGCTGGCTAGACTAAGCGCTTTCCTGATTTTAATTGCAATATTGTAAAAAGTTTCAGTCTTATTTGAAGTTGTAAAATGCCTGCAGCCACTCAAACAGATCAGCTTGGACTACTACTTTTATTTTCCTTCCAAATTCAAAGGTGCGTTCTCTAGTCCCCTCAAGAAAGAAACCCGTTTGAACGACTCAAAAGAGTAGAACGGGCTTCAAAATGCTTGCAGTTTTCCTTCTCTTTTCCTTGTCACCATCCCGTCAAGAATCGGATAACTGAGAACTAGAATGAAAAAGGACAAGAAAACCTGTCCAAACATCTCCTCCAGCTTCTTCTCAATTATCGCTCTCCTTGCCCCACCGAAGAAGCATAAGATGTTGGGACCATTAACACTGTATCCCCTTGGAAATCAAATTTACCCTTTTCATATTTGTCAAGCTTTTCTCTCTCAACAGCTTTGTTTGTTAGGCTTAAATTCACCTTCTTCCTGCCTAAACACTTCATGGTAGCATCTAGAAATCCAAATAAGCCCCCGGAAATTGCCTTCACCGCCCAAATCCTTTGCTCATTCCACCAAGTCTGAAATGAGCCATCAGTACTTGAGAGGACTTCATATAAGTGCTGACAAAGGGAGGATACGTATACTGCGGCAAATGCGGTAAACCACGGGTTCGAAACCTGAATTAGTCAGAGTCAAATTAGAGTGTGTTAAATTCAAGAGACACGCTTTAGGCACTGCCCCAAGATATATTATGAGTGAAGAATATGTACCTCAGGATATAAAGGAATGCCACTGAACAGACACACTTGAGGAACCGTGGCATATAGGAGGAGAGCCAAGGAGAGAAGCGACGTGATGTGAAGTATCCATAACACATGCTCTGAAGAATAGAAATCCCATATTATAAAAGAGGACTGCGCTTGGAGAGACCAACTTGGAAATCCCACACGGCTCTCGCATGTCTTCCAATGCCTTGTTAAATGTGGGTGGCGAAACCTCCCGCCAAACAGAGGTTGTGGGGCGGGAGTATCATGCGATATATTTAACCCTAAACCAACCCTCCTTTTCGGGGTTATCTAGGGGGGTCTTTGACCGGTGTTTCCCCCGTGCGGTAAAAAAGAATCACCGATGCACTGCGCGTGCTAAACTCCCACGTTGGCACCACCCCTTTGAGTGGTTTGTAGGTAGTGCTGCCTGGGCCCGGCAGGTGTTAACGCGGCACTGGATGTCCTCGCCTCTCAAAGCAACCTCATTTTTCTCAAAAGGATTTTCGCACATTCTCCGATTATCCACGCAAACGGTCTCGTTCTGCCTTCAAAATTTCCTGAGGTGTTTATGGTGCTCTCATCAAAGAGCAGCAGGATAGATGAGGTAAAATCGAGATCTAACCAGCCAATTTTTTCATTCGCTCCAGAATATAAGGAAATTAGATATTCTTAACAGAGGAAAATAAAATAAAATAATCGAGCAAAAGAGAAATTCTACCAAGCTATTGAATGAAAAGTTAAATTCCATCGACGTGGCTCCTAAACGAGGTTATCTATAATTTGATGCAATGGAGCAATTTTCTCCCCAAAAAATGATGATTAATGTACAGAGGAAATTTGTTAGAGTTGACAAAAGTGCACCAAGAGCTTGCAATGCTATGGGAATCCAAGCTTTACAAGATCATGGTGAAGTACTGGAAATACCTAATTTATCAGTGGAGTCCATGACTGGAAATAAAATTCACTACTTACAGTATACATATCAGGGAGACATCGGTTGGTGACAATGGAGAAGCCACATGGTGCCTAATTATGCTAAACAAAATTGTAGCCTTCAAAACTAATTGGCTTTGCCAATTAAAAGTTTCTGGTGCAAATTCAGTCTTCATCAAAACGGACATCTCGACTGGACAGATATACCAGAACAATACACATCTTTTAGCAAGCAACATCCCTCGGTTTGCTGGACAATGTAAGCATATCAGAGACAAACATGCTTATTGTGTGATGAAAGGACATTTAGACAGGGTAAATTAGGAAGAAAAAGGTTACTCAGACAGACACTTACTCCGTTCAAAAAATGTGGTGAAGATAGACTGTAGATAAACTGGTTGTAAAACTTGGGACAGTTTGATGTCAATCCAATTAAAACCTGGCATCAGAGTATATCAAGTGAAGAAAACCAATTGGGAGTACTTACTTTCATCATCAATATAAAACGCTAAAATTCAAAGTAGAATGTACATATCAAACGTTATTACACCTCCCAAGACTAGTTCTCTTCTGTATTGAAAAACCAGAGGGCCTATTGGTGAAGTAAACAGCTCAGGGCAAACTTTTCAAGCCCCAACACTGATTTGATGCTAAAGGGTATATTTTCAGTCATCAGGAGAAGTGACATTACATAGACAGAAATTTCAGATAAAGATGAAGCTCCATTTAAGTCTCACCAAATAGACTAGAAAAAATTTCTATGAGCTCCACGAATTGATGCAAAAGTAATGTCCTGCATCAATTCACTACGCCTATATATGTTGGTTAGGGGAAGCATATCAAAAAGCTGATTGCAGCCAGCAAAAGAATTTGAAATTATCATTCCAGCGAAAAGTTTTGCCTGTCAATTTCAAATGTAATTGTCTAGAGAAGGTGGAGGATAACAGACCCTGGTCTGTAATAGGGAACCCGACATCTTACATTTAAAGGTGACTAGAAGATTTCAACTTCAAAGAATGCAAAGCACTAGTGCCATAGAACCTCTTCTTTTCTCTTCTTGAGGGTTGCGGGTGGGGGTAACTGGGTAAGCTTATGAAGAAGCAAGCCTCTCCCTACCCCATGGGTAATTGTTGATTCTCTCCATCTTTCCTTAACTTTCCTAGGTTTTCAGCCTGACCTGTATGTGGCAAAAACTCCATAACTCCTCTAATGCATTGTTCACAAGCTGAACCCCACCTCAGCAATAAGGGAATGAGAAAAGGGAGAATGGGTGCAACCCCACCAACAGCTCCAATTCTTTAATAGAGGATAATTGAAATTGAACACAAATTTGTATCCACCATATCTGGGTTGAAGTGGCTTAATGTCAAATCTCTTCTTCCCTAGTTTCCCCATTTTGCCTTTTTTTCCACCTCTCTTGATGACAAGAATCCACAATTCATTGATAAATCATATTTATGCTCCTAAAAAGTTCTCTATATGTTCGTAACTTGCGTTTGATACTGCATGAAGTAAATCTTCATCTTTGTCTCCCTTGTGATAGACCTAGAGCAAGGGAGCAATATCAGGTATCTACTTGGGATCGTGTCTTTTCAAGGCTATTCTGCATGTAAAATGCAATTTCAGTAGTAATCTTCCATTTCAATCGAGGAATGCAAGCAGATTGTTCGAGTAGTGTAAGTGATCAAGGGATTGTAACTCGTCAGGGGACAAAATTCTACGAAAATTTTCAAAGCCTCCACCATTTCTTGCGAGCACAGACAACTAGGTAATACAACCAAATGGTTTTTCATTAGTTGGATGGACCTTTTTTTTCCTAGGTAGTGAAGTGTTAGGCATATGCTTAAGCCAAAATCTTCACAGGTCATTTTAAGCCAAAATCTTCACAGGTCAATGACCTATGAAGATTTTGGCTTAAGCATATGCCTAACACTTTACTACCTGTCAAAAAGATTCCCTATGTAGTTTGCTATGCACTAACCATGTGTTATAACTTTGACACTTTATCAAAGAATCTTGAGAGAAGAGACATATTTAGATGCATATAACAAGGTTACAAACAGACATTATCAAACTTCCTCATGTAGGAGCTAAAAGTAGTTTCATAATGTAAACTTACCCTTTCAATAGGATTGAGAGCTCATTTTGGAGACGATGATGCCCGGTGTTCTAGAAATTTCCAAGGATTCTGCATAGTATTTGGCAGACGTTTTCCAAACTCCAAAAGACCCCTAATCCGTTTAATACGGTTCACAAGTTCCTCCAAGTCCACAACTGCAGATTCTACTGTGTCAGAAGACATGGAATTCAAAGAAATGCTTCCATCGGCTTTCATCTTCTTCAAGGACTCAGAGTTATTGGTTTTGCCCTTTCCGCCCGTAGTTCCCACCATATCAGCTGATGCATCTCTAATCTGTGAACTTGAAACACTATCTGAGCAACTAGTTTTTCCAATACCATTTGTTCCCGTATCTAACTCCAAATTTGTTCCTGATGTCTGTATCTCCTTAGATGCTATAACACTCAAAGGACGCTTTGTCATTCGTTCTAATCCATCTGGGGATTTTAATGAGCTTGCAGAAATATGAGAAGAAAGAGAAACACTGCACTCAAGCGATGCTCTAGCAGCAGCCTCAACTCCCTTACTTCCTTTGTCATCTATGTGGACCATCAGGTCCCCTGATTCCATCCAATGCCAAACAAATCCAAATTAACAAAAAGTTACCCATCAAACCAAAAAGAAGCATTATAGCAGTTAATAACTGAAGAGGGGTAAATCCTAACATGATTAAAGTAACTAATCATCTACTACTAAGACCAGTTAAACAGAATTCATATCAGGTCACTACAAGACAACTGTTGTACTTTGTCCAAAAACAAGTTTTCTGATTCTAGATGGCATTATCTTTTAACAAAATGTGAAAAAGCTAAATAATCATTTTGAATTGCCTCCCCTTTACTTTAGAAGAGAAGTGAGCACAACTCTGAATGGGAATCTTAGTACTAGCTTAAAAAAGATGGGTCTAGTTTAGAAACACAACAAAGTGTTCTAATCCTGTAAAGTGGGATGTCCAAAAGGAAAAGCAAGACATTATTTGGGAAGAGAATACAAAAAAGCTCACATTAACCATAAGTGACATCGACCTTAGGTTAAGCAAGAATTTGAACAACATGGTTGTACAATTTCAGTACATCAATTGTTAGAAAAATTGCGCCTGTTTTTCCACCACCAAAAATCAAGGGAAAGGTGATAACATTTTTGGAAACCTTTAATGCTACCATCTGTTTGGTAGGAATTTTCAAAACATGAGAAATAAATTCTTCAAATTGAGGAAAACAAAGAAAAAAGCTGTCCAGAATGCCATTTTTTGGAGAACGTTTCTTGGGAGCAACTAGCAAGATTTTAGAGTAGCATTGAGCCTGAAATGTCGGAAGAAAGAAAATTTATATACAGAGAGTACCAATGTCTGCATTAAAAGTCCTTTCCTTAATGAACTATTCACGGAACTCATGCCAATTAACAACCCACAGACATCTGAAGAAATAAAACAAAAATATTTTACTGGGAATATTTTAGGGAGAAAATTCAAATTGAAACCATGGCCTACATTCAAATTGTGCTTAGCAGAGCAGAGAGAGAAGAAGAATAAAAAAGTCCCCGATACTAGCTTAAGCTCCTAGAAATACAAGCACTGGATCTTGTACACCAAAAGGCAGCGTATTTCGCCATATATTCTTCCAACAAAATATCTTTATATGATCTTCGTTTTCGGAGAAAAACATGATTTCTACAACTCCCGAAAACAAAAAACCATGCATTTTCCTATACCTATTACCTCAAAAGGGCTTATTTTTGCCCCTGTGATGATATCAAGTAAACATTTCCCCTTTTTACTGTACAAAGCAATCACTCCAGTGAAAACCAGGCCAAAGAACCAGAATTGACAGGTTTGGCAAGAGAGTTGGATTCCATGGAATTGCATAACAGGTTAAGTCTAGATACATGTCTTGCCCTGCCAACCTGCTTTCAATACGGTTTCAATGACAAACAAAATTTATGGGCATGTTTGTTTTGTTAAGTATGGTGTGAATATTTAGGTGATGTTGGAGTTTTATTGGTATTTGTGTAAAGTTGTTGAGTAGTATTGATGTTTGTAAAAAAGATAATGTTGAGTTGTATTGGTATGTGTAGAAGTAATGTTGGGATTGTAATTTTAGAGGGTTGGATTCAAATTCTAAAATTTTCATCAAAACAAACATGCCCTATGTCACCAACTATATTTGCTAGTTTACATATTAGAATTCACTGTTCAATTATCAATTCTAAGATTTAAATTATATTTTGTCGGACCTTTTGTTTAACCGGCCAGGCATTAAGGATTTAATGGGGTTGGAGAAAAACCAACTTGGACATAAACCCCACCATGGAGAGTTATAATGTGGCCTTGAGAGTTCGACCAGCCCGTTGGTTCATGACCAGTGCCCCTAAGACAAGCTGATCAACCATCACAAACCACACCATGATAAAACCCTTGCAAAACCACTCCCCTCAGGCCTGACTGTCTGACCTGTTCACATATTTAACAGCTCCATTCGTCCTTCTTTCTCATCAACATCAGCCTCATCTGGTACAGCGTCCCTAAAGCTCCTCAACCAAGACTTCTAAACAAAAGCTCCAAATTACAACCCCAAATGCATGCATGTCCAGATTTTTTACTGCTACATCAACTGATTGTTAAAATAATCTAGTCTGCATGCAGAGCTGTGACAATTTGCATTACAACTTTCCAAGTGGAAAGCACCATTAAGTTCAGGTCCCGAGGATTTCCAATCAACTGCTGCTGTTTTCAACATCCATGAACTTATACACGAGGTAAACATACTCAATCAAGGCAAAGCATTGAGAACTTAGATGATGCTAATTAGTTGGCCACTACATAGAAGGCAAGGCACAGTTTAAGTAGGTGTTAAAATTTTGTGGCAGAACTTGTCTTGGAAAACAATGATGTCTTTGCCTTGATGAGTGCAGCACCATGAGCAGGTCGAGGAGTTCAATCAGGGGATTGCTGAGATCACTGCTCTTCTCGAGAGAGAGGCAAGGGAATAGGATGGAAGGCAGAGGAACCCCCGGTTTTATCTTTAGATTTGGAAATGTAAGAATGTACAATGACCTATTTATCCATGAAACTCCTAGTTGGGGGAAAAGATAATTTGCAAGCTTGAGTAATCTACTAATATCGTGCGATGACATGCACTTATATCTTCACAAGAATCAATAGTTTATATATATATATGTGTGTGTGTGTGTGTGTGATGAAGTTAATAGCGTAAACTGGAATAGTTTGAAATCAATATGTATATATGTGTGTGTGTGTGTGTGTGTTTGAAGAAATTGAGTTGAGATGCCGACAGATATAAAACTGATAATTTCGGGGTTTGCTTGGTAACTCTCACACCTTATATTTAATTCAGTGAGTTCGCCAACAGCAGACTCCTTACCTTGATTGAAGGGCTTAATGAGCCAAGCACAGGGACAACCACTTCCATTTCCCTGCAATCACCAGGCATTGCAAACATAAGTGATCCACACAAAAAAATTCCTACAAGATATAAAACCCATTTTTAAACACAAGGCATAAGGTACATCAGAACATGCAACAAAACAAAAGATTTTGAGGCATATGGGTGGCATAATTGATGTCAATTAAGTTAAGTTTCATCAGACTGGAGTTTATCATGAGTCGTTATTTAATGATCTCAAAATAGAAGCCATCCATGCCCACTAAAGAAAAAAAAGGAATTGAAGTAATACACAGCTTAGGAAACACGAATATTACAGGATATATAGTAATAAATGCATAGGGTATAAGTAAACTGCAATCAGAGCACAAGAAGCACGTATAATTTTTATCCGTGATGGCATAAGACAACCCCAAGAATTCTCAGTTTTGATCCTCTGATAAAGCTCATGCAGAATAAGTTCAGAACAAGGATGATATATCAAAGAGACGCTACCTCAAATACAAAATTAAAATGGCTATCATAAGCTCGAAAACAATCAACGGTGATATAGGATATATATCCCTCCAAAAGATATGGAATGACAGGAGCAAAGAATAATTACGGAGTCCCTATATTGATCTATTTGTTTTCTTCAATTTGAGTTTTATGATTGGAATAAATTAGATGGTAGATGGAAGCAGTGGCCATCCCCCAACATCCGCTAACTCCACAGAAAGAAGTGTAGACTGAAAGTGCTCCTAAACCTGAAAAAGTTCAATTCCAGCATCTATTGCAGCGCTTATTTACTTGTAGAGAGAGTACATGAAAGTCGATATTTCCGACAGTGGTCACAGACATGAGAGATTAGATACCCATGCAGCTCTTCCAGATGCAGTACAACAAAGGAAGTTCTAACGGTCGGTAAATTCTAGCAAGTAGGAGGAACATGAAGGAGATATCAAACAGTAGCATAGAGCAAGCGACAAATACAAGAGTACAAGAAAACTACCACAGGAATTGGCACTGTCCAACCATTTTCTGGTGTCCAATCTAATGACGGTCGTAGGTCCTTGGACGAGGCCTCATATGATGATCCTTCACCCAGAGGAGGAGGTAACAACTCAATCTAAAAAAGTAACAAAACAATCAGAATAAGCAAAAGAAAAAGAAAAAGTACTTATTTGTCAGAATTGGCTTTGAAACTTATATGAGTCACAGAAGAAAGAAGACAATGTTCCTTTGAGAAATTTTAAATTCTTAAAGCTGATTGTGGAAATAATTTTAGTTATCAGTGACCAAAATTAGGGCAAAGATACATCTAGGGAAATTTTTTTCTAAAAACTGCTTCAAAGCCTACGCATTTGCAGAGAACAAAACACACTGTTTCTTGTCTAGGATAAACAACAAGATCCTCGATTTAGTCCATGCTCTAGTGACTATTTTCCAAAACTGTTGTGCGTGAATGAAACCAAAGAGATTCCTCATCATTAAAACCAAATTCTCCATGGACCTGATAAGATGCTAATATTTGCTTTTAAAGAAATCAATTAGCTAATGGTCGCATTAAACATGTATAGGACTCAGCTACTGATGATAGAAGCTGAAAGCAAATTACTAGTGTCAAGGTAGCTAAAGAAGTTATCGATTGATTAGACTAAATGTATGAAGATAAAAGACTATTGCATCTAACGCATTTTTCAGAAAAACCAAACAATAAAGAAACTGGAGTATACATAAAAGGGTAATATGATTAAAAGCGTAAAATAAAAACAAAAATGCACAAACCATCTCATATTTGGCCATGAAATTAAATATATGAAGCAAGAATTCAGCATTCAAATCAAATAGAGGATCTAAATCCATAGGCACAGAAATACTACCATAAGCTTCTCATCTCCCAACAGTTCAGTCACTCTTGCAGACCAATAGCAACCATCAGCCCACCAATCCACCATATTCCCCACTTTCCAAGCATCACATACAATTACTACCACTTCTGAGATTGTATTGACATCAGGCATTTGACTCTCGTGATAGATAGGTGGAAAGTGAGGACGAACCATCAATTGCCATTTTCTCACCTTTGACTTACTCCGCTTTTGATGCAACTGTATCCATTCTATTTCTGCAAAAGAAGTAAAACTGAAGAATGATACTATTCTTGCAAACAAATGCACAAGTATAGAATTTGATCCAATGGATGTGCTTTTAGAATTGGTTATTCTGAAACAAAATACGTTTGGTAGATTTTCCACAATCATTTATACAAACAAAAAATCCTGCACCTACTAATGCTCAATGCCAGCCCTTGTATATCAAGAGAGCTACCAAGGAGTTAATCTATTTGTTTGACTTTCTTATTCATCACCTGTTTAAAAACACAATATTAGATCACCAAGGTCAATATATAACCATTTGTTTATAGCTGCAACTAATCTTAATTACAGAAATATTAAGTAGGTATTTGTTTCCATTTTTTACCTGCAAAAAGTATTTTCAGGAGGGAGCCTACCAGCCTAAGTGTCCAATGAGTATCTGGTAACATATAGTGAAAAGTGTTTCTCCTTTTATTGGACAAAAACCACTCCTTATGGAATTGCAAATTTGACGCTCTTTCTCGAATCACTTTTTGAGATCTAAAACCACTTTCTGTAAAGGCCAATAGTTGAAGTCTAAGATGAAAATAGAACATAATAATACAAATTTCATGAGTCTAAAATTGAAAAATACAAAACCTTGTGAAGATTAATTATATAATCCACCAATATACTGAGTCACATAGAGCCAAGTAGGATACTCACTCTCATCTGGGAAATCAACATATTCTAAGGCATGCCCCATCTGACCTTTTCTGTACCCAATCTCCTTTATCTGATGGAAAGCCCAGAGAATATTGAATTGCATGAGATTTAAAAAAAAAAAGCAACACAAAGGGAATAACTTCAGCAAGAGAAGAAGCTTCACTCTCAACTTGAATATAAAATATCATCATTAAACAAAACATTATTCATAAGCAAAATGTTATATGCCTTAGGAGAACTCACCCCAAAAGCTAGCTCAAGAGGGAAGGGAGCCCAAGGCATATAACCCCATATTGGCATCTCATACTCCAAATGATCCATAATATTCCACCACGCTCTACAACCCTAGCGCCCACACAAGCTGACTATACACTAGGCCTTCCTAGTCCTGGGCTAACACTGTCATATCAGCGTCACCACATGCACCACAAAATTGCAACTGGAAGACATGGTGTAGGCTCTAATACCATTTGGTCCATAACATTCCACCATGCTCAACAACCCCGGCATCCATGCGGGCTGGCTATACACTAGGTTTTTCCTAGTCTCGGGCTAAAACTGCAATACCGGCATCACCCCATGTGCTAGACGATTGCAGCTCAAATGGTCCATAATACAGAATAAGGGACACTTTGGACCCAGCAGGCGGTAAAAGGAGTTCTATGCTACATCCAAAGTACTCTATTCAGCAAGGTATCTTGTAATATAAGAAGATTATCAAAGGCTCCACTAACAACAATAAGGGTATTTAATTGATGAAACATACGACACGACATATATATGAAAAATCAAACAACTCAGACAAATAATATCCAGCATACATAGATGTAAACAAAATCCTCACCTACCTATTAGAATAAAAAACTACATTGCACGCAATCCTAGGAATCAAAAGTTGCATTATTTGACAAGTCCTTTGGTGGTTGACAACCTTAAACCACTCACCAATTTCTCGTCAACATTCTAGGTCATGTCGTCCTTGAAAGCCGATAGCTTTTCTTGTAGGTATATCAAAGAGAGGAGGAGCAAACAATGCAAAACTTGCTTGACTGCGCACTAAAGTTGTAGATAGACAAACATGCTCCAAGTTGCACATATACAAAAACTTGGTTAACTACAAAGTGGACACTATGAGTTTGGGTTTTTATTCATCCATTTGATCTTTCGAGATGCAATCTGATCAATTCTGCACCCTTCAGGTCTTGTTCAATCTGATCCCTCTGTCCTCATGACCTAACCATACCTTTGTCAAGCGTCACGCGAAACTTTGCAAAGTTCTGTTTAAAATTTTTTATTTTTTTGATAAGTAAAGTTTTGTTTAAAATTTTGAAATCCTATTTACTAGAAAAACAAAGGTAAGTGGCACCTGTTAATCTGAAGCTCCATAGCCCATATCCATCAGCATCTTGTTCAACATTCCAGACTACCCTTAGTCTATTCATGGGGAAACCTTCGAGTCTTCAATCTCCACTCCTCCCTCCTCCTCGAATAGTGTCTCTGTGGTTCAACATTCCTAAAAAGCATGTCAATCACATCTCCATCCATCAGCCTGAGTCTCTCAATCGCAAAGGTAACCCACTCACTTCAATCTTAACACTTCGCAAAAAAAAGGATAGTGCTGGCATTGAAGTTGCCAATAAAGATCCTCTCTCTCTCTCTCACACAAACACTAAATTGTAATAGCCCTCATTCGCCCTTGGCAACGGGAAGCTCCATAGCCTTCTCACCTGCACCCTATCCTCCAATTCCTTACCTCCACCCCAACTTCAACACCCTCAACATCGAAAATTGCTTCATGTCTTACAAGAAATACAGGTGATTAAGTGAAGTCATCAAGCCTCAAACCCAGAGGATAAAGCAAGCGACTTAACGATGAATGCATATGTGCCATCAATATAATACAGCATTGAAAGAGCACCTTAACAAATAACCATACTTAGTCGGGATATTACAGAAGCATCTGCATTCAGGTTTCTTATAAGCAATAGGGGGGTCATTGTACTGTAATTTAAACAAGGCAGGAAGAGTTTAGGCATAATATGGCAGCAGATATGGGATTAGGCTTTCTCCTTGCAAATGAATGAGAGGTAAAGATGAGCTTTGGCAATGGGTATGGTATGGAGGGTTGACTTAATGTTAGCAACCCTTCTCCACCTTCCACAATTTTTCTTGTAGTCAAACATGATCTCCACCCTACTTCGATGTTTCAGCTATTAAAATGGATGGTCTTTCCCTCTTTTTTCGTTTGAGCCAATGATATGGAGAGCTAAATTTTGCAATTTGCAGGTGTTTATTGAATTTCAAGACATTATCCAATTAAATAATGAAGAGACAACTTTTCATCAAATTATGGTTGCAACAACAGTGTAATTAGCTGTGTTTCTCTGAATCTTTGGGTGATTCTTTTTACTACAATCTAATTTTGTGGACATGTCCAGACAACAAGTGCAGGACTGGAAAAGATCATATTCTAGTGGGGGATAAGCTCTTAAGTGAAAAGGAAAGTGAAAACTGGTAGCAAATTCATTCATTGTCTTAATCGCGTGCAGTTGCATTACTTCTTTTATGCCTTTCCTAAGTCACGCTAGCCACAAACAACGAATCATGGTCGCAAAATTGCAAAGGTAGGACTTGAATAAAATAGAGCAAATTAATGTTATCATCAATGAGTGCTACGGCAGCATTAGAAACAATCAGTAGAGAAAAAATGATAAACCTGGAAGAACTGAGGGATACCTTGCATTGAAACCATGCACCACGAAAGCCTGACATAAATGTTCTCGACTCTGCCATTTGGCCAACTTCAAAAGGTAGATCAATGTTCTTCATCATCCATTAATGCTGTAACATGACCACTTCCAACTTAAAGCAATCACTGAGAACGAAATATGGAGTTAGTGATACAAGCCAACAGACATTTAATAGTTACATCAAATCCTAGTTAAAGTTCCTAAGATAACAGTTCTGTTATTTCTGGAACATAGGTAATGAATTTCCGAGAAAGGAAGCACACAAAAAAAGAAAGAAAGAAAAATAACAGATAAAGGAAGCAACCATCTCCCCACAAAAACCAACAAACAAATGCCATGGTAATCTCTTTTTTTTTTCTTTTTTTTTTTATAAGTAAGGAAAGCTTTATTAAAAAACCAAAAAAGGTAACAGTACAAAGATCTATACTGAAAACCTAAACCAAGCAAGCTACAAAACTAATGAAATCAGAAAATTTAGAAAAAGGATAACCTAACACAGCATTGGCCCATAAAAAAAGCAAACTTGTCAGCTTGCCCCTCAACCCCTCAAGAGACGTAAAAGTGTTCTCAAGCATCTATCCGTTCCTCTCCCTCCAAATAATCCACCAAATGCACAAAGGGATCATCTTCCACACAGTCACAGCAAAAAGATTGTCAAACTTCCTCTTCCAACAATACAACACATCAATCACCTAGAAGGCATAACCTAACAGTAATCTGTGATGGTGAACACATGAGACCAAAGGTCGCTGGCAACCTCGCAATGAAGAAAGAGATGATCAACGGATTCCCCACAACGTCTACAAAGGTAACACCAATCCAGTAAACAGAGCCCCCTCCTCCTAAGATTATCAATGGTTAAAACTCTCCCATGGGCAACCTCCCACACAAAGAAGGAGACTCTCATAGAGATAAAAGACCTCCAAATCTGCCTCCACGGGAAAGAAATATGTGGGCTGCAAGAAAGAAGCTCATATATCGACTTCACCGAGAACTTGCCAGATTTGGAAACCATCCAACACATCCTATCTTCAGCCCCACTCCTCAAGACCTTAGCATAAAGAAAAGAGAAGAAAGTCGAAAAAAACCTCCAATTCCCAATCGTTCGCAGCCTGAACAAACTGGACATTCCAAACCCCTGAGCCAAAATTCCCCCCTCAATAATCAGCCACCATAGCATCCTTATCTCTTGCAATGGCAAAGAGAGTCGGAAAAGCTAACCTCAAAGGTCTCTCCCTGCACAAAGGTCACACAAAAACCGGCCACAACCAACCACAAACCGGATGTACTAGTTGAAAATATCCCACCCTTTGCTGATATACCTCCAAAGACTAACACCATAGGAATCTCTCCTCTGAAGAGTCCTCCACCCACCCCCTTCACACCCATATTACTCTGCAACAACAATCCTCCACAAACTACCACGTTCAATAGCAAAGCGCCACAACCACTTCCCAAGCAGAGCCTTATTGAAAGTGGTCGACTGCCTAATACCCAACCCTCCAAACCTAATTGGGCAGCACACCTTCTCCCACTTAAGCAAATGAAACTGGTCTCATTAAACAAGCATGTTGGCAATGAATGACATTATTTTGATCAAAAAATTCTTCTAGCGCAAAAACATCCTCGAGATGGTTAATGATCTTCCATTCCTTGGTTAAAACCCAAAAATAATCTTAAAACAACTTTTTCATGCCGACTGTCAACACAAAAATTCCGTACTTTATAGAGAAAATTTTGAAATTTTGGTTGCCAAACAACAAGATCTTAAAAATTTTGTTTCTCAGATCAAACTCTCTCACTCCACGCTTTTTCTGGTATTCCAACACCTTTTCATTAAAAAAGAAAAAACTCTATTCAATATCTTTTTCACACTTTTTCACTTACTCTTAACATTTTTCATTGAAAACAAAAACAATATCAAATTATCTTTATACACACTTATTCACAGACTCCAATAAAAATTAAGTTTCTCTATAATATAATCAACTTCGAGAGCTCGAAATGTTGCGTAAAAACAAAACCGCCGAGGATGTGTGTTTGAGCTCGGCTCGACCAAAATCAACAATGTTCGGGCTCGGGGCGAACTCGACTCAAATGGTATTTTTGCTTAAAGGACCCAAATTTCACAACTACGAAAAATCAAATTGTGATTAAGTCAGAGACAAAAGAATGTGAACGAAAAATTATACATTCAATTGTCCCGCCAACCAAACATGCCACTGTATAGAAAGAAATATAAACAATTAAAAAGACTCGGGAAGCATCTCCTCCTGGTGGCAAAGAAATGCATACCGAATATACACCGCAAAATCCACACAGCTGTAGCTCCAAGATCGTCAACCACGCAGCTAGTTTTGGTAGCTCCACGTTTTGAACCCTCACACTTTTCTGAGAAAGAGGCACGAGGTGAAAAGGGAAAAGGGCAGGCGGCAAAATTAATCTCGTAGAGATGTAGGTTGCAACGAAACCACAAGTGATTAATGAAATTTTTTTTTTTTAAAAAAAAGACAATTATCTTCTCTTAGGAACAATTTTTGAGTGTTCAAATTTCGGTATTATTAAAATTTTGGATATAAAAATTATGAAAAAGTGAAAATAGGTTATGAAAAGCGGTAAAAAAAAAAGTGAAAAGAAAATATTTTAATAAATTTTATAATAAAAAAATTATTTAGTAAAAATATATATATATATTTTTAATTTTTTACCATAATATAATAATAATAATAATAATAATATCTGCATCACTTTTTGTTGGAAAAATTACATGGAGCTCACTAGGTTTTAGCCTAATATCAAAAGTCTTATTGGGTTTTAAAAAAAATCTCAAAGCCTACTGAGTTTCTTATTTTGGTATGAAAAATAACTCAAGCCAACTCCATTACTAGAGATAACAGAGCCCAGACCACTTAAGTTAAATGTCATGGCTAAAATCAATCGTTGGCTGACATGTGTCTAAAATTTATTATCTACTTCATTCGGTCTCTCGTCTATCACATCGTATATCATGTGAAACAAAAACTAACTCCAAGTGACATGCGTCATGACAGACGGGAAACTCAATGGAATAGACAGGGAATTTTAAACACGTGACAGTCATCGATTGGTTTTAGCCCTAACATTTAGCTATGGCAGACAAGAGATCGAATGGAGCAAACAAGAAATTTTAAACACGTGGCAGACATCGATTGGTTTTAACCCTAACATTTAGCATAAGTGGACTACACTCCATTATCTCCAGGAACAACATTGGCTTGAGTTAGTTTTCATACTAAAACAAAAAACTCAGTGGACTTTGAGATTTTTTTAAAAAAACCTAGTGAGACTTTTAATATAGGACTAAAACTCAGTGAGGTCAGTGTAATTTTCCCTTTTTTTTACCACTTCTCCCCCACGGGACATCCTTGAAGCCTTTTAAAGACGAAATAACAGTTATGTCCTCCTTATTTAAAACGGAACCGTTTATATAGTGGATAAACCAGTCAACAATATATAAAATTAAGATTCAAGATCAAAATTAAACAGCTTAAGTTGTGATTGGTGGAACAGACAATTCAAACCTTAGTTAAAAAAACTGTTTGATGAGAGTGTAAATCAATATTCTAATTACATAGATGGCAAAAATAAGTACATTTCATTTGGTTTTTTAATTTATGATAATGATATGGAACTTTCCGGACTAATTTTAGGATTTGTGTTGACCCAATGTCCCATGCAGACCATAATTATGGGGTCACAAGTTTTGGAGGTGACCCAAACGAAATCATTTTTGGTTAATTATTTGCACCCATTTATTTAATTTTTTATTTAACAATATTTTTCTAATAGTGATCATTGTATTTAAAAACTAGTAATAAATAAATTAAAAATTAAATCAAAATAAGGGAACAAAATAAAAATTGAAAAAAAGATATATACAAATATTTACACAAAAAAAAATTATTAGAAAATATCAAAATAACAAATAAATATACCACTAGATCAATCCCTTACCATTTTAATGTATATAAACTTGCAGTTTAAGAATAATAGTTATAGAAATAAGTGCATTCCTTGTCTTAATCCCATTTAATTTGATCATAATTGTGAAAATTTGGGTCTATTATGAGGTTAGAGTGGGCAACGTATTAAATTCCTGTTTATATGCGTAATGCCCCTCTCTTTTTCACCTATTTGGCACATATATGATATAATATAAATATTCCTACATGGACTTGTCTTGCTTAATTTCTTACCTCTTTGAGCTTACACTATTTTGTTTTATATACTTACTTTGCATATTTTTAATTCTCCTAATTTTTAAATATGTGATTATATTTGTTTTTATATCATTGAGCTTGATATTTATTTTTATTTTGTTGATCTTGCTTTTAAACCTTACAATTATCTTAGTACTTAATGTTCTCCACTTTATATCTTGGTAGTTAGTGTTTACATCCTTGCAATAATTGTTTTGAAGTCTCATGCGTGGCCATCAAATATAAAAACCAACTACTTGCTTTTTGTTTTGTTTTGTCTCTCTTTCTCTTTTCCTTAACCGACTGCATGGGCTATCGTGATTGGTCTTCATTTTGTCTTTTCTGCATGCAATCACACGTTCAGGCAGGGATAGTTCGGTTGTATTTGTTGTTTGGGCAAAAGGGATTTTAGCAATCACAATAATTGTCTAGAAAAGAGCTCAAGAAACATGTGTCATCTAAGCCTTGTTGCCGCCCATTTAGCCACTTAATTCGGTTGCTTTTCTTGTTTAACTTGAGTTCATGATTACTAGGGTAGATACATGCATACATTTGGCATAATATCCCTTTTTGGCCGACCAAATGAACCATTGAGAGAGCTGCCTTCTTTGAGTTAGCAATCAGTGCATCATTAGCTCCTATAGACCTAGGCTGCACCAATAAACCACCGGTTAATGAAGGGACCTCGTTGCTAACGAAAAGAAAGAGAGAGAGTGAGATAAAGATGAATGTATGAGGTTTAGTCGCAAAAGAGAAGAGAGTGAAGGAGATGCCATCTGACCGAAAGAAAGAAAGGAGAGAAAGCAAGAGAGAAAGGAGAGAAACCGAAGGGAAGAAGAGAAGAATCAAAGAGTCAAAAGGAAAGGAACCACTGAAGGAAAGAAAAAAGTTTAGGGGGGGAAAGAATAAGAGCAGTCAGTCAGCCTTTGTCCCTTCGCTTTTGGAAATTTTTAGCCTTTGTCTTGTCTCTTTCTCTCATCTTTTTGTTTTGACATTGCTTTAGGTACTTTTGCTTTTACTCTTGCTCAAGACTTATCACCGAACCAAGCAAGGTAAGGGTGTAGGAAATTGTTCTAAAAGGATGTTGGGGTGTTCGGTAATGGTCAAAGGAAAAGAGGGGGGGGGGGGTCACGCACTACAAGAAAATCGGTGTATAACGGCGCCAGGTGGATGTCGCTAAAACTCGATTTTTTGTCGCTGCAACTTACAGGTGACAGTTATGAAACCGTCGGAGCCCTGTCGCTTTTACGTTGTCACTACATGTATCTGGCAACATATTTTACTCTCCGTCGCTGTTTACTTGGTAAGAGCAACGAATACTGAAGTCGCGAGAGTGCACCCCATTCTGTCGCTATTACCTCTCTCTCTGGTTCCATTTCTGTCGCAGAAAGTTTAAAACAACAAATTTAATTCGTTGCATATCTAAGCTTAAACCGTTGGTAATGACCATGATTATAGGCTTGACATTTTAACGACATGGTTTTATATTGTTGCAAGACGTTTGTGGCTGCTATTTTATGTTGTTGCAAGATATTTTATCTATTTTTATAATTTTTATATTTATGAAACCATTTTCTACTAGTTTTTGAATTACATGTTTTAATATTTGTAATATCATAATAACTATAAAAAAAATAATAATATTATTTTATTTAATAATATATAAATCTCGAGCGAGTCCCGCGGGCAAGGCCGCGTGCGCGGGGCTAGGCACTGAAGGCTGCGCGAGTCCCGCGGGCAAGACCGCATGCGCGGGGCTAGGCGCTGAAGGCTGCGCGTGTCCTGCGCGAAAGGAATGGCGCGCGCAAGGCTGGGCCTAAAGGCCGCGTGCGCGTCCTGCGCGCAAGGAATGACGCGCGCGGGGCTGGGCACTGAAGGCTTGCACACGGGGCTGGGCACTGGAATTTCGCGTGCGGTGCTGGAAATTCCAGCCCCTTTGCTCGCATCCTGCACACAACGCCGCGCGGGGCACTGGAAATACAGATGTGCAGAGTATATCAACAAATACAGATGTGCAATTTCGATTTTTCATTCATTTTGTACTTACAGTAGAGAAATCAAGCAAAAAGATTAACAAATAACTACCAAAATTAGAATCAAAACAAAAGGTCACTCTCAGAGAAATGTATAAATCCATGCTCTGTTCTCATGCCGGAAAGCGTTAGACTTATAACAGCAAAATGAGATGAAAACAATGTATAAACTTTTTAAAACATAATTTTACATCCTACAATCAAAAACTGTGCTTAGGCTACACGCCTCATAATAATAGAAAAGCAATGTTCTGCATACAAAAACTTGACGGCGACAATGTTCCTTTGTCACCTATCAGTCTCCTTGCGCCAGTAGGAACCTCCACAGCAATGCAACCGCTCTTTTGAAGCTTCTCAAATATAGTTCTTTTTGCCTTTTCCATGACCCTGTTTCTTAATAGACGTTACTGCCCACATCACCATAAAGGAGAAGTTTTATTACATATACAGAGGCTAAACTCGTGGGAACCAATCTAAACACAGGAAACGGTAACCTAAAATATAAAAGGTTTGCTAAATTTTTACCTGTTTCTTGAAGCTCCAGTTGCATGCCATCAGGGGTTTGTGTCGGGATCTACGGCAGACAGCACTGGCGCTATGGGTTGAGCTTGGACAGGAGGTTGCGACACTGCGCCCCGTACTTCTCAGTTCTTGGCTAGCAATCTGTTGTCCTTGTCTGAGTGAAGTGCCTGGGGCCATGACTGTCGGGATAGAGTTAATTGAGAGAGGAATAAGCGCTAGAGGGAGAGAAATAAGCGAATACTCTGTTCAGACAAAATATACATAGCGGCATAGAGCTTTTCCAAATAAAATGGAGGGAAATAAAAACTTTCAAAATTTAGTGGAATCCTAGGCGGTGCGCGTGTATTGCCTTCCAGGCCTTTTCTATATAATTCAAAAAATAAGTACAAAATAGTTTCATAAGTATAAGATAACATATGAAACAAATAAAAACTATTCATAAAAATTAAAAGAACAAGATAATATCATTCATAAAATATATAATTTTTAATTTTGTTGTTATTTGCTGTTGTAAATTAATTTTGATTCTTATTTTAGTAGATTTCAAAAAATTTTATTTTTTTTTAATAATTTTATAATGATTATAATTGCTAATTATTTTTGTTTTTATTTTTGAATATTTTTTATTAATTTTTAAAAATTATTTTTTAAATATTAAAATTTGAAATTTTCTTCAGATGACAAAGAAAATTTACAATTTATATTTTAATATTTTATACTATAAAAATAATTTTTATAAATATTATTTAATTTAATGAATGATATAAATCATTCAAGGCCACTACAGTGGCCTTGAATGATTTATATCATTCATTTGTCGTGTGCGCGGCCTTGCGCGCGGACCGCGCGCGACAAAATTGAATGGTATAAAATATTGTCGCGCAAGGTCGCGCGTGCAGTGTTGTAAATTTCCGTCCTTTGTCACTCGTGTCCCTAGAAAGCATTTCAAACGTGTTTGAAGTATTTAGCGACATAATTTTTAGTGGTGCAATTGATAAAAGAATACTTTGGCGATAAAATTGAGTTCGTCGCTGATAACACTTTTAGCGACAAATATAGAATTTGGTCGCTAAAAGCATGTGTTTGAAGTATTTAGTGACAAAATAATATTTTTGTCGCAAATGAGATATTTTTAGCGATCACGTTAGGTTTGTCGCTGATAAAATCGTCGCTAAAACTATCGTCTAGCAACGAAATTTTATATTTGTTGAAAAAAACGTATTTTTGCAACGAAACAATTTTTTGTCACAAAAAATAAGTTTTTAACTACGAAATTGGGTCTGTCGCTAATGAATTCGTCGCTAAAGGCCATATTTCTTGTAGTGACGGTTGGTAGAAAAAGTCACTTTTATTGAGTTCCTTTTGGACTTGGAGACATGTATGTGGATAGTCAATGGTGTAAGAGTTTATGAAGTGAAATGGGTGCATGCATGTGGTTAAAGAAAAAGGAAAAAGGGGAGAGCAGAAGTGTTACCCCGAATGACATTTTTTTTTTTTTTTTTATGTTCTTCTCTTTGTAGCTTAGTTTTATCTTGGACTAAAATATGGTTTGTGTAATTTGCATGCTGACATGTGGTTTGTAAAAAAAAAAAAATGTTAGATTGAGTGTCTTGTGGTGAACATAAACTGAATGCATGTCTTTTCATTTTATTGAGTTTAGAAATCATGTTATCTTGATTTTTAAATGTAGTAGAATAGTTTGGCAAGGTGGATGTGGGAGCACAAAAGGGGAATGAGTCTTGGTATGCCACGGGTTGTACTTGAGAAAGCATGCAGCCATTACTTAGTTTCTTACACTAAACGCATATGGAAGTACCAGCTGATTTCAAAGAAAAGAAAAAACGGAAATGGTGATATTTTCATGATAATTCGCTGCTGTCAATCACCTTTGAATAAGCCTTAACAAGGTGGAAATAATTCAGGCACTCATGAGTTATCATTGAAGTTTAAAAAAAAAAAAGAGAAAGGAAAAAGGAAAGAAAAGATGCATGTAAATATAGATACCCGATTGCTTAAGGAATTCTTTTTGTAGGTACAGAAATTATTTTGCCACTAAACTCCCTAGATATGTAGTTGAATAGTGGTAAAGTCTTTTTCTAAAAATCTCAGCAAAATTGGACAAATAGAAATGACCGAATTGCCTTGGATGCACCTAGGAGCAAATCCGGCTTTTTGTAGAGAAAATTAGGATATGAGTGTTCAAGCCTAAAATTTAGATCCATGGTTAATATGGACTTAATTCAAGGGAGATAAGGCAAAAAAATGTGGACTTAATATGGACTTAAGTTAAAGTTAGTACGTGAACCTTGTTTTGTTTTCTTTTTAAAGATCTAATATGTATTAAAAACATTTTTCCTTATGTTATATCTTTTCTTTTTAATTGTGAAATTGCATATGGGTGTTTGATTAAACGACCTATATGAAATGAATGATTGCTATAAGTATGATATGTCATATTGCATAAACATCTCATGGGTATGGGAAACAATAATTCATCTGGAAAGAAACCCGTACCCAAAGGTGGTCCTGGGATCAGGTGACGGTACTACTCACAGTGGGATAGTGCAAGCCACCACTAAGAGAATGGTGGTTGGTATCCCTAGGCAATGGAACAAATGCATGCCTAACCGGGTCCTGGTGCTGGGGCACGGGACGGTCCCAGAGGAGAGGAGGGACGTAAAACCCGAACTCTGGAGATTAAACAGAGCGAAGAAAGGACACCTCTACCGACCGAAAAATGAAAGAAAGAAAGAAAGTGAAATGACCGGGAAACAAATACATTCATTCTGCATTGCATCGTCATATTGCATCGATTGGTTATTTATGGATGTCGCTCGTCTATGTCCGTTACTTCTGTTTTATATCGTTGTATGTCATATTCCCCACTCCCCCCTTACTAAGTCAATAGAACTCACCATTTTTCCTTGTTTATTATTTTGTATGTTCGGCGGTGGTCATCAGACTTGGCAGATGATGATTTTCATGAGCGAGCAGACCTTGAATTTTGACACTCATATATTAGTTGTCAAGATCTGGACATATGTTACTGATACCTTCGAGGTATACTTGGGGTATGAACCCCAATGGTTCCTCAAGGGACCACCCCTGCCCCCTCTTCCCCGTGTAGAAGACTTCAGGCTGCTAGATGTAGATCTAGCCCTCCTGCACATCGTCCCTCCCCCATTGGCACTGCCGGCGAAAGGTTCAGGAAAGACGGTGTTTATAGACCCTACCTCCGATACCGAACCGGAGGATTAGATGGCATCAGCTTTTTGTCACTCTTTTGTTAGTTTGGGTTCAGTTTAGCTGTTTCACAGACATTGTAGCACAGAAAGCTTTAGACAACTTCCGCTTTTGTATTTATCTTCTCTTTACTTTTGTATCCTCGGGAAGGATTTTTATTATTTGTAAAAGAGAGATTCCATGTTACTAGTGGAAAAATTATGTATTTACTCTTTCGCGATTTTCTCTTATTCTATTTCTTCTTTACACCACATTTGATTTTATTTTTCTAATTTTCACTTCTTTATAATTGCTCTTGATTTTTATTACAATTTCATTTCCTCAATTATTTCACTTCAGAACTTTTAAACTCCTGGAATTATTTGTGTGTCGCATTTTCGTTAAATCCCTGAAAATATTACTTTTCCTTCCTTATGTATTCAGAATTTCAAAACAAATTGTAATCAAACGTTTCCGCTAAGCCTTTTCAAGCCAATCGCCAGGACTTATTAGAATCAATTCGTGCCGTAATCCCCGTTTGTGTGCATACCATCAGTATAAGCGAGCCTAGGGGGTAAGTACGAGCACGGGGCGTGACAGTATGACATAATTTAAAAAAAAAAAAATCACGATCACTTTTTCATTAATTTCAATATTTTTTTATATAATGTAACAATTTTTCACAAATTTCAACAACTTTTTTCACCCGTCTTAAAAGAATCTACACTATCTTCAATTAAAAAAATAATAATCAAATAGAGACTAAGTGATACTCATAAACAATTTATTTCCTCCAAATGAGTATTCATATACACTTGCATTAACTTTTTTTTTGTTCCTTCTGAATTGTAATTCTGGAAGCAGATAAATAGTATGAATCATTCATTCTTGAGAACTTTGTCGATTACAACCCTTAACATTTTCATACAACGTGAATATATATATATATATATATATATATATAAACATAAATTGCTTTTTATATTGTTTTGCTTTAAACTTATTATATGTGATGAAATAAAAGTATTTTTTTACGCCTAAAATAATAATCTTATCTCCTTAAAAGGAAAAAAACAAATAATTTTGGTCAAATTTGATACATAATTTTGGTAAAGAGTGTAAACTATTAAGAATCTCGTAGATTGGAGGGTATAAAGTTTATTTAATCTAAGAATCAATTCATCTTAGCCTTTTTCATAGAAATCATTTAAATTGTTTTGATTATAGTGTATAATGAAAATTGTAATCTAAAATATTTATGTGTTCTATTATCCGATTTATTCTAAAATTTCCCATATATAAATCATGAAGCCAATAGTTATCACTCTGCTTATAAAAAAAAGGGCTTAATTACTAATACAATTCATGTGGTATTTATTTTTAACAAATTAGTTCCTAATATATAACTTTAAATGGGTTAGTCTCTATGGTAAGTTAGTCCATTAACGAGGACGAGGATCGGGATAGTTTAAACCTAAACCTAAACCTCTTTCCAAACAAGTCCTAAGAGGTTTCAAACTTTAGACCATGTAGAGAACAAACTCTAAAGTCTCAAACCTATACCACTAGGTCAATACCTTAGAATAAACTCTCATTTCATTTACAAAACTTGCTGTTTAAAAATAATAGTGATAGAAATAAGTGCACTCCTTATCTTAATCCCATTTTATTTGTTCATAGTTGTGAAATATGGATCTTTAAAGCAAAAACATTATGAGGTTATGGTGGACAACATATTAAGCTCTTGTTTGGATGACATAACCAGACTTTTGTTGTGCATACAAAAAAAGGGATAAGTGGCACTCATAAATAATTTATTTCCTCTAAATTTAAGGGCATATTCGTCTTGGTTAAATTTTAAGTATGGTGTGAATATTTAGGTGATGTTGGAGTTTTATTGGTATTTGTGTAAAAGTTGTTGAGTAGTATTGATGTTTGTAAAAAAGGTAATGTTTTGTTGTATTAGTATTTGTGTAGAAGTAATGTTGGGATTATAATTTTAGAGGGTTGGATTCAAATTCTAAAATTTTCATCAAAACGAGCATGCCCTTAAGTTGTGTTTGGATGGGCACAAAAAATTTTCTGACAACTTTTTCACATATTTCCAGAAAATCTACACTACCTCCAATACAAAAAAATAAATAAATAAATAAATTGCCCATCCAAACGAGGGTTAAGTGACACTCATAAATAATTTATTTCCTCCAAATTTAGGTTGTGTTTGAATGGGCACAAATTTTGTTGGTTGGAGGTAGTGTAGATTTTGTGGGATTGGTGAAAAAGGTGTTAGAGTTTATAAAATAGTTGTTGAAATAGGTAAAAAGGTATTGAAATTTGAGAAAAAAAAATGATTGCAAAGGTTGCCAAAATAACATAGCTTGATGAGTAAAATCATAATTTAAAAGGTAAAAAAAATAAATAATTTCCGTAAAATTTGATGGATAATTTTGGTGGAGGGTGTAAACTATTAAGACTCTCGTAATTGAATTAAAGAGTGTAAAGTGTATTTTATCCCAAAAATAAATTAAATTGTTTTGATGTAATGAATAATGAAAGTTATAGTACTATAATCTAAAATGTTTGTGTTATATTATTTGACGCATCCTAGTGTTTCCCATACATAAATCATAAAAGCCAATAGTTATCACTATGCTTACAAAAGTAAGACTTTATTATTGATATAGTTCATATAATATTTATTTTTAACAAATCAGTCACTGAGGTATAACTGTGAATGATATAGTCCTTATGATCAATTTTTTACACTTCTAAGTATTTCATCCTCCAAAAGTTAGCCCACTAACAAAGACGAGGTCCAGAATAGGCTTTCCGACCCTGAAAGTAGACATCTCGCCCCTGAACCCATGTCAGTCTACCGTTAGTTGACTAATTTTTAGTGGACAAAATGATTCATATGTCTGAAAAATGGACCACAGGCACAATGATCGCCTCGTTCAAAATTTTACCACGTGATTTGTTGAAAACCAATACCACAAGGACTAAAACTGTAGTGATAATTAAGCTTAAAAAAAAAAAAAAAAAGGAAAATTTGCTTTTTAGGCACTAGGTTTTACCCTCTTTTCATTTTTAGTTTGAAACTTAATGAGTCAAATTTTTAGTCCTTGAGTTTTCATCCCGTTTAAATATTAGTCCTTCTGTTACCCTCCGTCACCCTAACTAACGGAATGATTTTCCACGTCAACTTCAATTTGACATGTCACCCTTCATTTCCACGTCATCCTCCACCATTTGAATGAGATTTTTTAAACGACCTGTAGCTTTCCATTAATTGAAACTCTGCGTTTTGTTGGATAGTAACTTAAAGCCTCAGCCTTGACAATCGAAGACCCTTCCCTCTTAGAAGCGTTTATCCCTTTCGTAAACCCTAGACTGCTGCGATGGAGGAGCGAGGACTGCTGCGACGGGATATTTCTATGGTGGTTTCTGATTTTTTTTCTCTAGCGGTTGTTGATGCCAATGAAAGAAAACAGGTTCACCCAATTTAAACGTTCCAAATCTGAAACCTGTCTTCATGATTTTTTTTGGATGTCACTGATCTGTCTTCATACTTTTTTTAGATGTCACCGTGTGATTTTTTTGGAGAAGGCCATGTAGTCCCATTTTTTTAGCCTTAAAATGTCCTACCTGAGCTTAACGCTTAGGCTTCAGTGATATGGGAGAAAGAAAGAATGATTGGAGAGAACAACCTAATTCAATATTGCTTTGATGTCCGTCTTCTTTTTCTTTTTTTACATTGTTTGTAGCAATTATTTATTCATCCATTGGAAGTTTCCACATTTGGAGCATTGACCTACTTTTTCAAAGAAATAATGACCAACACTGTGAAAATAGGCAACATGTGTCTAAATACCATGTTGAAAAGTAGGAAAGAGATGGAGGGGAACAGAAAGAAAACCCCTGATCAGTTTAACGTTTATCTGGAAACTTCATATAGTTTTTATCTCACAAGGTCCTCTGCAGCTGCTTATGACCTTACCTCCATTCTAGAGTGAAATTTTTCAGCAACTTTAACAATAATAAAACTTGAGAACCCCATAAACTTCTTTATAAGAAAAAAAATGCTATTATATGGAAATATAAATTATATTTTTGAAGTAGTTCTTACAAAAAAAAGTTAGCACAATCATGTCTTGCAAAAAGTACATGTGCTTTTATGTTAATATGTCTTGGTAGTAAACATAGTATCCATTTATCATCTTACAGCTCGCATTCCTCATCTTCCATCACTAGTAGTGGAGGTGACGGGTCAATGCTATGTCATTGTGGAATGATAGCACCACTGAAGATTTTATTGACTGACTCCAACCCTAGAAGACATTTCTTTGGGTGCTAGAAGTGGAATGAAAAATCTGTAAGTGTTCAAATTATTTCTTAAATGTGTATTTGTTCAAATAATTTTCACACAGTTTTTTAACTATCTACCTTCTTGAATACGTCAATAGAAACAGGAGTCGTGCAACTTTTTTTTATGGTATGATCCTCCGACTTACTCCCATGGGATGGAGGTTGGGCCAACGTTGACGAAGAAGATAAAGGCTCTACAAAGTGAGAAGTTAGACCTAGAGATTACTGTCACAAGGCTGAAATACATGTTGCGGCTCTCTTAGATGGCCGTTGTTGTCATGGATGCTATTTGGGTGAAGTAGCAGGAAGTGATTCTATAATGTATTAGGAAGGCGTCAGCAGTGTTAGTTGGTGGTTAATGTAATAAGAAGTCCATTGTGTTGTTTGTATGAGAAATTTTGTGATGTTTGTACGTGCAGGGTTCAGTGATGTTCGTACCTTATCATGTTAATGAATCTGTAATGTATTCTGTTCTGGAAAAAATGTAGAACTTAATATTCTATTAAGTGTAATAGTAAATGGTATTCTATTCTGGAAGCATTATGTACCTTATCATGTTAGTGAATACCATTTGATATTTTGTTAAGTGTAAGGTGGTATTCTGTTCTAGGAGTATTATGAAATTGTTGTCAATTTGTGGATGACAAATGTCGTCCCAAAAAACCTCAAGTGCTGTCAAATTCAAGTCTCAATAATAGCCAAATTGTTGTCAAATTCAGGTCACAAAAACATCCAAAGTATTGTCAAATCCAGGTCCCAATAATAGCCAAATTGATATCAAATTTAGGTAAAAAAAACATCAAAAGTGCTGTCAAATTCAGGTCCTAATAACAGCTAAATTGCTGTCAAATTTAGGTCCCCAAAATAGCCAAAGTGCTTTCAAATTCAGGTCCCAATAATAGCCAAATTGCTGTCAAATTTAGGTCACAAAGCAACCAAAGTGCTGTCAAATTCAGGTCCCAATAACAGCCAAATTACTGTCAAATTTAGGTCCCAAAAACAGCCAAAGTGTTGTCAAACTCAGGTCCCAAATTCAGCCAAAGTACTGTCACGTTGTGGTCCCAATAAATGACCAAAGTGGTGTCAAATAGTTTCTTATCAAAGCATTACATTGTTTCTTATCAAGACAACACATTGTTGTCAAATCTAACCTGTGCATATTGGAAATCTCGTTTCATATAAATATTCTATCTGGACATTGGAAATCTCTTTGGAAACAGCTACAAACAAACCTTCCATTTCATTACATATCAAATTGTTGTCAATTTACATATCAAGATAGCAACCTCACCAATGCAAAATATATATTTGCACATTGTTATTCATCAAAAGGGCATTATAACTTCCTAATCAGTGTTATAAATATTGATGTCCCAACAATACAAACTACCTGCTTCCAACAACAAACTGCCATAATATCATTTCTATAAAATTCTGAATGACATTCCCAAAAAATATGAAAAAACAAGAGTAGGTGTCCATTTGCACAAGTTCTGCGAAATCCAAAAAAATGCTCCCAATATCACTACCTTTACAATTTGTCCAGAAATCACTTGAAACTACATGGAAAATGCAAACTGTAAGCAATTAAATATATGACATATTAAGTTCCATAAACCAAATTTTTTTAACATGTATAGAAAACCAACTTCAAGAAAGCCAACAAATATAGTAATAAAAAAGCCAACAACATATTCAAGAAGCTGTGCAGCAATCTAAAAAAACAAAAAAAGCCACAAACCTCAACCCCTATGTAATTTGCCAACCAAAAACCCTACAAAAACCAAAATGAATATCAGCACAAACTACTTCTTGCTGTGAAATTATATTATGTCAGTTAAACTTCAATATTTCAACCCTTACCAAAATCCAAAAAATGACACATGCTGTCTTTCCTAAAAATGTCAGCTATTCCCACTCCCTACATAAGTATCAAATAATGCAGCCAACCTGATTTATCTTTTATACCATCAGACTTGGAAATATCAGGAACAATTAACATACCACATACTGGAATGGGATTAGGAGACCCTTCACCATGAAATTCTTCAACAAATTCGGCACAAAAATCTGCAGCTACTAGAGCAGGATTAGGAGCATCTACTTTACCTCTACCTCTTCCTCTACCTCTTCTCCTTCCACGACCTCTACTAGTGGCGGTCTCTCCCTGATCAAATTATAGAAGAAAAAAAATATAGTACTTACACTGATAGTTAGTCAACTAATAACAAAAAAAAATCTGAACTAAATAAATCAGCTAATTTATCTAAACTAAATAAATCAACTAATTTACCTATTGCTGATTAATTTCATTTTACCTTTCTACAGGGGTTGTTTTCTTTTTTTTCCTCCACACCTTTTTGTTCGGATTTTCAGGATGCGGACAAGACCTCGCATTGTGTCCCTCAGTACCACAATGACCACATTTCACCAAATATCTCGCTTTTGTTGAGCTTGTAAGGGACAACTGGTTCATCGGACTCTCTTCTTCTCACCTTTCTTGGTCTCCCCGATTGAACCCGAATAAAAGGTGAGAGGATCCTATTGTTGGTGGGATCCACAGGCCAATCATCTAGTCTAGGGATAACGTGTATCTCATGCTCGTATGATCTAAGGTAAGTGGCCATGCAATACCACTTTGAGACATAATCATCCGGGTGATGTCTACGCAAGTAGATCGCCGAACATGCACGGGATGCCGCATAACTACCACTTCCTGCAAGAGCAGGTGAGTGCATCCAGATCCACTACTCTCCGTGTCTCAAATGGGTGGTCGACTTCGAACTCTAACCTATTTTGCCATCTACAAACACAAACTCGTGTGTCGCTCTTTATCTTTTCTAGCTTCTTACAAATCTTGGGACATAAAGCATCTGGATTCTGTCTAATAACAGCCTTAGCCCCTTGTTACTTGATCTGTGTTATAAAATCACAACAAACCAACAACAATAAACAATTCTGTCATAAATTTGACATACAACACAGCACACAACAAATTCTTTAAACACATACACAAATCCAGACAAATAGGTATTTGTCTTACCCACTTCAAACACAATTTAAAAATACATGACCCACATGTTATTGACTTTGTCTAACCTTATTAAAATCAGAGACACGACAAAAAGACGACTGTCTCACACAATGGGTACAAAAAATCGCATCTTTTATACACATAAACACTGAAACAGTAACAAATAACATTACTATATAAGTGAGAAACTATGTGACGGCTTCTTTACCTCTCGCCATTGCTGCTTCCAAAGATGCCACCTCTACTGAACCCAAATGAAAAAGAATGGGTTAGCTCGCCTACCTCATCGACCAAAATAGCAAAGGAGACAAATCGCAGCAACTGATCTGGCAAATAAATTTTGGGTTTGAAGACAATGCAAAGGAGGAAGGCTTAGTTCATGTGTTGTTAAATGAAGTGGAGAATTCTTGCTAGGGTCTTTGTAGGGTTTGAGGACAGTGCTGCCTGAGAGGAGAACAAATGCGTCACTACTAGCGCGTAAAGAAGGGGATGGGAGATTACTTAGCTAGGGAAAATTTTGTCTCCCCTTTGCAAAACACTGCGTTTAGTTAAGTTAGTCCAAAGAATATTTGTCGTGATAAATATTCTCATTTTTGTCTTCATTCCAAAGGGATAACATAGATTTAGAAAAAAAAAAAAAAAAGACACAAAGATAAACGTAGTTAAGTGTTTCCCTTGGACAAATATTCTCATTTTTGTCTTCATTCCAAAAAGATAAACGCAGTTTTAGGAAAAAAGAAGAAGAGAAAAACGTAGTTTAGTGTTTCCACTGGACAAATATTCTCGTTTTTGTCTTCATTCCAAAGAGATAAACGCAGATTTAGAAAAAAAGAAAAAAAAAAAAAGAGATGAACGCAGTTAAGTGTTTCCCCTCCCCTTTAACGCTACGTTAAGTTAAGTTATAATATCTCCTTGATGCAATAAAACGCAGCGTTTGTTTTATGCGTTAGTTAGGTTTTAGTGAATTTACATGGACAATTATGTGTGTGAAATTTGTGTGTCGTTTATGGCTTTATAGGACGGTGACGTGGAAATGAAAGGTGACGAGTCAAATTAAAGCTGACGTGGAAAATCATTTTGTTAGTTAAGGTGATGGAGGGTAATAGAAGGGGAACGGATTGCCTCCGAAGGTAAATCCGTCCGAATGACCGAATGGATGGCTGAAACTTGAAGTTTCAGCCATCCATTCGGTCATTCGGACGGATTTGCCTTCGGAGGCAATCCGTCCCCTAATAGAAGGACTAATGTTTAAACAGGATGAAAACTCAAGGTCTAAAAATTAGACTTATTAAGTTTCAGGACTAAAAATTAAAATAGGTAAAATCTAGTGACTAAAAAGCCAATTTTGTAAAAAAAAAAAAGTTATCCACTTTATAGTAAAAGGACAAGCCCATTACCCAGCCCACGTTATCAAGCCCTCCCAAATAAGCCCAAGGCCCTTCCGGCTCCGCCCTCTCCCACACAGTTCATCACAAAATCCTCAGGCCCAAAAAAACTCACCCGACCGAAATGTTAAATAAGGCGTGCTGGACCCCACATGTGCATAGTCAATGAACAAAAGCCCTAATCGTGCCTTTGCTTTGGCACCGAAAACGAGTCAAAGCATGGAGCTCATCTTACCTCTGCTTCCGCAACAATTGTCACCGACCCGATAAATAACGTCACCACTGCCCACACAAGTACTATATTATTCTCTTTGTTTTACGCATTTTAATTTTGTGTTGTCGTGGCTTATATATTTTATTACTTTCTTGATTTAGAGAGATATGAGAGGAGTGGCAAAAAGCCCCAACCCCTCCACGTCCTCCTCCTCCTCTTCCTCTCCCTCTCCTCTCACTGCTCTTTTAGACAATAATGTATTCGATTAATGTTTTTTCAAAAAGATAAATTTGTAATAAATACAATTTTCGTTTTTGGGCTCGGCCTTTGGTCTCTCTCTCTCTACTGCCCCTTCGACCTCTCTCTCTCTCTCTCTACCTCTTTGTCTAAAATCTCAGAGCTTCCGTTGGCTATTGGCAAAGCTCTGTTCATCGCATCGATTCCAGGTTCGTACGCCCATTCGATCTATGCGATGCCGTTCTTAAGTTGAATTTTCTTTTTATTCCTTTGGATTTATTCTCGTTGTTTGGTGGCCTCTCCGGGTTTGAATTTGATCGTCGTTTCGCGTTATTATTGTTTTTCGATCTTCGGGTTAGTTTTCCGTGGGAGCTATTTGGCCTGAGTTTCATTTAATTGCGTTAGTCTACATGTGGTTTTGTATTTTAGGGTTTTGGGCATCGTATCTTTGATTATTATATAATATTTGTTTTTTTTTTCTGATATCTGAATCTAGAGTTTACTGCTATTTCGGTTGGTGTGGGTGTGGATTTGGTTTTGATAATTTTAAATGTCGGGCTTGGTTTGGTTACCGGGAAAACTGAGGACAAGGGTAAAGGACCAATGTTTTTGATTTCTAAGGTTTCATGCTGCGTTGGGGTTTGTGGAAAATTATGGAATTGGCTGAATCGGATCCCACACGGTTCTATTGTGTTATAAATGATGTCAACTGGATAATCCGATATCACTTTCTTTTCTTTTACTGCATTTACAGAGCCAATTAGAAGGCGCTTTTATGTATGTTCTGTTTTAGAATTCCTTTTTAATGCATAATAAGCATCTGATCTAGCTTTTGTCTTCTGGGTTTTTGACATTTTGAAAAGAGAATGTAAATAATTGCGGTCTGCTTTGATGTATTTGTCATGCAAATTGCATTTTAAAAGCCAAATTGACTGCTGTATTTGTGGGTTTTCTTATTGTTTAGTCAGCAGAGTTGGTGTGGGGGAAAGAGTTTTGGAGCAGGAAATGGCTGGGACTGCAAGTGACGATTCTGGAGTGGAAAGGTCCGTGGAGGGGATTTCAAGTGGGCAACGTTGCCAATCTGGGGAAGCATTGGCAGAATGGCGGTCCTCTGAGCAAGTGGAAAATGGGACCCCATCAACTTCACCTCCTTATTGGGACACTGATGATGATGATGATGATGGAGGTATCCCTTTTGTCTTGCTATGCCCTTTCCCCTGCACTATATCCATATAAAACTAGAAGAATCGAAGAAGCATTATCTTGTTGTTTCATGTGTAAAACTAATGGGCTCTCGAGGATACCACAGAGAAAAAGGGTGATAAGGAGTGAATTAGAACATGGGTATTACAGCAACTTACTATTGACATTGTGTGTTTTTATAGTCTGGTATGCAGCATGTAGAAATATAATTTTCCTACAAAAGATCAATCAATTCAATATTGGAAAGAAATATTTAAGCATTTCTCTTTCCTTAATTTTGCACCCTTCTGGACACCGGACCTGGGTTACATGAATAACACTGAAGAGAAGGTGGGACCTTGCAAGTTTTGTTGCAAGAAAGTTGTGTATTTTTGACATAATGGGTAGGTTGGAATTCAGTATCTGTACAGAACTCTTATGCAACCAGAAAGAAATAACTTTGTTATTTGGAGTTAGTTGAAGCCTATATCATTAGAATTTTTATTTTCAACTAGGAAAGTAAACATGTGCACTTGGTGGGGGAGTAAGGTAATTGCATGTTGCATATATCTGACGGCATCCTCAGAGAGGGTTTACAGTATTTATTTAATACATTCTTAAATATAATCATGAAGGACTGGGGATTACTTTTTGGATTGTTGAGTTGATTCAAGCAGTTAATGCTGCACATCACTGACAGATATAGGCAGTTGAAATTAAAGAAGTGGACGGGACTAAAGTAGGCAACCTTTTCGACCGTCATTTTTTTGTATCTAATATACTGCATGTTGTATGATTTCTTCTTGTTTATTTTTTTTTTTACCTCTTCCTTCGTGTAAGGTTGTAAGGAACTCCTGTCTGATGTTTTTAGTTGTTGTGGCCTGTGCAAGTACCCTGTCTTTCAGTCAAAATCATTGTTCTACTTTGACAATGTGGTTGGGCTTCAGACCTGCCACATACCAATGTATAACTTTACCATTCAAGTTATTTTTGCGTCATTTTTCTATGCATATATTATGCTGCATATAAGATATATTTTCAAACTTGTAAGATCTTTTGCTGCTGGACTTTCTAAAACCTGATACTTCTGGAGATTGCAAGTGTAAAACATCATTTGTACACAATAGAAAGATTGTGTCCATTATTTGGTCAATATAATTCTTGCTGAACTGTCATTTATTTCATGCATGTGGCCTCACGTAACTCATATTTTGGGTTGCTTTTTACCATCTTAGATGAAGGATGTCACTCATAGTCCTCCTAATTGTTCCAACACAATTGATGAAGTTGGGAATGCTAGCTATCTGAGATCAAGTTTCCAGATTTTTTTTTTCAATAACTGTTGCTAACACCTCCTATTGGCTTAATTACTCCTGGTTATTCTTTCAATCAAACTGTTCTATGCTTAATTGTTCACAAGCTATGTTTACTTCTTAATAGGGCCCAAACCTTCTGAGTTATATGGAAAATATACGTGGAAGATAGAGAAATTTTCACAGATTAACAAAAGAGAACTTCGTAGTAATCAATTTGAGGTTGGCGGCTACAAATGGTATGGGACCTGGATTATGTCAGTTGGCATACCTTTTTTCTCTTCTTATTTGTTTCCTTCATATGATCATTAAGTTTTTAAAGATGCATGAACATTACATGCACTACATGTTCATACATGTATAAGCTACTGATGTCTATACGCATCTCTAAATTATGACAACTTCTGAAGGAGAGAGATCTCATGATACCATGTGACCATCCGTATGTTCAATTGCATATAATTTATTATTCATCAAGGTTTACAAATTCTCTGATAAACTTCAAGTCCTGTATATGTTCCTGCTACAATGTTTGAAATGACTCAGAAAGTGAATATCTCGTTACATATGGGTCTTCTTTTGTTGTTATTATTTTGGCATCTTATCAGGATTAGATTTTTTTAGGTTTATAAGCTTTGTGCGACTGTCCAATTTATAGATTCAAATTTTCCCATTAAAATTGTAGTTAGAAAGACATCAATCATGTGGCTTTTTTGTCTGTAGTCTGATGGCATGGAGGTGTCATGTTTGTATCTGCCAACCACCACACCGAAGTTGCATCACATGTTTATTTTCAAATGGCTCTGGGTCTTATATCATGTAGTATGGAACACTGATGATTATCTCTGTGTGCTTGCTACAATTCTTATAGGGCTTGGTAAACACAGTAATGTGGATGAACATGTTCAAAACTGTTAGTTACCCAAACCTCTTTAGTTTTGACCTAAGCTTTTTGCACTTGTGGCAGGTACATTTTAATTTATCCCCAAGGTTGTGATGTCTGCAATCATCTTTCTTTGTTTCTTTGTGTTGCAAATCATGACAAACTTCTTCCAGGTTCGATATACCTAAGGAGTTCGGAATTTTCTATGGTGATTACACTTCTTGTTTGTGTCTGTTTGTAATCCTTATGCTTTTTTTTCTTTTCTTTTGTTTGTGAAAAAGGTTGGAGCCATTTTGCACAGTTCACTATAGCTGTGGTGAATAAAGATCCAAAGAAATCAAAATATTCTGGTTGGTTATTTATTGATCTTGTTGGCTGGATTTTTTAGTATTTGCATGGCGAATGAAATTGATTAATGTGAGATTTTTCAGATACTTTACATCGATTCTGGAAGAAAGAACATGACTGGGGTTGGAAAAAATTCATGGAGCTGTCAAAAGTGTCAGATGGGTTTATTGATGCTGACACTCTTATAATAAAGGCTCAAGTTCAAGTCATCAGGTGTGTGATGATTAAGTGACTCAGGAAGCTTTTGTGTTGCTGTTTAATCCAAAGACGTTTTATTTTTTACTTGCGTTGATGAATATAATTATTGTGTAAGAACTTGATCTGCATGTTTTTCTGTTCTGGACATTATTCTTTGTCTGCTTCATTCTGGGATGGTAATATATGCTTGTCCTGTGTAAGTTTTGAGTACTGTTGTTTGGCATCAATAACTTATTATTTGATGTTGGAGTTCACATGATGTAAGATCATTCATGTATTTTGTAAGCTGTGAATGATCTCACAGCATAACCATGCTTGTTGAAGGTTTATTTAATGTGTTTTATTTGATTTTGTTTGACTGGTGGGCGCCAGTCATTCCTATTCTGATGGACTAACTTTTTTGAAGGTTCTCCCTGTTGTTCCTTGTTTCTTTGTATATCCTGCTTAAGCAGAGACTGGTTTAAATACTAAATGAATTGAATACCCTAAGGAGAAGTACAAGGCAGCTGATCATCCCACTCTTTGCATGACTAACCAATGCTTCCTCATTGCACTTACACATCATTCATTTCTTCTTTTTGAACAAGTTATGTGCATGGGTGGACCTTAAAGCAGATATATTTTGCCTTCCCGTGGCAAGGACATTAAATTGAACCAGTGGCACATTTATACATGCAAGAACAGGAGTGAAATTTGGTTATGTGTTTGAAGATGATGCATTGCTGAAGCTGTAAAACTTGTACTTTACCCCATAGTGTATTTCGCATGCACTTTTTCATCAGAGTTGATTTAGAAAGTCAACCTCTTTCAGTGGGATCTCATCCTGGTTGTACGTGTGGTTCTTGACCAGGCAAATAGTCCTTTGCTTCATGTTCTGGGAAACTGAGTTATAATTAAGTGGGCTCATTGTTGTCCAGTCTATGTTTCTGTACTTCTTCCGTTCATGAGAATTTCTTTTTGGTTTCTGGTTTGTAGGGAGAAAGCAGACAGACCTTTTCGTTGTCTTGATTGTCAGTATAGGAGAGAACTTGTTAGGGTATATTTGACAAATGTGGAGCAGATTTGCCGGCGATTTGTAGAAGAGAGAAGAACCAAGCTTGGGAAGTTGATAGATGACAAAGCTAGGTGGTCAAGGTATTTCACGTTTACCTCTGAAATTATTCGTAAGATATAGGTTAGATCTCTGATTGTCAGTGATAATTACTAAACATCTTGGTCTTTTTTTTTTTTTTATAAGCACTAAACATCTTGGTCTTGGAAGATATGTTTTCTTTTTTATTATTTTGGAACCATGATTGGTTACATTTGGGTTCAGTATGGTTTTGATGATGGATCATATGCGTTGTTGCAGTTTCCGTGCTTTCTGGTCTGGAATTGACCAAAATGCTAGGCGTCGTATGTCCAGGGAGAAAGCAGATGTGATTCTAAAAGTAGTTGTGAAGCACTTCTTCATAGAAAAGGAAGTCACATCTACTTTGGTAATGGATTCCTTGTATAGTGGATTAAAGGCTCTTGAAGGCCAGATGGTGTGTAAGAAAGGAAGGTTGAAATTGTTGGATGCTGAAGAAATGCCAGCCCCAATTGTTCGTGTGGAAAAAGATATGTTTGTATTGGTTGATGATGTCTTGTCATTACTTGAGAGGGCAGCAATGGATATGTTGCCTCCAAAAGACGACAAGGGTCCACAGAATCGTACAAAGGTGAGTCACTTTACAGTCTTTTACCCCTTTGTGAGTTGTAAATTGTTGAAAAAGGGAAAAAAGAACTAAAGTGAACAGTGGTGGAGTTATCAAAAAGTACAAGCACAACAAAAAATTTCAGCAACAGGACATCCTGTGGCACTAAACTCTTAACATTTTTTTGAGGGCTGAGCAATCCTTCTGCCTTTGAATGCAGGATGGAAACTCTGGAGAGGACTTCAACAAAGATTCTATTGAGCGTGATGAGAGGCGTCTTACAGAATTGGGGCGGAGAACTGTGGAGATATTTGTCCTTGCCCATATTTTCAGGTGATTTGTTTGATAATTATAATTTTGCTGCCTCTCTCTCTCTCTCTCCCCCCCCCGGGGGGGGCGGCGAGTTCCCTCTTCCTTCCATCTCAAGTATTGACATCTTGGGGTCCATTGGTTGCCTTTGTTATGTCCTCCATTAAATTGATTTGGAGTTGCAAGCTCCTGAAAGTTCTGTATGTTTTTGTTTTTATTTCATTATTGGATCAATTTAAGTTTCATGTCTAGCAGTTCCTTTTATATGTTGTAATTATCAGTTTCCCACATTCAGTTACCTTACATTTTATTATTGTAAGTCAATAGTGATATGGTGTCTGAGATGTAAAAGGCAGTATCACATTAAAATGTTTATTTTTTTCCGCCCACAATGAGATGTATAATTTGCTACCTCCTATTTATACTTTTGTGCTCCTCATCTTTCTGAAGCGAGGGCTGGCCTGAGTGTTATGATTCTGGTCTTTTGAAATTTTGAAAATGCAATTATCGTAGTTCTGACATATGAAGCAGAAATTTTGGTGCTTTTTAATATCAACACACTAGGAGTTCTTCTGGACAGTTCCATGTTGACCTTGTTTGTAAACTCTTACTAAAGCCCATGAACGAAGCAATTTTCATGATATTCTCCATTCTACAAATCGTAATTTGTCATTGACCCTGTGTGAAATGAATGGCATGTCATGTTCTACCCAGAACATGCAACTTTGAGCTAACTTAAGTGGTGTATAGGCTGGAAATTCGTTTTCTCAAAACCTTTTTGGTGATCAGGTTTAAACTGGTAATGGAGGATTGAATTGAGCACCTACACTGCAAGCCCAAACTAGAGAAATTATGTTGGGATTTTTTATCTTTGGACTGAGATGGGCAGTATAAGCATGAAATTAGTGAGGGAGTATGATTTGTCGAGATTGGCAAATTTCTCTATTGCACAGGGGATTTGACTTGAGAGATGTGCCATCAACATCAAAGGCAGTCATTCATATCCCAGGGGATGGGAGAGGCAAATAAGATAGTAGGTGTCTTGCATATTGGGCATTCTATTCCAGTAGTATGAAAGGTTGTTGGTTAAATGAGGAGAAATATTTTCCAGTATCCACCTCTCTGGTCCTCTTTCTTTTTCTGTTTCTTGTTATGTTATACTTGACAATGTGGACAATTGATCTAGACAGTGAAGCTAGTCATCTTTTGAAACTCACAGACCTATGTTTCTTCTGACTGATTAAATGCGCTACAATTGGTCTTAATGGATAATCACTGGGGATGAAGTTGTTTGATTATAGGATTCTGAGTCAATGTGGACAATTCAGCTGGGATCAATCATACACTGTTTACTCCCTCTGATCTGCTGGCTGTTGATGGACTAAGTTTTTCCTTCTCCTTATATTCAGCAATAAAATTGAGGTTGCCTACCAGGAGGCTGTCGCTTTGAAGAGGCAAGAGGAGCTTATCCGTGAAGAAGAAGCAGCATGGCTTGCTGAAAGTGAGCAGAAGGCAAAACGTGGAGCCACTGAAAAGGAAAAGAAATCAAAGAAAAGCAAGGTTTGATATTTTCGCAACTTAATTCATCATTTCCAAGTTTGAGTTTAGTATTCTTCTGTTTTCTGCTTGATTACACATGGAAAAGTTCAAATATATTTGTAGGTGCAAACATTTGTTCTAACAATATTTTTTCCGACACAATTTTGGGGCTTTAATGATTGTCATTATTTCTTTGAAGTTATTGTATTACACCAACATGCTTATCTAACAGTGGAATAAAATTTGGAAGATAGGCAAAATGTAAGATGGGCATGTTAGGTGTAATGACTGCTTATGCTGGACCATTTTGTTGTTTGGGAGGATCAGCTCAGGGGCCATTCAATATCAAGTATTTTGAATTACACGTTTCCTGTGCTGTCCTCTTTCCATTCTTGCATGTTCTTATATAGTCTGCCAATAATGAGTTTGTCATTATGCGTTGGAAATATATTTAAGATTTAGAAGGAATCTCCATGGTGTTCAGATGAAATAATTTGGCTTATCCATTCCTTCTTGTTATGGCTTCAACATGTGTTGGCCTATGTCCTCTTAACAGAAAAAAGTGTTATTCCAAACTAGATTGGTTTGAATATCTAAGTTGTTGAGCAATGTTTATATCAAACAAAGCTGATTGCTTTCTGTTTTAACTCTTGACATGAAACAGGCCAAACAAAAAAGAAATAAATGGAAAGGGAAGGAAAAAGGGAAGGAGGAAAGGTCTGGCATGACAGTACAAGACAAGCTCCTACAGGAAAACCCCAGTGATGAAAAGCAAGACAGCATTATGGAGGAGGTGCAACTTGTGGTTGAAAAGCCTGATACGCTGGAAGATATTTCGGATGTGTCCGATTCAGTAGATGGTGTTACTGAAATTCTTCAGCCTGATTCAGAAGACCAGGATGCTAGTCCAGTCAATTGGGATACTGACACCTCAGAGGTCCATCCTTCAATGGAAGCGTCTAGTAGTGTAATTAGTTCCCTTTCATCTGTACAAAATGGTGTTGCTGAAAGAAAGTGCCATTTGGTAATGGATGATAGTTCTTCAACCTGTTCTACGGACTCTGTACCATCAGTGGTAACGAATGAATCCTATAAGGGGAATTCTTTCCAAAACTATGTAAACCAAAAATCGCCTGGCAGGTAAATGTATAGCTACATTCTTTTGCATACTACCTAAATTGGAATATAAGGCAGTTTGATTTGATCTGCCCTTAAATAATGTAGGGGAAGGAACCAACGAGGGAAGGCAACCTGTGAAGGGAATAGTTGGGCAAATGAGATGGATAATCAACCTTCTGGACCTGCAGAGGATGCGGGGGATCTAAACGATTTATCTGGTAGTTGTAAGGTTGGGGAATCCGAACCTGAGGCTGTTCTCTCATTGCAGGATCGGTTAAGGGGGTCTGAGCAGAATATTATTAATAAGGTGGGTCACTGAATATGATGCAATTGTTTGAGCCCTACTATTATAAATGAATAAATCATCCCATAAGTCTTGTATTTTATCGATTTTTTGTTCTCAAAGCTACAAGGAAGTGTTATTTGCTAGTTAGTTAGTTATCGTCTTCAATTTCATTCACGAGGACAAGAGAGGAGATTATGGAAAAATGTGATTTCTTTATGAAGTTGGGATTTGACAGATGCTGAGTGATTGTCATTCACACGTATCATCCTATGTGTTCTTCCAGCATGTCCATAGATGAACTTAGAGATGTGTGCTCAGAATTTAAATAAACTGTTTCATGCCTTCAAATGTCTTCAGTTTCTTTTGCAGAGAGCCACTTTTTTTCACATAATTTAACTTCTTTTTTTCCTTTGACAGTTAAAATGTTCGTCCTGACTCAAACATGACCAGAATTTTCTTTTCTGTTTAACAGGAAGAAGTTGTTTTGTTGCAGAAGAAACCGAGCTTCAAAGAGCAGATTGATGTGGAAAGACCCTCTAAAGATAGGACATCAGCAGTACCATCCTCTCCCAGAAGCCCACCCAGGAATCAGGGCTCGATCATTCGATCAAGGAATAGTTGCGCGACGGTTGACCTCGTTCCACTTGGGAAAGCTTCTTCAAATGTCACTCAACAGATTGAGAAAGCCTCAACTTGGATTACTTCATCCCCAATTTCTGGTGTGTCCAAACCTGAGATCCAGAAGGCCGCAAGTCCAAAACCATTGGAAAAAGCCATGGCACAGCAAGTCCCTGCAATGTCAAGGCCCTCTAGTGCTCCTCTAGTTCCTGGTCCCCGGCCAACTGTACACATGGTTTCCATGGTTCAAACAGCCCCTCTACTTGCCCGTTCTGTGAGTGCAGCTGGCCGGTTAGGTCCCGAACCCTCACCGTCAACACATGGTTATGTTACGCAGTCCTATAGGAACGCCATTGTTGGTAATGCTGTGGCTTCAAGTCAGGGTGGTTTTACTCATTCTAATTCTCAAATTTCAGGGGTGAACCAATCCTCAGCATTCTCTCAATCAGCTAACTTGGTATCTGCACCAATGTTTTTACCCCAGAGCCCCGAGAGGGTTGACCCAACCGCGGTCAAATCAGGTTTTTCCTATGGCATGGTAATGAGGGATGTTTTACAGAACGGGCCGCACTGGATGGAGACTTCTCAAAGGGAAGCGAGCAGAAACATGCACTTTGATCATTCTTCCCTACTTAATGATATGCAAAACCTGGGCTTGTACAAGCCTGGACACAGCAGATCGCAGGGGCAGTTATCCTCTCAGCTTCCAGCCTGTACATCTGGCCGACAGGCCCAAGGTGTGTTGGCTGATGAGTTCCCGCATCTGGATATTATTAATGACCTGCTTGATGATGAACATGGTGGTGGGAAGTCAGGAAGAGCTAGCCCAGTTCAGTCTCTCAGCAATGGGCCACGGCTATTAAATAGGCAGTTTACATTTCCTAGTGATCCGAGCATATCTGATGATGTTGGGTCCTCGTCTAGCTCTTGTAGGTTTGAGCGATCACGGAGTTACCATGATGATGGGTTTCAACCTCGCTATCACTCTTCAGGCAGCCATTATGATGCTACGAGGGATTTCATTCCTCAAGCTAGTGCATTGCCTTATGCAAATGGGCAGGTGGATGGGTTGCTTCTGAACCAGTTGCAGTATGTTGGTTCTGATTTGTCTCTATTTGGCATGAGAAGCACGGAGTTAGATGGTTACCCATATTTTAATCATGACTATTCAAATCTAGCATGTGGTGCCAATGGTTATGGCGTTTTCCGGCCTTCAAATGGGCATTGAAAGGGAACTATGGCAGGGTCTGCTTGCAAATTAGTTGGGTCTTAGTCCGTTGTAATAATCTATTTGAGGAAATTGCTGGGTCTTAGATTTGGAGTGAGGTTATAATCCTTTGACAAGAAAACATTTTGTAAAGATTGTCTCAGCCTTTGCTTCCAGCTCTGAGGTAGTTAAGAGATGAGGCGTTGTTATATGTCCTGTTGTTTTTCCTACACTTTGAAGCTGGGGTGAAATTTGAACCAGGATAAACCCGTATCGTCGCCATGTCCTGGTTTACATTTCATTTGCTAGATAGCAGTTCGAACTAATATGGCATATGCTTCCGCTCTCTGGCTTCGCAACCTCAAAGAGTACGAGTCAGTCACCTCATTCGGCGACAGTAGTTTCCTCGAGGTGACTCGGTCATTCAACTGTCTTAAACATCGTGTGAGCGACTGCTGTCAAGATTTGGTGCATAAATTGAATATCATGAGCCAATAAATAAATATATGTGCATATGAAAAAGTAGTATTCATTTCCTCCATGTGTTTTTTTTTTTAAATCGACGAACTTTCATTCAAATAATCAATATAGTGTTTGGATGTAAAATAATTTTAATAAAATTTTGTGTTAATGTTAAAAAAGAGGTAGTATTGGAATTGGTGAATGAGAGATAAAAGTAAAAGTAAAATTTTGATGTGTATTTATAAAAGTAAACTTATAATAAAATTATATTAAAATTTTTGATACACAAATGCAATGCAAACTAGAAATACAACATTCTACAGTAGCAAGAAGGCAGGAACAACATGAAAAGGAATTAAGTTAAAAAACGCCTATCCGCAGTCTACTTAGTCAAGTAATCCGTCCTAGAGTTAGCTCAGCGTGAAATTTTAGCAAAGCTTTACGATGGCCTACTACTCATAATCTCAGGGATGACTTCAATAATGGAATCCAAGTCCCCCTCAAGCGAGTAGAAATGAGGGAATCACTTTCAAAATTCACCTTCTCCAATTGTCTCGATAATACTTCCCCAATTGCCATTCGGATTGCCATAATCTATGTCATTAGAGGAGACATACGTGGAAGGATTTCTGATCTTGCACATAAAGCAAAACCCTTAATGATCAATGCATATGCACGCCACTGCTACATAAGACTTCCTTACAGCTGCATCTGTATTAATCTTCACAAAAGCAAAGCTTGGTGCCAACCAGATTTTTAGCACAACCCAAATCCTCCAATGTTCTCTGGTATCTCGTTGGATAAGCCACCGCTCCTCCAATTACGTACCTTTGGCTTCTACCAACCACCTTCGAAATTTGCCCATGAATGGTCAATACTGTTGGGCCCAGTCTAATAATGAACTCACCACAGAGGGCCCTAAATAGCTGGCATGGGTTAGAGCCCAACGATTCGAATACTATCTAAGTTGGTTCTCACTTATTTATGAAAAGAAGCCTATTTGTCCAAATTTAGGGCATAAACGTTATTGTACCCTAAAGAAAAAAAATAAGAAGAGAGATACATTTTGCACATTCTAATTTTAAGAGTTTTGACATTTTACACTCCTATCTATTATTTTTGTCATATTACACCCACCAACTATTGATTTCAGACACTTTATACTCTTAATTAAAAATTTGAAATTTATTTCTTGGTCTTTAAAATTACGATTTTACTCTTATAAAATGGTTACTACAAAAAAAATTTATGGGAACAAAATTATCATTTAGCACGACAAAAATAATTTTTTGTTCAAATTAATCAAAAATTTTAAGGGAGGGTACAGAGTGTCTAAAATCAAAAGTCAGTGAATACCATATAATAAAAATAATATATTAGGATGCAAAGTGTCAAGACTTACATAGTTGAAGGATGCAAAATATATTTGACTAAAAAAAAACAGTATTCATTCTTTTCTTCCAAATTAACCAACAAAAGAAATTTTTTCTCACATATGTAAGGAGTATGATCCAAGAATGACTTGTAAGGCTCCACTAAAGCACTATGGGTTAATTTTTATCGGACCAAAAAGTTGTTTTGCCCGTGTGATGTTTGATAATAATAACTTAATTAAATTTAACTTCTCTCCTGGAGGACGATGGAATTCCGAAAGCATCCGCGTGGTCCTTAGAGTGTATTGATAGGTTTTCGATTTTCCAAAAACATCTGCATGATCATTGGAGTATTCTTGCCCAACAAACTTGGATCATCATTAGGTGGAGTAATTTGTCTTCATGCCGACGCTGCATGCAACATTAGTTGTTCTCTGTTGATAAAGATTAATTTGTTTGCATGGTGGATTGAATGGATTTGCTTAATTGCTCAAATTTCAAAAAAGAAAAAAAAGGATCTGCTTAATTTGTAAACTAGGCGGAGCTTCATTGTTTATTTTGTGCTGTTCAGCCTTGCACAAACCAAGTTCTTTTGTCACTGATCAGGAGGAGGCCAACTGGCCAAGGAAGAAAGTAATTAAGCCCCAGCAGCTTTTTCTAGTTTCGGGCGTCGTCAGTGGCTGGCATCTCTCTGAAGTTTTTTGCCGTTTTGGACTAAAGGAGTTGTAGATAACAACTCTCTTCTCACATTTCAGTAACCCTCTTGTCATCAATTTAATTGCATAAAAGCACACAAGAGAATTGCAATTTCTCCCACATCAGATTTTACTCAGATTTGGTGCCCGTGGCTGGAAGTTTTCCCCTTTTTTCTTTTTTTCAAAGACTACGGGTAACCCTTATGGTGGTGAGATCTCGCTCCTGCATTTGACGTACTGGTTGCCGCTCTCAATTCTTTTCCATCTTCCTGCATTAGCTTTCCCCTGCAATTTGGCAACATATGTCCCTCGATTCCCCAAGCCATAAATTCCACCCCTCGATCTTGTGCGCGTATACCGCCAGCTGGGTACACAGAGAGAGACAAACAGAGAGATCCCGTCCGGAATTGGAATTTTCAACGCTAATGGGGGGATGACAACTCATGATTACATCATCTCCTGTGAATTTACTGACCTATTTTTGGTCTCTCAGATTTTGTGAAACTTGACCACACGACTATTTTTTAATCAGACTTGAAACATTCAAGGCTTCAAGCAACTTGCTTGCTCCCTAGAAATTTCCTCAAACGGAATCTCCCATAAGCTAAAGCTTACGTAAACGGATTGAATAATAGTGAAAGTTGAAATCAAACTATCAAAACTTCTGTTTCATTGGTCAAGGATCACGTCAGTACCTTAATCCCTTCATTCCCATAACTAATCAATGAGAATATTCTCACATAGATAAGCATGGAAAAGAAAAACACTGGAATTTAAGGCCAAAAGCCTGCTTATTACGACCCATTCACATTTTTGGTCTGTAGGAAATAACACCATGTACTCAAAAGTCAAAATCTCCCAACAGCACAAATAGTAGCTTCATTCTCAAAGAGATTTCCATTATAAATACTATAGCTCCCTCATGAATTAATCATTCATACTGGTTTGTCTTATTTTTCTCACCAAAGAATATGAGACTTCTAAATATTGTTTTTGCGGTGCTGCTTCTGCTGTCTCTTCTTCATGTCCAACTATACAAAGCTAGTAGACTGTTACACGATGATGGAGGGTTGATGAACAAAGAGCTTAGTTTGCAGTCTCTTCAGAGGGGTCCCGTCCAGGGCTCTGATCCCTCTGGGTGCACCTACATCCCAGGCACAGGCGGATCAGGCTGTCCGTGAAATGCACTATGTTGGTCATGCTTTGCCGCGGGCTAGCGCTTACCCACGTCTGCTGGTCCCGTTTGGGGTTGCTACCAAACAGAAATGAAGCAGACTACAACGCTGAAGACACTCGATTGAAATTCATTTTTCTCTTGATTCTTTTCAGAACCTTCATGCTCACGTTCTGATTACTCGGTGTAATTCTTGAGGACAAATGATATAGGAATCCTAGATTGCAGGTTAAAAAGTACGTATTTTGATGTCTTCGTTTGTTCTTTTCATTACAGATCTTGTATATATGTCCATTGTGTCCATAAATAATGTATTCTTATTGTATTTGTTTGGTCTTTTTGTTTCTGATGGAATAAAAAAAATATATCAGTTTTTGAGGAATAAATACCCTCACGAGTGAGAAAAAAAATCGGAAGGGAGTCACCATTTTATAGGACCTTAGCTTTTTTCAGATGTACGTACCACATCTATATGGAATTGGTATTCCAGTCGACTGATTTGCTGCCATCCACTTCTTCCCAAGTGGCTGAGTTACTATTCCTTTGAAATCTATGAGCCCAAGGCTAGCTTAGAATATTGTTCTCATATTCTTCACTTTTATTGTTCCGCTTGGCTGCCGAGAAGATGGAAGAAGATAAGGAGGTCATTAGCATTAATATCACCATTTTGGTTATGGGGCCGTGCATATATATCATCCCATGTAGTCTGCAAGACGCCAACTACGATTAGGCCAGTGTATTTATGTGTTTGTGGGCTATGCCTAACTGGTGAATACCATTTTGTAAAGCTCCTTCAGTGCGTAGATGACTCAGACGATGGGCTCTGCTATTGTTTAAAATTAATTGCGTATCATAATCGAGGACGTTATCTTTGTTGACTACAGCATGATATATTTTGTGGGCCGCTGTTTATTGACAAGAGCTACTCAGTCGGGCAGCTGTCCTTTTACCTTAGCCGTCAGCTGTTAGTTGGGAAAGTGAGTGTATGGAGAGAGATTATGGGGTTGAATCTCTATCAGAGAAGATGTTTTGTTTCTTTTTGGAGGGTAAAGAAAGAAAGTCGTGTATCCATAGATATCGTGTTTAGATAGATATAGTCTAATATTTATACGAATTAGATTTAATGTCATGTCAAGTCTCAGAATTTATTAGTTGACTGAGATTGGTTAAAGATCAACTTTGACATTATTGTTCATTAAGAAGGATCGTACATAACCGTCTCTGTTCGAAATTCCTCTAGCTCTCTCTATACGGTGTGCATGGAGTGAATTCGGGCTATGGACCTTTTAGTGGGAGAAGTTGTGGCTGCTGTTCGTGCAGTAGAGCTTGCTCTTTCCAAGCAATTGTCGCATGTGATCTTTGAATCTGACTCTAAGGTTCTCTGTTCGGATGTCTCTCAACCTCTCCTCCTCATGTGTTGGAAGATTGCAGACTTGGTTACTTCTATCTGTAATGCTTTCAAGGGACAATCGGCTTGGACAATTCACTAGGTGCCACGGAGGTTGAATCATCAAGCCTATTTGTTGGCTCAATGGGTTGCTCGTTCTAGTCTTTTTGGCTTTGTCGATATTTTTGTTATTCTGTCATTTATTATCCTTTGTGATTCGAACTCTATTTTGTTTTAGTTCCTTTTTAATATGATGAGGTATTTTAAGAAAAAAAAAAAAAAAAAACTGACCTCTTGTGTAAGTCATGATGTTTTTACGAAGTGGTAGTTTAAACCCCTGAGTATGCATGTAACTTGCATCTCAAGAGAACTCTACTACCACTTGAGCTAACCGATAGGTTATCAACGAAGATGTTAAAGAATAAGTATCACGTCAAATTGTCAATAGTTTAGTTGACCGAGTAGGGTTAATTTATGGTTCAGTCTATCGTAAGAAAGCGCCCATGCAAAATTTCTCCATCATCCTGCTTTGTGGACTCTGAAATCGTCTACGCCTCTTGTAAGGGATTCCTCAATACTACTATAGTCAATCCTGGTAGGGAGAATATACTCTCAATCTCCCCTCCACTATGGTTCATAAGGTTGAGTTTCAGTAATGTTGACTCTGCTAAACGTAGTACGCATTGTTTAAGTGGATGGTTGATTATTGCCGCCTCAATCCCAAATGTGCGGCACGTTAACCGCAAGACTTGCAGATCGGCACAAAGACCTTGAACTCGCAAAACGCTATGCGATTCAAACTCTTCGATGGTCCTCCTCCTCTATTATCCGCTTCCTCAGTAGTTTTTCATTTACGGCGTCGTAACAAAATGTCTAACTTTGAAGGAGATGTCATGGTTCGACTTCTCTTCTCTGGTAAAACACAGCTGCTGGTAGAATCCGAGCATTTAGAGGTCAAGTTTCTAAGCTACGACTTGACCCGCAAAAGGTCGACAAAGTACTATTGAACGGGGACAATCTCACCCATCTTTTGTGTTTGTCCCAAACTCCGACAGATAAAAAGAAAACTATATGGGTAAGGATTTATTTTTTGACGCTGATTTTGGGCACCTAATTACTGACAAATTCCCTTGTTTCAGGAGAATATCTAGACACGTGGTTCTGAGGTCGAAAAAGTCAAAACAGCAGAAAGAGAAGAATATGGAAAGAGAATTAGTGTACTGAATAGGGTTTTGTTAGATATATGGAATTTCCTCGTTACAAGACATGAGCAAGAATAAGAAAAATAGTTAGATGGAGCCATGGAGTAAGGCGAAAATGATAATAACCGTTTTAAGAGTTTGTGTATAGTTGCTCATCAAAAAAGAAAGTTTGCTTTGCCTAGTTCAAAAATCTTACATTTGTCAAGAGCAAAACCAAAATTAAGAAAATGATTTCATCCACGTAGGTACACACGGATAGTTAGAATTAATTTCCAGCACATCCAAAAATACTAAAGGGTGCCTCCTTAATTAATGAGGGGATAAAATTATCAGCCACCTATATATTATTTGAATTTATTGAGAGTTAATCTTAACGGTTCATTTGGACCCCTTAGAATTTACCTATCTGGACCCACGCATTGACACTGCCCCATGTGGTTTTTGTTGGTGCCACCCTACCTGAGCCACTTTGTACAGCCTCTCTGCTCGGGGAAATTTTCTTTGCTTTGGGCCTTTGGCCCATGTTTAGAGGAATTCGTATTGGACTTTTTATGCAGCTTGTTGCTACAAATACGGTGGCTTTGATTTGCTGAGGAAGAACAAAAAACCGAAATATTACTTTTAATTTGTGCAAATTCCGTAATATGGAATGGGAAGATCAAGATTTGGCTAGCAAAGCAGAGAACTGACAGAAGTGATATCCAAATAACGGCAACGCCATAAAAAGAAAACATAAGAAATTTGCATACGTAGTTGAAGATTTAGAGATAATAAGGCACACCAAGTGGAAAAGCAGTTGGACATATTCCAAGCAGAGAAGCGCTTGGACACATTTCAAGAGAACACCAAACAGCAGGAACGAGAAACCACAAATAAGAGTAGGTTTCTTCACAAAACAAAATTATTACAGCAAAACTCCAATAGCATGCCACAGCGAACAGCTTAAGCTAGCCAATTTTAGGCACCGAAGTCACAATGTCATGGTCATCAACCCAGACTCGGACCCTGTCACACCGGAAATCTGTGGTCATTCTTGATCCTTCTCTGAAGGTCCCAGCCCTGACCACCCTCGGGTTCTCTCTCATTATAATTGCTACGGCAGCCTCTCCATTGATTCCCACTAGCTCTGGCCATGAACTCTTACCTGTAGTTTTAACCAACACGAACCCATACACTTGTTATCCGCAACTACTATATATGTTCGGCTAAATAGACATAAGTATGGTGTGCAAAGAATACAAAAACCTCACCGTTGCAATACGTTGCCATATCCTCTTTTCTCTTCGTTCCCTTCTTTACCGAAGCAGATGGGTATTTAGACGAGCGATAAAGACGGGTGAATCCTTTGCCTTGTTATGAGCCGATCGGTTGTTCAAATGAAGTTTTATAAACTTATTGAATTCGGGCAGTGGACCTAACGAATAGTTTTGTTCTTTGTTTTTCTTTTGGGGAAAATACACTTTTCACCCACAAACACACTACCAAACTACCATCTTTAAGACATTGTTACCAATGTTATACATTTTGCACCCTAAACTACCACTTTGACACATTACACCCTTAACTACTAATATTAAACACTTTGCACCCTATATTTGACAGTAATACCCTTGAGAAATTAATGAATTGACAACAATATCTAAGGCATTATCGTCATTTTAGTTTGAAAATTTGATAAGGGTGCAAAGTGTTAAAAATTGGTAGTTAAAGGGTGCAATGTGTCAAAATTGGTAGTTTAGGGTGCAAAGTGTAAAATGTCACTACTGGTAGTTTGTGGGTGAAAAGTGTATTTTCCCCTTTTCTTTTTTTGTTTTTGAGTAAGCAGGCCATAGTGGATGTACTGTTTCTAGGCTTAGCACTAGCATGGCTTCTCATCTTAGGCAACCCCAACGAAAAACAAAAGATTGCTTGAATTATTGAATTCGGGCACGGTGACCGAACACTTATGTCTCTTTGTTCTTTAGGCTTTTGTTATTTGTTTGTTTATGAAACGGCCAAGTTGGATGAACTATTAGCTTAGCAGGATCATGGGTTCTCGTCTTAGGCAACTCCTAAGAAAATAAACTAAGCACAAGCTTACCCTTTTAAACGCCTATAAAACCAATTAATACGAGGTAAAGAAGTTATCCAGCCAAGTGTTAGACACCGAAATATTTTTATCTCTTTTTTTCTTTTCGGGGAGAGTAAATTAATCGTTTCCTAGTACTTTAAGGGAACAATAGTGGGTACGAGAACTACACGTTTTTTAGGTGCAACCTAAAGTTTCCTATGCGATATCATCATTCATCATAGTTGAGTAGATTGGTTAGCAATAATGAAATACAGCACAGCATTTTGGTTGATTAGCTGAACGTGGTGGGGCACAAACCCATCCCGGATAACGACCCAAAGTTTCGTATCCGTACTGATGTTCCATTGCTTTGTTGAGTGCTCGACTTTGGCTGTCAAAAGTAAGGCTATGAAAGTCGACACCTTTTTTTCTTTTTTTTTTTAGCAATAGTGAAATTCATTTAACATAAAAGGTTCTTACATAAGGGCTGCATACTAACGGGCCCCCAGGGCTGATTAAAAAGATCCAAGGCATCAAACAACCCATTTAAAAGCCCAACGGGCCATATAATAAACGGCCATAAAGACTTTAGTTCAAATGGCCATATAGACCTTGTACAATCAAGCCAAGTGTGCATAATACCTACTCGGATCCAAAGACTCGCTCCAACTTCTCCGGATCCGATTCAGTGAAAAGTGTAGGCTGGAACCAAAAGGTGGCGCACGGCTTCCTTCTGGTGTTAGCTTCTTTTTTTTTTTTTTTTTGCTAACTGTCAATATATTCTCAAAAAGGCAAAAAGCCAAAGAAAAGATACAATAACAACCCAATAAACACACCCTCCGGAGTACAAGCAATCTACAGTAAATCTACACTCAATCAACCAAGCAATCTACAACACAACAGACTGCAACAACAACAACATAGAATGTCAACCCACTACAACGAGAGAGACACTCCGCGTCGCAAGGAGCTGAATATTATAGGCCGTCTTCTGAATTCTACCAAATGTGTTCACTCTCGCCTTAACAAGAGACATGATCTCCAACAATACATGCACTAGTCGCCTAGCCTTGTTAGCAAAACACCTCTGGTTCCTCTCTCGCCAAATAGGATAGACAAAGGCTGAAAAAACCAACCTGTTAACAAGAGATCTATGGGAGTTACATTTCAGATTCACCGCACACCACTCCACAGTTGCGGCCCAGTTTCGCTGTGCCCTTGGAAAACCACACTTATCCACAAAGATCTACTACAAGGCAGCAGCCTGCATCACGCTGGTTAGTCCCTCCAGCCTTCCCAGATACAAGATCCCGCACCATCTCCAACATCGCCATCACCACGCGCCGTCACAGACGAGCTCAAACGAGGCACGAGTTTCAAAAGTGACCATCGACGATGTGATCTATGACGACATGAAATTCGTGGCTAAAAGAACACCTTCAGGACGAAATTTTTGTCGTGGCGCCAGGAATCTCGTGGAAAATTCAACGCTCACCCCAGGATCCACCAAATGATAGAAGTCAGCAGGTGTTAGCCTAAACAAGCTTTGCGTGTATTGTTTTGTTTAGGAGTGAAAAATTCCCATTTTCTGAAATTAACAAAGAGTGAGAAGGCAGCCTATTATTAATATTTTCAGTTAAAAGACACTTTTGGTTCCTAGTTTTGTCTTTATTTAAAAAATAGTCATTGAATTTTACAATTGATCATAGGTCGTTCTCGAATTTGGACAGAGTAAAAACAATATTTTTGTCGGTTTGTCATCTAAAGTTAACGGATTAACACATCATACTTAATAAAATTATGCAACGTGTCTAATTAGCCAAATCAGACTCATAGTCAGATAAAAATAAAAAAATTATTTTATTTTATTTTCTTTGTTGTTTCAAATTTTTTATAATTTTAATATTTTTTTATTTGACGTGGAAAATCTGTGATTTGGTTGATTGAACATGTGACACAATTTTATTGGGTATGACGTGTCAATCTATTAACTGGACGACATACTGACGGAGGGATCTTGTTCTCTTTCTCCAAACCCGAGGACTACTTATGCTTAATTGCAAATCTAAAGACCATTTTTGAAATAAAGGTAAAACCAAGGAATCAAAAAATTCTTTAACCCTAATATATTTATAGATAGATTTTGCTAGTGTGCCACTGTGAGACCCCGACTTGGAGACTAGTAGCATCAATCAGTTTAGGTTTCCTTCAATGTCAATTTAGACATTAAAATTTTACTTCTAGACTCTTTAAGTTTTTGCACTATCCTGAATTATTGAGAAAAGAAATGTATGGTTGTAGGGCTGTTCATGGGTCGGGTCGGCATGGCACCGAAGTCTTCCTCTCAAACAGACCCGAAAACCCGACCCAATCCTGAAGTGTGATTTGAACCACCCGAACCCAACCTTCATCGGGCAGGTTAAAGTTGGGTCGGGTTTTTTTTTTTTTTTTTTTTTTTAAGGCTTGAAGTTTGAAGCTTCCACCAATTTCCATCCATAATGTTGAGTTTCACTTATTTTTTTTTCCTCTGGCTTCCCTTTTTCAATAATTTACTAATCTTCTACCCATTGAAAGCATTTGGGTCTCTCCAATAAAGAATTAACTTTTTTTTTTTTAGTAAGGAATTAACTTGAAACATTTGAACAGAAAACTCTTTTCCACTTGACAGATAAATGCACTTCCAGGATTTCAAGACCTTGCCATCACAAAATTTTGTGATTTCCAACAGTACTTCCAGCACAGAGGACTTCACAGTCACTTTTTTCTCCCATGGACAGAGTAAACAATGTCAATCCATTTCCAAATCAGTTTTACAAGAATGTAGTTGATTAAACAAAGAGTTACACCACCTGAATCTCTTTCCAGATTAGTATTGTACAATAGCAAATTAAACCGAAATTGCATCGTATAGAACAAATTCTTTCAGAAAGTATTGCACACAAGCAAATTAAAGTTGGAAGTAATTTTCATCACAAGCAGCAGAAAGCTAAAATGGGAATCAGGGAGTGGAACAAGAGGCTCCCAATTTGTGAGAAAACAGAAAAAGCTGAAACTGTGGGTATTGAAGTCTAGGCAAAATGATGGAAATATGACAGCAAATAAAGCAAACGAAGTCACATTTCACATGGATCTTTTATATGAATATAGAAAGAAATGGGTGTGCCAAGAGATTCAAGACTTGGGCACCCATCAATTCCTTTGAGTTTCATTCTTGCGAACTTTAGAACTTTAGTCACCAACCTCAAGCAATTCTTTACATCCCCCCAAGAAATGAAAGGATGATTTTCCCTAATCTTTTCTAGATAATCCAGTCATCTCACAGCACCACAGTGGCATTTGCTTAATTTAGTACATAAATATAAAATATAACCCACTTTCAAGATATCTTTAAAGAACCGCCAATTATAAAGCCCTATACAAATAACTTCTCATACCCAAACTAAATGCCTCATTTCATCGCAAGTTACCAAGAACTTCCTTTCACCAAGTAACAAGTTGTATAAGCATAATGTATTTCACAACTAGAAGAAACTAGGGTTGTGTTTGAGTGTTAAAATTTTGGAGAGGTTAAAATTTAGGGTATTGAAATTGGTGAAAAAGTGAAGAAAGAGATAGTTTGAATGATTTTTTTTATATTTATTATAGTGAAAAGTAATTATTTGATGGAGAGAGAGATTATATTGTAGTTATTTTATTATGTTAAAATTTTGAAAGGCCTAAAATTTTAGTAAACAAACACACCCCTAAAAAAGTATGCTTGTACTCCTTTTAGCATGCTCAATTTCATAGTAAAGTCAGGGGTTTGAAAACCATTGCCCAATGCAAATAGAGGATATTTTGCCACACATGATCAAAATGATCAATTTATTTCAAAGACCTGTAAAGCACATAGGTATAATAAATTTCAAAAGTTATCTCTACAGAAAATACCCAAAAGCTAAGAAAATAAAAAAAGTCAAAGCACATGACCAGCACACAAGTCCAATGAAAATAATATTAAGTTCCAGTATAAACTGGTACGAAACCCCTCTTAATCCAGCTTTGAGTAAAAAATGAATACAATCTGTCTAAGATGAAAATGGTAAGTTGCATCCTACAGCTCTCTTCTTGTCAACAAAGCCACACTAATTATAGCATTGAATCATAAAATGGAAGCAACCCAATAACTAAACTTAACAAGCAATAAAATAATACCCAAATCATAAAAGGTACCCAGAAAAGATTATATTTTCTCATACAAAAAATGAACCCATTACAAACAATGCTAAAGCCTTGTGGCAAATTGTTTAAGCCCACCTTCTTCATCCAATAGTCTTTAGCCAACCATCTTCTTCATACGAAACATTTTTCAGAGGAGAGAGCACTATTGGAATGAGTCACAGTGGGTGTTTTTCTATCTTTTGTTTCTCACTCATCTGCCTCCCTACCGATTTCTTAATGCGTTTGGGTAGCAGACCATCTAAGAAAGAAAGGAAGGGACCAATGGAAAACCAACATGAAAATTATGTTGCCAAGGTTGTCTGTACTGGGTCTGCAATTTTGGTCTTTGAATGTGCTCGATTCAACAGAAGATTGATTCAAGCAAAGTTTTAAAAAGAAAAAAGGTCCATTACCTGCATCAGAAAGCAACCGAGCCAGCTTTTCGCAAGAGATCTTCGAATCATACAAATCTTAAACTATTTGAGGTGCAGTGCTTTGACGAAGTCCTCCAACCTCTTTCAATCATACAGATTGTTATACCAAGCTTCACAGAGATCTTCGAATTCGGCTAGGAGAATGAGGCAGACGACGAAGGGTTTAGGCTTGAAGGAGGCAGACTGTGTATGGTTTAGGCAATATACAAGATTCGGTTGGGTAGGGCTGTGCCGAGGTGAACATGCGGTATATCAAGGCCCGACCCGACTATCGGCGGGCCCAAGTACTCTGAGCTCGCCACCCGCCCAGCCTCGTGTATAACTGATCGAATTCGATCGGTTTCGGACGGGTTCGGTTCGATCAGTCGGGTCGGATAAAGCACCTACAGCCCTACATGGTTGACTTGATTTAAAATTATATCTAAGGTAAAATTTTACTTTAGCAATTTTTTCGTTCATCTTTATTAATAATTTAAATGTTATATTTGTTTGCAAATTTTAATAGTGTTAAATTGCATTATAGGTGTCAATTATGCTATTCATATTTGTTTGTCTAAGAATATCCACCGCAATTGCAATATTCAAAAGAATTTGAGTTAAAGGCTTTGACTTTTGAAAAAAAAATTATGATGACAACCAAACAAAAGGAGTAAACGTGAATTCTGTGAAGTGGCAAAGTGAAAGAAACATAAAAGTGAAGGAATGAAATTTGGTGTAGTGGGAGAAATGTGACAAAAGGAAAATTTTGGAAGAAAAAAAAAATTGTCGCATGAGTTAACCAATGGAGATTGGCGTTACTAACAAGGTTGGGGGTAGGGTGGTCTTTTCCTCCCCAACACCTTGTTTCACACCATCCTCTCCCCTCCCCATTTTCTTTGTTTTGTTTCCTTTGTCACTCACGCGCACAAACAAGATAGGAGGGAACGTTGAAGCTGAGAGGAAGAAGAAGAAAGAAGAGAAAAAGAAGAAGAAAGAAGAGAAGAAGAAGAAGAAAGAAAAGGAAAAATAAGAAGAAGAGAAGAAAAATAAGAAGAATTGTCGTGTAGTGCTAGGGGGTTTAGTTGCAGTAGGGAGAACCAAGAGAAGCTAAGGTAAGGGTGGTTACTCTTTTTGATGAAATTTTTTTATGGGAATCGTGGATGCCATTGTGAATTTGTTAGGGTTCTATTGTTATTTTTCTACACTTTGCATGTTAGGATTGGAGTTTGTTTAAGCCGAAACTTTTCTATCCTTAAGCTAGGATATTGGAGTTGATTTTAAAGGTATTTATAGTGACTTGTTTCATGCTTTGAGAACCTGGTTTGGTGTCCATAACGTGATATTTGTATGTGAGGAATAGCAAGGAAATAAAATTTTGTTGGTGGAAGAGAGTTTGTGATGAACAGTTTAAGTTAGAGTTACATGATTATATAATTTTTCAGAGCTAAATGGTTGTTGAAGGTTAATGAAAAGAAATGTTAGTTTCTACATAATCGGTGCTTTGCAATCTTTGGGCTATGAAAGTTGTTGAAGAGGTTTGCTGGAGAGTGATACAAATTTATATAAATTACAGGGGCTAAAGTTTTAAGGAGTACAACTTGAAAAATTTAAAAGGAGATGATTATGATTTCTTTTCTGCAGAAAAAAAAGAGAGGAGCAAGTTAGAGAAAATATATCTTATTTTAATGTTGCAGTAAATTTAATGTGAGGATAGCGTAACGAACGATTTTGATCCTAGAGGTTTTATAGTAAAGTTATAAGTTCTGCCATATGAAATACATTCATGTTTAATATTCGAAAGCAAGGAGTTCAAGAGGTCTGAGTTGTGAACATGTTGCTAGAAATTTTGTGGAGAACCTTAATTTGATGGAAATCTTTAAGCTCTCTGCAGAATTATGAGTTACCCACTTTGTTTTTATGTTTGATGTTATTAGATATAAATCTGGATAGCTATAGTGGGTACTATAAAGATTTATATGAAGATAATTGCTATCATCTAACCATGCTAAAAGGAGTGTTTGGAGCTTTCGAAAAAATCTGCAAAAAATTGTCAAAGTATCGAGTTTACATAACTTGATAAATGCCGGAACTTGCTTTGTTGCTGAGGCATTTTGTGTCCTATGGGTGCTGCAAAGTGATACAGAAGTTAGATAGATGCTTGTTTAATGAATAACCAATAGAGTGTTGAAACTAAAGACCAAATGATCAAACTAGTGCATGTTGAAAATTATTTCCTGTAGATCATAAAGTTTGAATTAGGAGTAAGTATTGATGTGATTTATTTATCTTTTTCTCTGTAAGATAATTTTATGTTATAGGCCTATGAAATAAAAAGATTTTAAGCCATACTTCGGGTGATTCCGATAAATATTGAGCAAGTTATGGATTTTTAAAAGTTCAGACGTCAAGCTGTCAGCAGCCTTGCATGTCTAGATTTCTTGCTCATTTCAAGTGATTTTTAAGTGATCATTTTAAGTCAGATTTTTATGGGTTTGGCTTGAATTTTAAGTTTATGAAATAGGAACATTTTAAGATAAATTTCGTGTGATTTGGATGCGTATTGAATAAGTTATGATATTTTGAAAATCGAAGGTCAAGCTGGAGACAGCAGTACTGTTTACTCTAGTATTTTCTTTTTTATCTGTTACGAAGCCTTTTTGAAAATGTAAATTAGTTCCGATTTTTATGAGCCTTATCTTCAAATTTAACTTTATAAAAGCATAAAAGTTGAAAAGTAATTTCGTACAATTTGAAGGTATGTTGTTGAAGATACGAATTTTTTAAGTTGGAGACGTCGAAGTTGTCAACTTGGACGCCCTCAGTAACTTGCATTTTCGAATAAATCTTTTGAGTGGCAAATAAGCTCTAAATTACCTGAAATTTTAATATGTTATAACATCGAGTGTAAGGATCATTTTGGCATCAAAGTTTAATGGGTTCAGCAATATTAAGATAAAGCTTTACATCGTAGAACCGCTACTAGTTAGTAAAGAAAAATTGTGTGATTTAATATGATATGTTTATTTTGAAATAAATGATTATTTGCTGTATCAAGTACATCTTTAAATCATTTAAGTGACGACATTAGTATAACTCACTTGTAGGCAAGACACCACTACAAACTCGAGTGGATAAAGGTAAGTGGAAAAATTATTTTTTCAAAAACTGGAATGATACACAGCATGAATATTTGGCATCGAGCACGTCATGAGCATTTGCATTGATTTTCTCAAAAGGAAGAAAGAAAAATTTTATGCAAATGAAAGTGAGATTTTATGCTATGTTAGGATATGTTATGGGGCTAAATAGGATGGTCGGTACCGTACCTAAGTATAATAGGTGCATCCATTTCGAAGGATGAATGCGAGAAGGATGGGTAGTCCTCGAGGTATGTGCAACCACACTAAAGGACGAATGTGAGAAGGTGTGGACCTCTAAGGGTCGTGTCTAGCCATTAGGCCTGGGGCCACATCAAGGGTTAGCTCGACCAAATGACATGTTCCCAAGGAAAAAGGGAACAATTCCAAAAGGAACGCACAACCCTGACTTCAATGGTAAATAGAGCGAGAGAAGCAGCCCAAATAAAAATGAAATGACTTTTAAGCAAATTTGCATATACAAGAGTCTCATACATAAACATGCATTTATTTTTTGCATATATATACCTGTCATTCATGATCATGTCATGCATATCCCAATTCACTAATCATCCCTTACTGAGTCATGCGACTCATAATATTTTCAATAGTATCATTCCAGATGATGTTCCGGGTGAAAGAACTCATGAGGAGGATCTGGAACTTGAGGAGGGGGCTGACGAGGGTGCCCTCCCCTAATTCGCAATTCATGTAAATCCTTAATTTTTTTGAAAGAGCTGATATGAACCTCCATAATGATGTGGTCGTGGTATGTTCAGGCTACGAGACCAACTTAAGACTCTTAAGTAACTTATATTTTGGAACCATGATGTAATCATAACTTATTACTTTAAGTTATTGCCTGAAAATTAGATTTCTAAATGTTTCTCTATGCGTGTTATTTGATATAGTTATACATTTTTATTCCGCGTATATTTATTTACATATTCGTACACTGCGTAAGAATGTTTGAGGGTCTGCGTGTCAGCTTGCGTATAAGGAAATAAATTTTTTAGTAATTCATATTTTCTAAATTAGTAATAGTAAGTGTTAAAAAAAAAAATTCCACTACAATATTTTAGTTAAGTGCGCTGGAGCATTCGTTGTTGAGAATGCTCGTGGCTGTCATTAGCCCCTGTCGGGCTAGCGTTTGGAGCGTGACAACCACAATCTATATTTTAATCACATTACATCTAATAATTATTTATTTCAGACACTTAACACCTTCGTTAAAAATTTTCATCAATTTTGACATAATTAATTTTTTGACCTCATAAATTTATCCTCATGGGGAAATACTAAATTAACATTTAAATTTTTTTGGAATTCTCCTTAAGGGTTTTGTTGCTTTTAAGCCCTTATGTGATTGTTTATTTTTTTTTCTTTAGGGTCCATAAAATTTTGGGTATAAAAGTTGTTGAAAAAATTAAGAGAGTGATTATTTGAATAAATTTTTTATATTTACAATAGAAATGAATGATTCAATGGAGATAGATATTATTTTATAATTATTTTATTAAATATAATTTTGAAGTGTGCCAAAATTGCTAATATAATTTTTTTTTTCTAAGCAAAATTGCTAATATAATTACCAATTCTTCAATGATGTATTTTTGCGGTGAAAATAATTGGGTACCTGGTTATCAGAGAGAAAATTATTAGGTGGCAAATTGAACCGGTGCGTGGGGAGAATCCAGTAAATTCTTTAAAAAGGGTGGAAATATTTGTCTCCCTTTCCTGTGGCTCTGAGATGCATTAAAAGCTAGTCTTATTGGGAAACATACGCCACCTAGGAATTCACACTATAATAACATTGCTAAACAATAAAAGTGGCCCCGTCGTGCAAGCTCTCCGAGTCCTAACCAATTCTGGGGACCTTGTAAACAATTCCATTTTTGTCGACCCAAACCCAAACCCTGTCGCATCGGACGTCCTGTATGACAACCGATCCTTCCGGCACGATCACAGCATTGACAAGAGGATTCTCCTGCTCAATCGTCTCCTCAGCAACCGTCCCTTGCTTTCCTAGGAGCTCAGGCCATGAACTCTTACCTGAAAAGGCACAAAAAGAGTTGTATTAGAACAAGAAAAATATAATTTCGTGGGTGCATGCAATTCTTAGTAGATGCTTGTTACCTTCACACTGGGTTGCCATTTGCTTCTTTTGCCTGCACTTTTTTTTATAATTGATTACACTTCTGATATTTCTGATCTATAGATTTCGGTGAATAGATGGGGTATTTATAGAGTACCGTTACAAAAGTTTGTGGGTGATCATTGTTGACTTTCTACGTATCAGGATAAGGGTTTGAAATTTCTTTTTGCATTTTAGATAGCTTCAAAGAAAAACTAAGCAAGCTATCTTTGAAACAACAATCACAGGGAGGGGCCTGAGTTTTAGCTCAAGTTTTCTTTGAATATTCCTTGCCTTTGCGCAGCACTTTTCTATTCCACAATGGCAACAGTAAATCTCTGGATTATAGTGCATGAAGTACTACGGCCAACCAAAAGATTCAAAGAACGCAATGGTTCCTTATCTAGCTCCTGAAACTAATCATACTTTTCTGGTCCAACAGTTCGCGCTGAGAACTAGTCATTTCCACACGTTTCCAATTAGTCCATATTTTTGCTTTGTATTTGTTCAGCCAGCAAAAGGGAGCTAAGAGATCCTTCTCCCAAAAGCAAGACGGATAACAAACATTTTGTTTCTCAAAACATCCAGGTTTGAAAGTTAAAACTACCGGAAGTTCTCATTTACCGAATTAAATAAACAAGGAGATGCAAATTTGTAACTCCTTTTAAGTTAAGGACCGAATCATCAATGATGAACTTAATTAGTTGCATGACAACTTGGTTTCTGAGGCCTTTGTGTATTACGTTAAAGCCTCTAAAGCTCGGCAAAATACTTAATTAATACCCCATGTCTTTCTGCCATATAGTATAAATAGGGTAGATTTCTATTGGCATTTGGCAGTGTAAACTCAGAATTCCTAACCAGTGCTGTGTAAAGTAGAGACCTAACAAAACTCTGGCCAGCATCTAAGATGTGGATGGATACATTTCCAATACGTACGGCAAATTATGAAGCTCAAACAAGATTAATCAGAGTAAACAAGATACTAGAGTAGAGGTTCAGTAGAGAATGGATGCATACCGAAATAAACAGCCTGAATTGTCCTATAAGTAGTATGTACCATCATCTTGGTCCTCTCCAGTTGAGCGCCCATTATGAGCAATTAAGCTCTTGTCCAGGTCATCCAGAAAAATATATGTGCTCTTGTCCAGTCCACAGTTGCAGGAGAAAGAAACGGCATTATCATGGATCAATAGGACAGAGGCATTTCGCTTCATGAACAACCATCTAGCAGTGAATGTGGTATGTGGTGCTATCTGCCTTTATTACCATTCAATCATCATTATGCCAATAATATTTTGGGCTTCTTGTCTAACTGGTAGCATTCAAACAACTGCTCCATTCTGCACTCAAAGTCAATTAACCAATTGTAAGTGAAGATATCATGTCCTTTGTTCCTCCAACCCCCATTGTAGTCACTAGAAAAAGACATCCGAACTCTTTAGTTAAAAAGTACATCCACCAAAGTATTGAAGTTCCTCTTATTTGAGAAGTTTCCAGAACCAGCCATGGGATTAAACATTCTGGTCAGCGCTTCCAATTGCCTCGACTTGGAAAGAGCACAAAACAATAAGTGCCAATATTAGGGCTTACGCCTCTTTCAATCATTCAGCCCAAGTAACTCAAATGCTTTCAAGTCTTCTCCTCTGTACATAGAGCACAAATCAACTAACCATATTGACCGCTAGGCCGTATACCTCTTTCAATCATTGATTCCAATAACTCGATTGCTTCCAAGATCTCCCTAAAAAGAGAATGCAAAGAGACACCAAATTGCAGGGGATGACATTCCAAGTTCACACATAGCACTCACAAAATCCCTTGCTTCATCGCAGCGGCCAAAATGGCAAATACCATCAGCAAGGGGTTTATGGGTGACTGCATTTGGTGCCACATGTTGCTCATATCTCAGAAGAGCTTTAGGACCTCATTAACACGTCTTTCTCCGCTAAGAAGTTGGTTGTTAATTACCATGCCATTTAATCCACCCCCCCGTTCATTCATATGTTCAGCCAACCGAAGAGTCAAATCGATTTATCCTCCCTGAGAAAATACTTTCACCATGTTATAATAGTCACTTCATCACATGGGCACCCATTCTCTTCAGTTTTAGACAATAAATCCACCGCTTCAATCATTATCCTAAGCCCATGACCACTTCCAAACGATTCCAATACACAACAAAACCCAAGACGAACCTCTCGAGGTTTTGCTAGCAACTGATTGAAATATTGAGTGCAAGCACATCTTCTATATCGGAATGGAACACCTTAAAATTCTTGAGTTAAAATTCCAAATCTTTTTACAAGATTGGTTAACATTATTAACAAGCAGTGGATGAACTAGTAGGGTAATTTGGTTATCAGAAATCAATTTAGCTACTTAAATGTGTGCAATGGGCATGGGGTAAATTTTTCAAGTGGAAAAGTGAGAATACATGTGACATCATTTACTGAACCTTCAGTCACTGACAGGTACAAAGGTTCACCCAAAAACAATGCAGGTAATTTCCCTGAAATTTACGAGAGCCCATCTCACAAAAGGCAGAAGGGCCCTGCTTTTTAATCAGGTTCGATTTGTGCATACTCGATACGAGGGGAAGAGTTTTTCAAAAATGTTCCCTTTCCATCTGAAATCAGAGATGAGAAGAGGTTACCCGCAGTGTACTCGATTCGGGCCAGAAAATCGATCAAAGAAAATACCGAAAAGAAAAATCTGCAAACGTGTGTATATATGCACATTACATGCGTCTATAGATATGTAATAAGCTGCTTCAAAACAATGGGAGAGGGACTGGCACATAGGCATAACCCTCCCAAGGCTCAGCATACCTAAATGAACAGAGGGGCAAGCCCCCTGGGTGTTATCGGCCGATGACAAATAAGTGTCATAGCAAAGGATCCAGCACATCTTATACAGAGAAACACAGTTGAGACTAAGAGGTGGAAAGAGAAGAAGAGCATTCATTCACCTCTCGACCGTGATTTCTCTGTATAAACAGATGCAATGGAGCCACAGAGTGTCGCCCATACATACCACTAAGAGGGGCGTAGGGACCTTGGAATCTATTAGAGTTGGGAGGGGAGCGTGCCTGGGTGAGTCCAGGGAAATGACGTATTTATAGGCAAGGAAATCTACGGGCGTGGCGGAAATAGTAGGAAAACCCTAGGGAGATTCGACTGGGGCACCGCCCATATTCAGATCTGGCGGTACTAGCAATGGTAGGGCTTAAAGTGGAAACGTTTTAGTGGTTTCTTCTAATCATGACCGTTCGAAGTTATATATCTAAATATACTAAAAATTTCAGCAATGGTAGGGCTTAAAGTAACAGCAATGGTACTTAAATCATGACCGTTTCAAGGTAACAGCAATGGTAGGACTTGAGTGTTATTTGGTCACGTTCGTTTTAAGAAAATTCTAAGAATTATGTGAATATTTAGGTGATATTTGAGTTTTATTGACATGCGTGTAAAAGTTGTTAAAGTTATATTGATGTGTATAAAAAAAGTAATGATGAGTTTGTATTAGTATGCATATAAGAGTAATGTTATGAGTTTAAATTTAGAAATTTAGATTTAAATTCTTAAATTTTTTGGCAAACTAACATGCCCTTGGAGTATAGAAGTTTGGTAAAAAAAATAAGAAGATAGTTTACTAAAGTTGATAAAAAAAAAAAAAAAATTGAAGACCTTGGGAGAATGCCAATGTGAGTTCAAGGAAATGACGTATTTATAGGCAAGGAAACCTACAGGCATGGTGGAAATATTACAGCCGGATTGTTTTCAAAATTTTAGCAAAATTTTAGTTAAAATTTTATTAAAATTTTACTTTTACCAAACACACTTCAAAATTTTACTTTTATTTTTACTTTTATCACATATTCATCAATTATAATATCATCTCTTTTTTAACACCAAAATAAAATTTTACATGACGTTTGGCAAATTAAAATTTTATTATCATTACAATTATTTCTCTTTCTCTACTTTTTCATAAACTTTTTTCACTTTTTCATTCTCTCTTTTCACCTTTTTACCAACTCTTAAAATTTTATCTTAAAATTTTATTCCCAAACGTAGTATTAGTAAAATTTAAAGCCAAACGCACTGTTAGAAAAAACACTAAGACGGTATGACTGGGGCACTGCGAATATTCAGATATGACGGCAACAGCAATGATAGGACATAAAGTGGAAATGTTGTAATGATTTCTTCTGATCATGACTGTTCGAAGTTAAATATCTCAATATACTAAAAAATTCAGAAATGATAGGGCTTGAAGTAACAGCAATGATACTTTAATCATGATAGTTTAAAGGTAATAACCATGGGACTTGAGCCTTAAAATTTTGGGTATAAAAGTTGGTAAAAAAATAAAGATAATTTATTAGAATTAATAAAAAGAATTATAGAGAAAAAATTTTTGAATGAATATTATAATAAAAAAAAATAATTTAATAAAAGAGAAATTATTTTATAATTTTTTTAATTAGGTCTAACATTTTAAGTGCCAAAATTTTGATTTTATAAGAATTGATAAAGAAGTTAAAAGAAATACTATTTGAGTAAATTTTTTATATGTAATAAAAATAAACTGTTTAATAGGAATAAACAGAATATTTTTTAATTATTTTATTAAACCAAATATTTATCATCCAAACACTAGTCACATATAAGTCACCCTAGCCACAAACAACGCACGTGGTCGCAAAATTGCAAAGGCAGGACTTGAACAAAATAGAGCAAATTAATGTCTCGACGGTCTTTTTGCTCGAAGGCGAAAAATTACACATTCACCACCTTTTTCCCGAATCAAAACACTGCCCCTCTAAACCAATTGTTCCGCCAACCAAACATGTCACTGTATAGACAGTAGAAAAAAAAATTACAAACATTTTTTCACATTTCACAAATTCTAACATTTTTATTTTTATAAATTTAAATAATTTTTTACAGACTTCAATACATTTTTTACAAACTTTAATAAAATTTAAATTAATTATTTCTATTATTCTTATAATATTAACTTTTAACAAATCAATCTCTCAAATATAATTTTGAGGATTGATATATTGGGCTTATTATTTTAGACATGCAAGTCCTTTTATTAAAAAAAATTAACTAATTAATAGAAGAGCAACGTGATGGGATCAGTGTCGTGGAGGTCATATAGTCTATCACGGACCGCGTTTTAGTTTGAGAGTTAACATTTGGTGGAACTGATGGTCTATGTATTGAAAAATTGGACCACATTGACATTCTTGTTCAAATCGATCAGTTAATGCCGCTAAAAGCTGTTACTTCTTCCTCTTCAAGAAATGCAATTCACAAGGGCAAAGTACCACATTCCCTTTACTCTCTTTTCAAAGATCCACTTCAAAGTTCATCAAATTCAAATCCCATAAACAATAAGGGAAGCGAAGCTCTTGTGAGTCCAACCAAGTTCGAACATTTCGTGAGAGGTGTGTGTAAATCAGGTGGAATAAAGCTCGATGACTCGAAGAGATACTTTGAGAGATTGGTTCAAGAACAACCCGTTCCGTTAATAGATACCTTTAATCATATACTGGGATCGGTTTCCAAGCTTAAATGTTATTCGGCCGTGTTTTTGATGTATAGGAGGTTGAATTGTGTTGGTATTAAGCCTGACCTGTGCACTATGAACATTTTGATTAATTGTTGTTGCAATATAAGTAGCTTGGATTATGGATTGGGGGTGTTTGGGGAGATTATGAAGAGGGGGTTTGAGCCAAATACTGTGACAGTTGGAACTTTGATCAAGGGTCTGTGCAATGAGGGTAAGGTTGATTGTGCGCTTAAACTGTTCGATAAAATGTGTGAGAGAAGGCTTGGAGGGAGTGTGATTATCTACGGAACTCTCATAAATGGGCTTTGTAAAATGCACGACATCGGTCGTGCTTTGGAGTTGCATAGGAGGATGCTGAAGGCAAATTGCGAGGTGAACGTGCTCACTTATAGCATGATTATTGATACACTTTGCAAAGAAGGGTTGATTAATGAAGCAATGAAAATGTTTGCGGAGATGATTGCTTTGGGCATTTGTCCAGACGTTGTTGTTTACAGTTCGTTGATTAATGGATTCTGTAGTTCAGGGCGAATTAGAGAGGCTGTGAACCTGTTTAATGAAATGGTCGGTCAAGGAATTTATGCAGATTTAGTCACTTACAACTCTTTGATTCATGGTTTTGCCCAGTGGGGGTTGTGGAAAGAAGCCACTGTAATTTTCTCTCAAATGGTGGGACAAGGAATTTCACCTTGTGTAATAACATTCACGATTCTGATAGATTGTCTATGCAAAGAAGGGAAGGTGGGACAAGCTTGTGACATATTTAAGTTAATGATTAAGGAAGGCAAGGAGCCTAACTTATACACTTACAGCTCAGTGATGAGCGGTTTATGTTTGGTGGGTCGGCTGGTTGATGCAAGAAAGCTGCTTGACATCATGGTGGCCAAAGGTCTTGAGGTGGATGACGTGACCTTTAACCTGATGATTAGTGCCTATTGCAAGAGTTTGAAGACTAATCAAGCTCTTCAGCTCTTTCAAGAAATGCAATGGAAGGGATTCAAGCCCACTGCAGTAACTTACAATATACTTATAGGAGCATTGTGCCATGCAGGGAGAATTAGAACCGCAAGGAAGCTATTCAGACAGATGCAGAGTTGTGGCCCATCTCCAGTATTGGCTACGTATTCCGCTCTCCTGGATGGACTCTGCAAAAATGGACAGATTGAGGCGGCAATGGATCTATTGCAGTCCCTCGAGAGAATCAAATCTGCCCCTAGTATCCCAATTTTTAATATAGTAATTGGTGGGTTGTGTAAAGCTGGTAAATTGGAAGAAGCACTGGAAAAGTTCGATGAGATATCAAAGAATGGCTTGGTTCCTGATGTTTCGACGTACAACAATATGCTAGATGGCCTGTGCAAGAGAGGAATGTCATCGCAAGCTGCTAAGTTGCTCGTGCAAATGGAAGAGAAGGGTTGCTTACCAGACTCCATTTCGTTCAATATCATAATTCAGTGTCTTCTTCAAGAAAAAGTGGTTCAAAGAGCAATTCAGCTCCTTGCAGAAATGCGTAAGAGGAAGTTTTCACCAAATGAAGCAGTCACTTCAATGTTAATACACCTTGCCGTGGAGGATGAACAATGTCGTGTGATGCTCGAGTCACTTCCTACAAATTAATTTCCTTATAAGCACCTCTCTGTTCAGTTTAGCCTTTCATTCTTTATTTTTTTTTTCTCCCCCCTCTTTTGATCTTCGCTTACGTTGTTTGACATGCACGTCCACTCTCAAGCGACTTTCTGCTTCTTTCCTCGCAATACTAGGTTAAATGTCCATTTTACGTTTCCACAGAAGCATCATATTCCTGTTCCCCTTCCTGTTCTACAACAGTTTTGCAGGGAATACAAATTTCTACTACGATGTCAGTGTTACTGAGATTATTCCTCTGCATTATTCTGCACATAAATGTAACATCAGCACGCCATGTTTTACTAGCAACCAGATAATGGCTAGATTCAATTTTTGTGTCAGTTGAAACAGGAACACCCTCATTTTCTGCTCCCCAAGTAATACGCTGAAGGGCTGTGATGATATTTAGCAGAAGCCCTTGGACACCATTTTTAAAGGTTAGGCAATTCGGGCAGAAGTTCTTATTCCTCTGAAAATCTACGTAAATGTTAACCAACCCCCCTCCCCCCTCTCTCTCTTCCCAAAAAACAGACTACAACACGAATGTATGCAAAGAAAGAAAATCAGGGAAGGGAGTGACAAGTCATTTCTCAACAAGCTTAATTATCGATTGACCACTTACAAAAAAAAAACAAAAAACAAAAAACAATGGACCAGTGAGAAACTAAACACGTGCCGTCCTCTTTCGACCATGAGGCCTACTTGGTACAACATCGTTTGAAGTCCCGGCAACAGTTTTTCCATGTTGCCCCTCACTTTTCTCATCATCACTCCCATCGTCAAAACTTTCTGTTTTGTCAGTGGATCCGTCTTCCTCTTCTTCAGACAATTTGCCAGCAGCAGAGGATTCTTCTGCCTCTTCTTTTGGCAATTTCCCAGCAACCTTTTTGTTTGAAAGCTGATCTCTAAACTCTGTTAGCTTTGCTTTTTTCGAATTCAAGACCCCAAGAAACTACAGGCACAAAAAAGACCCAAGTCAAGTCACTCATGGTTTGCAAAAAAATAAGCGATGATTCTCTCTAGACAATAACATAGCCGGGAAAAATCCAGTCCCTTGCATGTTGCCTATATAAGTCATATTCAATGATGATATTGATCAAACTGCATTACAAGCGAAAATAGAATACGAATGCTAAAATGATATCGAACAATAAGCTTTCCTATTCCATCTCACTATTATGATATCAATCAATAAGTGTCGGAATATTGAACAAAAACATTGCTTCTATGACTGAGATTTCCTATTCCATCTCACTATGCAGATGTGAACGTGGAAGAGCTCTAATCACATTAAAACCATGAAAGAGGCTTAGTCAAACTAAAACAACAAAAAAGCCCCAATGATGTTCATGTTCATCCATCTTTTATCTGTTAATCTCACAATTATCCTGAAAGCTTAAACTATTAGGAAGAGGTAGATTTATTATTTGAATTATATTCTTTAACACTTTCCCTCAGGCGTGGGCCGAACTCCTCCTTAATTGGTAGGCCCAAACACGTGTAATATTTAATTAAAAATGGGAGAAATGCAAAGTCAAATTTTGAACTCAAGACCTTGGCTGAGGTAGAAGTTAACCTACCATTTATCTTAAAAACTAAGCTATTAAGAAGAGGCAGATTCTATTATTTGAATTGTATTATCTAACACTACCCAACTACTACATATCACAACAATGACCAAAAGAGGAAGAAATTTGAAATGAATCCCTTGCCCATCCACCATTTTGCTGCAGCGATAAATCAGCATGCACCAAAAGTTTATAAATTCAAGAAGAGGAACAGCTCTGGAGTACGAAGATATCGAACATGAGGCCCCTTCATGGTTAACAAAATTGGCACTTCACGTATGTGTTAGAGAGACAGTAAGGGAGCAGCTTGCAGATTGATTTTCAATCTTTTATGGTTTGAAGGGTTCTGAGCTATCTTCTGCATTTTGCCTCTTGTTTTGTCAATCTCACCATAATAAACGTAAATATAATTCCTCTTTTGGTCACTTTGTTTCCTTTCTACATGGCATATGCAGCCTTGTCTAGAACGAAAACCAGAACCTGGCCCGCCATCTTCGAATTAGACCTATGAGATATTTGTTTGCCCGTAATCTCTCTCATCTGAGAATCAAAATGGGATAATACAACGACAAAACTAAAGCGAAAGTAGTGATTCTAAATACGTTTTAAGAAAAAAAAAAAAAAAAACTTATTGTACCTTAGCGTATATTGCAGATTCAAACTCCTCCTTTTCGTGATTTATTTTCTCACTCTGTGCTAGACACTTCTCAGATTCCACTTTCAGCCTCTCAAATGATTGAGTCTTTCTAAAAACTTCTTCCTGTACACACATACAGAGAGTATAAGCATATATATGAAACCAACAATTTACTCAGAGCATGCATAAGACCTACAAATTCCATTTGTCAGATGAAGTTTAAGGACAAGAAAAAAATGAAAAAGGAAGCCAAGAATCTCATTAAGAATCACTAATAAATTAGGAACGAGCTTCAATTACAAATGTGAGATATGTTGAACAAGAAGGATCTCATATATTGCGCTTAATACTTCCCACTGGAGTCATTAGCGTGATATTATGCCAAATTATCTAAAGCTACCTTGAATGTGTTAGCAATACTACGTAAATCAAGGTCTCAAACAATGTAAAGCTGAGCTATCAAACTCTGGCATGGATATAACATGAAACTATCCACCCCAACCAAGCATGAGAAAGATGAAAGGGACTCATTTAGAATGACCAATGTTTTACAAGTTGTCCATCAATATAATAACTTATCGCATTCACTGGACATTGTATCAGGAAACATGCCCCGACTTTTGAAAGCATCTTGCCCAAGGCTCTAATGCTCAAATTTGTATGACTGCTTATTAAACGCATGTCGACAAGCAGCCTACACAGAGATAGTTATTATTTGGGCAGCACTGCCGCTGGACCTTCACTACTGGCATATACAATACCCAAGATATTCCACGACTCTCCAGACTGTCTCACAACTCCGTATCATTCTACATCATCAACACACCATTACTTAGCTTGATATGGTTTACACCAAAAGCTACAAAATAGGAAATATCTGATTACCATGAACCTCATTTCCAAAGAAGTGAATGCTAGAAGCTTGACTTTAAAGAGAAGTTCACTTGATAGCCCCACTATTTAGATGTCTGCTTCCTCTAGTTTAGTTATCAATTTTATCACCTCTATCCTCTCAGTCTTGCAGATCCTAACTTCTATCTCCAACAGATGCTAAATTTCTTTCCTTAATAACAAGAGTTACCTACCAATTGCGCTTCCTTAAATTGCTAAGATAGCAGTGATCAGACTATTATAGGAGACCTGGGTTATAGATAGGTCCGCCTCTGTGTGTGTATGAACATGTGCATGTGTGTGCCCGTAGTTTTCTCTGAAATAAGCGAGGCACCTCCTTTGTCAACAGCCTTTCTTTGAATAGAATATTTGGGTCTCTATCACAAAACCAAACTTCTATAAGTTCATAATACGATCGTGGCCATGTCAAACATCCTCTCCTTAAGACAAAAAGTCAGTCTATATGTGCAGCAATAAAAACCATAAGCAACAAAAACAGTCCACGTTCCTGGATCTCTATCACACCATGTGGGTTATTTCGTCTTCCAAGTCAGTCTTGGAGTTGCTCTCTTTCTTCTGGCCAACTTAACACGTGTGATGGTCTTTCCTAAGTCAGGTTTGGACTAGGTCTTGCACTTCCCAGCTAAGATCCAAAACCCAAGTAGGTTGTGTAGCTGACTTAAATTGCTTTGAATGCAAAAAACCTCTTCTCTTTAGAGAGTGAAATTTTCTTGTAAGGTTTTGAGTGGTTTTTCTGTTGTCATGTACTTTACTTTGGTCAGTGCATTTCTTTCTAAGTGTCTCCACTTGTGAATGCATGAAGCTCACATAGAGGGAATTATGTAAATTTCTTCTGTCTTTTTAGGTGATTGTTTTGAACTATGTACGGTGATCTTTGATCTACTTTTACACCAATCAAAATAATTACAACATCTAACTCCATTATCGAGTAAATAATCACAAAACGCTGAGTAACTGCCATGTAACTGAGGAGTATTATGTCTAAGTGCAAGACAATGAAACACAAATGCAGAATCATACACTTAGCCTTATGTTCGCATCCATGAGAAAGTCCAATATCCCTGCGGTAGTTTCTTTACTATTAGGTGAAGGTTGAAACTTCCATCGCCATTCCAGCGTTGTGCCTTCCTTCTCAAAAGTCCATGACAACTGCAAAAAGTATATCAAATCCAGAAAAGTAACTATTCCGCATTAGCGACTTCATGAACCAAGTAGCTATTACTTATAATCTCCCGTCTCCCAATTTTCAACGGGACACAGCTCAAAGTCATTGTCCACTAGAAATATTTCCTCCATTTTTCTCAGCAGCCAACACTGTTCAAAACGAAATTTTGAATCGCAAGTAGAAAGCTAGAATAGCAACAAGCACAAACCCTTCTGTGGCCATCCCCGGCATCAGCGAACCGGTAGACTGAACCGGGCTGCTGAAACCCCAAATGCCTCTCGGCCAGTTCCACGTACTCTGTCACCGGCTGGTCCCACTGAGCCGCACGCTCTTTGACCTCCTCCTCCGACGCTGAATTTGAAGACAAAAAATAGGATAGACAGATTTTAGCGGAGACTTCGATTACCGAAAAGAAATCATCTAGAGAATGTAGTACCGTGGCAAATCCAGGCGTGGAGGCCATCAGTTATGGAGAGGTCGAAGCGGGAGGGGGACCAGGTGCCCTTCACGAATATGGGCTCGCCCTGTTGGGGTTCCAGCTTCAGGCAAGTGTGCCTGGTCGTTGACTCCATTGCCAGCCTTCACTATTTCCAAAGGGATCTCGAGGGAAGAGGGACCAACAATTTCGGGCCTATTTATAGAACGGGTTTGTGTCGAGTCTTTCCCGCCTTGCCACCCAAGTAGCGTATTATGCACGCCTCATCCCATGAAAGCCGATCACCCGCCTACTTTCCATGCGTAGGTAGTGTTTTATGAAAATACAATGAAAATGCTTACTACTTTCCATTCGTACTGGAGAATTATGCTAGACATATTTTACCAAAGTACTAGTAAAAATTGTGCATTTCTACAGGAGTTCATCCAATCAACTATCTAGTAGTGTTTTCTAAATGGATGTCTAAAATTTTAGTTTATAAAAATTAATGAAAAAATAAAGAGAATAATAATTTAAGTGAATGTTTTATATGTACTGTAATTAAAAAAATGATTTGATGAGGAGATATATTATTTTATAATTATTTATTTTTTAAAAAATTTTGGAATGGAATGCAAACGCCACCTTCAATAAGTTAGTAAAATTATGTTTAGAAGGAAAATTTTGATCTTCAGATTATGCATATTGTTCTCGGCTGTAAAGCGAAAATAGTAAGCACAAGTTATGACATGTTGTATTGTAAATTGAGAATAAAGATAGTTATACTGTGGATTTACATCGGAACTCTTGCAACTGAAAGAATTCGAGGTGGGTATACTGCACCAACTGTATAATTGTATTTGTGCATGCGTGACTTTTTTTTTCAAATGAACTTAGGGGTGTTTGTTTGCTAAAATTTCGGAGAATATTATTGAAATTTTAGGAATCTTTACTTTATTAGAGATTTATTGGGGTTTGTAAAAAGTGAAATACGTATGTGTAAAAGTTAAAAATTTTGGAGTATATTTATTTTGTTAGAAATTTTCATATCCCAAAATATTGAGAAATCAAAAGCCCCTAAAGAAACATCCATACAAGAAGAAAAAGAACAAAAGTTCAATAAATTTTCTTGCCGGCACAAAGAGTACAAATAGAGCCAGCGTCAGCTTCGCACCAGCGTGAATTGGCATGTCCAATTGTCCATGGCCACAACTAGGCCCTGATGCTGTCCCAAATGATTAGGCAAATATTTATATAATAGCTAATCAGAGATGCAGTTTTTCACCAAAACCCCAGATAAGATGGCCCTGAGATTCCTTCACCTGCCACTTCTGGTGCTCTGCTTTAGCTTCTCTGTAATCGTAGCTCACAAAGATGAAGACCCAACAACCCAAACCATGGAGGATTTCGCTGGGTACCCAGTCCACGAGCCTCACTCTTTCATTCAAAACTCCATTTCTTCACTATCCGTTAATACAGAAAGTTTACAGAAACAGGTACTTAACCGAGTCTTTTTGACATTATGGATGGGGTTTCCATTTGCTTGGAAGTTTAGCCTAGTGGGTTCCTATTTGAGGTTCGGATAACTATGAGCGTGTCAATGAGAGTTTGTGTGTGTAGTTATTGATTGGCAGTAGAGTTAATGTTGTGAGTTTTGCTTATTAGATTGATGAACTGGCCACTTTCTCGGATACGCCTGCCCCATCAGTGACTAGGATCCTGTACACTGACGAGGATGTTTTGGCTCGCAGGTACATCTCTTATCTCGACTAAGCTTTAATTCCAACCACATCAGACCAAATGCATTAACAAGGCTTTTTTTCTTTTGTGAGTTTGATTTTAGCAAATGAGTATCTCTCTTTAACTGGTACTTAGTTGTACCGTGGAAACTAAGATTAGAGGGTCTGGCATGCTCCAAAAGCTGTTGTGCGTTTGTTGTTGATTTACCTGACCAAGCAGAAAAAGGAGCAGGTTGGGCCATCCCCTCAAGATGGAATTCCTCCATTTTCGTTTCACAATGAAGTTTGTGAACGAGGTCACTCTCTCAAATCGGACCATTTCAAAAATGGCACCATTTACTGTCAGAATTGGAACTTCAAATTCGGCCTAGTTAAATTGAAGAGTTAGGGCGGCAGCAAGAGTATCTCACAAGCTCGAATTCAAGCCTCTGATCCAAATTCAGTTGACAAGATCTGATCACATGTTTAAAAAAATCGACAAGAATTGTATGTTTGATATAATAAATACTAAGAATCTTCTTGATGTGAGGCCTTTCCATTCGCCTTTACATCATTTGCTTGAAACAATGAACTGCAGGCACATCAATAAATTTTTTCTTTTTTTCGGAGCAGGTACATCAAGAACTTGATGGGACTCTCTGGTCTCTCTGTCAGAGAGGATGCTGTTGGTAACATATTCGGCAGATGGTAAGTGTCTTTCTATTTCTTTAAAAGGTTGTTGCCGTTTGTCATGCTGAAATCTTCTGCATCACTCAAAAACTTAAAAACTTCCTCAATTCCTACTGCTTGGGGGTAACTAAGCAAGTATGTTGCTGTTTTTCAATTCATAGTCGAGACAGGCCTCCAACCCCACCTATTTAAGGTGTCATTTTTCTTCTCTTAGAGTATACTTTGGGAGCCTCCAGCTGAAGAAATCTTATTGTTTGCATTTCAAAAATATGAAGTCATGAAATCCTATGTATACATTGCTTTTTGTCTTTTCATGGTTCTTTCAGATTTCTGTTTTATCATGCTTGAATGTCAAGATTAGTTTTTACAGAGGAGTTTCTTCTCAAAGCCCAAAGCTTCCATCAATTTATTGGTTGAGAAAATGTAACTTACTTGGATAATTTGGTATTTATGAGATGGATAGTTAATGGCTTGTGCAAATTGTGGCATCATCAGTTTTTGTCAGTATGTCTTCTTTATTTCTTTTTCTCATTCTTGAGTTTCCATCCTTTTTACAACTAGTTTGAAGCTTCTAACTAGGTGGTCAAGTTTTTCGTCTCTCTGTCCATATTTCATATAACAGAACCTTTACTATAGTTTACGTCTCTCTTTCTCTCTCCCCAGGAATCAAGGCGTTATAATGAACTTTTCTGAGTCTTCAAACTCATACTTGCATCTCTATGTTCTTTAGTCAGGTCAAATTTTCATTATCAGAGTATTTTATCAAATGGATGGCACTAAGGCAAATTATGCAGGGATGGTTACGAGTCAGAGCTTCCTGCAGTGGCATCCGGTTCTCACATTGATGCTATTCCGTACTCTGGAAAGTATGATGGAGTTGTTGGTGTTTTAGGTGCTATAGAAGCCATCAATGTACTAAAGAGGTTTGCAATTTTCTTTTTGATGCTAACATCAGTCTTCTAATAGAGTGAGATTAATTGCGACTTTAAGTATGTTTCTACGAAGGCAAGCCTGATATTTTGGCACTTGTTATGGCCCTGCTCGGTAGTTCCATTGAAGATATGAGATATGCATAATAAGCTCCTTGATGTATTTTAATATGTTATGAGAGTGCTAAACAAACTCTCCTGTGCCATCACGTGATGACCCAGGATTGAGCTTATAGTTACTCAGACATCCTCATTTCAAATCGACACTGGAAGAAGTTGGATCCTTCAAGGAAGTTGATGATAGCATCACCTGCTAATTTTGAAGTGCCGAGCAAAACATTTGAAGCATTGCTTAACTGAATGGGTGGCATACCTGTCCATTCGGTCATGGGTAGACCTTTCCTGAATTACCCAAAGATGCCTCAAAAGTGAAACTTGGGTTCTAACACTATGTTATCAGCCTATCATATTAACTTTTTATCAACTCAAGTTATAGATAGAACAAAAAACTGATGAAAACCACCTTAATTTTTTTTATCACAATTTCATAACTGATATAAGAGGTATCATTTTGAGAATGTCGATTTCTAATTCTGTAGAAATGTGCAATGGAAATTATACTATTCTGAATAATATACAATCTCCTGTGAGGTTTCTAGCTCTTTCGAGTTAATATGTAGTTGCAACTATTTTTGGTCTATGGTTTGTTGACTGAGTTTTAGCAGATCTGGTCTTAAGCCGAAGAGGTCGCTGGAAATTATTTTATTCACCTCAGAAGAGCCTACACGCTTTGGGATCAGCTGCTTGGGGAGGTCTCTTAATTCATAATATCGCTTTATTGGCTTGCATGCTCTATCAGAATCATTTGATCTAGATTCCCCTTCACTTTATCTCATTCTATACTTTGGGGTTCCTCCTATTTTATCTTCAATGTGCAGCCGCTTAATGGCAGGAAGTGAGGTACTTGTGAAAGCTCTAAAGACAACAGTTGATGCTCAAAACAGATCCTTCCTAGATGCTGCAAGATCTGCTGGATATATGAAGGATCAGGATGGCTTATCCAGCGTGTTTTTAGAGAAAGGAAGTTACTCTGCTTTTGTGGAATTGCACATAGAGCAGGGACCCATTCTGGAGGAAGAAGGTGGGATGATTTTAATGCAAATGTTAACATTGCATTAGCTATTTATTCTAAGTTCCCATCAATCTAGTTTATTTGCAATCCAGGTATACCTATTGGGATAGTAACTGCCATTGCGGCACCTGCAAGTATCAAAGTGGAATTTGAAGGCAATGGAGGCCATGCTGGTGCTGTCCTAATGCCGAAAAGGTAATTTTCCTGGATATGAAAACTTCTTCCCTGGATGTATTTTCTAGTACTTCTTCATTTTCCTCTGTGATTCTCCCATTCTATAATTGTAATTGCCTGAACCGACATGTTTTGCACATTTATCACTTTGAGGTCCTGAGCTAATCCCCACCCCCCCCCCCCCCCGCGAATCTATCCATTTGGAGATCCCGTTCTTATAGAAAATTAATTCCAATAATTAGTATCAACATCGCAAATTTTCAGATCTTCTTTTATGATTTGTATACTAGTCCAATTGCTATTTTGTTTTCCTCATTCGGAGCAGAAATGATGCTGGACTGGCGGCTGCAGAGTTGGCACTAGCTGTTGAGAAACATGTATTAGAATCTGGATCTATTGATACCGTCGGAACAGTTGGTAGGCCATCCATTGTACATACCTATGTAGGAGTTTCTGTTGCTTTCTACTTTTCTTCAATAATTTAAATATTGGAGTGTTGAAGCATTAAGTACTTCTTTTGCTACTTCTGTGGGTATAGACCTGTATAAAATGATTATATTTCCTGCTTCCAAGGTATTCTGGAGCTGCATCCCGGAGCAATTAACAGTATTCCAAGTAAATCACACCTAGAAATCGGTATGCTTCTCTTCGGCAACTAAAATTAGCAGGAAAACATATTAGTTGTAGCAAGGATATGTAAGATGCTTATTTCTATGGCTTTTTCATACAGTATTTGTTATTAATGTTTCTTAAGTTGGGGGAAAATATTAAGTATATGATCCTACCATTCTGTTACTGCTCCAAGCATTGATCATCTCAGGTATGGATTTATTCGATCCCTTTGTCATCTCCACTTTTGATTCCCCTTTTTGCAACTACTTTGGCAGACACAAGAGACATTGATGAACGGCGGAGGAACACTGTAATGGAGAAGATCCATCAATCTGCAATTAGAATAGCAAAAGACCGTGGGGTCAACCTATCTGAATTCAATGTCATAAATCAAGACCCTCCTGCCCTTGCTGAAAAAGCAATAATTGAGGCCATGAAAGCTGCATCAAAAGAGCTGAACCTCACACACAAGCTGATGATTAGCAGAGCTTACCATGATTCACTATTTATGGCCAGGTATGAGAGAGAGACTTTTAAACTTTAGACCTTTGTAAGCACCACGTGTTATGAGTGCATGGCTTTAATACAGGATATCATATGCCATATTAAACGGGTCTCTCCAAATATCCCAGTTTCATAAAAATCAAGATTATCTTATGGTGGGCTATCAATTCTTGGTACTTTTTAACCCAGGTGGTTCTAATAGTGATTAAAAATGCCAGAGTTGATGTCCAAAATGTCCAATCACGATGAACGCCAGATCTGTTAACATTCTTCTATTTGAGGCCACCTTTGTTTGCAATCAAGGCCTCAAAAGATGTTCCACCGAAATAAAGGTGCTCAAACATTTTATGACCGAGTAATGCCTGATGCAAAGCATATCTCCAACTGTCTCCGTTACAAACAGCTCCCCAACCCTCCATGCTCTCTTAATGGAATAGTTTGGTTCAAACACATTGCAACTGTTATTTTTCTTCTCCCCACTTTATCTCTCCAGCTTCCAACACATGAAACAGGTCCTTGTTCCAGATGCTTCCCTCTTGTATTTATTGAATCTCTACCAATGGCTAATTGGGTTCAGAGTGATTTTTCAACTGCTACACAATTTTGCAATGTATCTTTTTGAAGCATCTATCTAACTGCAAACATTTGCTGATCGTGCATTTTCACAATTTTGGCAGAGTATCCCCAATGGGCATGATATTCATTCCGTGTTACAAAGGTAAGTTCTATTTTCTCTTTTTCTACCTATAATGTTGCTGATATTGCTCTTTAGTAAACAAACTGTACTTTTCTTTTCTCCACCATTTCCTGTTGTTAGGGATCTATTGAAATAACTAGTTACATCATCCTTCATAGCTTGCGTTTGTGAGATGTTTACTGTGCAAAGCATGCCAGTTATCACTGAATCTTTTGCTTTCAAGTTGAAACTGCAATGTCTCCTATAATTTATATCCATGTGCTAGATCAAGCACAGAAGTCCATTGGCGTACTTCTGGCAACTTGTGCTAGAGTCATCACAATAACCGCAATAATATTTACGTCGATTGGTTCTGCGGGGATAAGTAGTCATGTCAACTTGTCTGGTAATGCCTGGTTAAGTCATCAGAACAAGTCAAATAATATTTACTTCAATTTGGTTCTGCAGGTTACAGCCACAAGCCTGAAGAATATGCCTCCATTCAAGACATAGCCAACGGGGTTCAATTATTAGCCCTGACCCTTGCAAAGTTGTCCCTCAACTGATGTGTCAAACAATATAATTCTTGTCGGATGGATAAGATTTGGTATACACAATTCCCAATTAGTTTGCTTTGGACACAAAGAAAATTGTGAGAAAAGCCCCAAATCCATTGGAAGGGCGCTACAAACTGCGTTCAATAACTTTCAACAATGGAGTGTCGTCTTCAGGATAGTACATACTAGTAGATTTTGAAGGCGCTCCTTCTATATGAGTATCATATATTGTAAAATAATTCATCTGGCACATGGGCCATTGTGCGCTTGCATGACTTTGCACGTGTCTCAGAGAGAGAGAGAGAGAGAGAGAGAGAGTTGTAAATTTGTGAATCTATTCTGTTATATGGGCATTAAAAGGGAACAGTACATGTCTACTTGTAAAAGCAGTAAATTTGCTTTCAGCTTGTTTCGTGACAAAACAGTACACTGAAAGGAGAAAACGAAGAAAACGTGCTGATGGCTAGGTTCCATTATATCTGCTGCTCGCACTTGATCATGTTAGCAGGAGCCGTAATTGGGACACGGTGCCACTCTAGATTCTTTCCATTACACCTATATCGAGACTCCAGACGGAAACTCTATGATTTGCTTCATGTTTTCAAAGTGGCAGCCTTCTCGCATGCCGTAGCCACTACGGTCTCCTCAAGTTTCTCAGCCTTTTCCAGCATAATCTCAAGCTGTGTATAGGTGAGGATGAGAAGAGAGAGAGAGAGAAACAGGCAAATAAAGCACTGAATGATCGGAAAACAACCTGTGGTTTCTGGACTATCCGGCCTTTCTCGTCCTCCTTTGAAACAACAGAAGATATCACAATCTCTGTTCCATTTGCCAAATCAACAAAATATATAAAGATATTAGCACAAAAGCAAAGAATGTGTTTGATGTGATGGAAATGATATTGACTTCTTACTTTTCTCGATCGCTAGTCCATTACGCTTCAAGGTCTCAGAGATTGTGACGACAGTAGGTATTGCTGTAATCCATAAGTGTACAAGTTAGCTAAAAAATAATACGAAGTCTCAGAGATTGTGACGACAGTAGGTATTGCTGTAGTCCACAACTGTACAAGCTAGCTAAAAAATAATACATGATCTCTGTAGTGCATCAGAACAGGAAAACAAGAGCAATTATCAAAGTGCTAATCGTTCGCCAGTCAAAGTACTAATCGTTAAGTAAAACAATTTCAAGCCGACGCAAATCAATGCACTCGTAATATTCTCCACTAGAACTCAGTCTTCAATGAAACCGCATCGGAAAAGGTAAACAATCGCCTATGTATTCTGATGCCAAGTCTAACAATCTTCAGCAAACCACTGTGGAAAGTCCAACTAAAACTTTTGATTTGAATAAAGAAAATTGTAAGAACATAAGCGGTGAAAGAAAATCATTTTCACTGAAAATGACGTGGGTTTGTAGTCTAACATCTCCTCTGTAATTGCATGACAAGAACATCTAAAAAGTGCCTAAAAAAATAATTATTATCTGAAGTGCAATAAAAAGGGAAGGATTCATTCAATTATACCCATGCCCAAGGCAGAGAGCTCAACATCATTGTACTGCTTTATGTACCTCTGCAATCAAAAAAGATGAGAGAAAATTGCATTAGAAAAAGAGAGATCAAGATTACTATCAAACAATTCAATATCATTGTACTGCTTTTTATACACCTGTAAATCAAACAGATGAAAGAAAACCCATATTGAAAAGCAATAAGGGTTACTATCAAACCATCAAAACAAATGAATAACTGAAGAATGACTAAATCAAATGCAATGATCTAAATTAACGTGAATCTTTCTTTTATGCATACAACCCAGGTAAACCAAACCAAGATTAGAAAAACCACTTGATACAAAATAGAACAAATCCATGTTTTTTTAAGCAATTGTAGTAAACAATATATGAATTAATACAATAATGTCACACCTATCTCTTCTCTTTGATTTGTCAGCAACCAAAGATCATATAATTGGGACAATGACGGAAGAGTTAAGATTTCAACGAAGAAACCAAGTATTCAACAAAAGATTCGAGAAGACATCAGGCGGAAGCCCATCAAGTAGCACCTTCAATGAAGTACTTTACGCCTTACGACCATTTCGGCTTCTGAGAAACGGAGGAAAAATGGGAGAAGAGGTACATGTTTGCTGAACTACTTTCTCGGCACCGAAACAGCGATAATCGAGCGAACAAATCAGGAGAAAAAGTAGAAATCACAGATCAGAGAAAAAATATAGATGTACGTGAGAAACTAAAGGGTCGTAGCACAATCACAAAAGCATGAAAACCTAAGAAACGCCCAAATTCTTCATCAGAAAAACCTAAGCACCCTCAGAGTTACTAAGAACAAGAGCAAAAACAAAGCAAAACCCCATTCTCTAAACAAACCCTTCAAGATTAAAAAAAAAATACAATAATTTTATACAATTATAGATACGATTTAAATTTGATATTATTTGAATATAATATTATTCTCATATTAATTAGAGTAGAATAATAAGAATTTATAACTAATCCAACCTAAAATTTTCATTTTTTGTTAAACGAAAACAAAAAATTGCAATTACATTCACCATATTTCTTTCGTACGATTTCTCAGCAAGCAATATGCACGGAATTGAGCCAAGAAACGGTAAGAGAAAGTAGGAAACTTAGAGAGAGGGAGATTGCACGTATATATACCTTGGCAAGATTGAGGTAGAAGAGGAGGGGTTTCTTGGTGTTGGAGACCTGAATTTGATTCTTCTTCTTTTGAGACTCAATAGCGGTAGCAGGGACAGACGTAATTGTCGCCTCGGCCTCAGCACCAACATCGACCACAACGACCAGCCTCTCATTGTCGCTGGCCCCCTCGGTGGCCTTGTTGGCCTCCTCAACAACCACGCTCGTCTCCATTGAAGATCTTTCTCTCTCTAGGAAATGTGAAAAGGGCGGGAAAGCGTTTTGCAGTTAAGAAGCTAATAGTAAATGCAAGAAATGGACGTTGATGGAGTGGGTCGTGGCATTATATACCCTACTTATATAGGCGGAGAGTCAAATAGACAGGTGGCTATCTTTGGTTGGTTGGGGATTCTTGGCCATAATACAGTTTTTTTTTGTTTTTTTTCTTCTAAGCTTGGCCGTAATACGGTTATTTGGTTAGGCTAGCCCCTACGAGGCCGTTCATTGATTTTGCCAGAATGACCATTTTACCCCTTCCACTTTTGGTTCTTCCTCAAATTTCAGCAAAGCCAGCCACTGGAATTGCAGCCTTTACTTGATTCGACGTCGTTCAAGCTACTGCAGCCTGCCGGTGATGCGAATTGATTCGACGTCGTCTAATTGAATCGACAAAGATGAGCAGGTTTGTGACGGGTCGTCAACGGGTTTTTTTGTTTCTTTCCTCTGCGGCGGACTACAAAAAATATTGGTGGTGAATCATGAATGGTGGGGATTGAGGCGGTGTTGGTTGTTGGATGGGTTTTTTCAGTTCGGCCACAATCCGAAAAGAGAAAGACTTGTCATGGGCTGTTGGGTCTCATAAATGCTGCAATAGCCCAGCCTAGGGCCCAACCCACCATAGAATTGGGCTAAAACTATAATGGACACTAAACACCATCATTATCCCCATGCCGAACTTTTTCAAATGGCCCATGCCAGCTTTTAGATCATGTAACCGATAGGTGAGCCCACAATCGTATTTATAACGTTGATAGAGAGAGAGGGGGAGAGAGACCACGACCTTAGGAATGTCCGTCTTGTACACGTGATGCCGGGACACATTTTGCTACATGACATGTAACTTGTAAGTGCCATATCCCCTTAGAGCAAGTATACGTAAAATAATTTATCCTAGGGATTGATCTAATGGTTAATATTTTTATCCTACTACAAAAAATATTGGTGGTGAATCATGAATGGTGGGGATTGAGGCGGTGTTGGTTGTTGGATGGGTTTTTTCAGTTCGGCCACAATCCGAAAAGAGAAAGACTTGTCATGGGCTGCTCATAAATGCTGCAATAGCCCAGCCTAGGGCCCAACCCACCATAGAATTGGGCTAAAACTATAATGGACACTAAACACCATCATTATCCCCATGCCGAACTTTTTCAAATGGCCCATGCCAGCTTTTAGATCATGTAACCGATAGGTGAGCCCACAATCGTATTTATAACGTTGATAGAGAGAGAGGGGGAGAGAGACCACGACCTTAGGAATGTCCGTCTTGTACACGTGATGCCGGGACACATTTTGCTACATGACATGTAACTTGTAAGTGCCATATCCCCTTAGAGCAAGTATACGTAAAATAATTTATCCTAGGGATTGATCTAATGGTTAATATTTTTATCCTAAGGGATTGGACAAATCAACCTTGCCTCTACGGAAAATGCGAGTGAACAAAATTCATGTTGGAAAACCAACAGTTGTGGATCGTCGTAATCGAGACCCGTCACCGTAGAGGTACTTGGCCCAGTTTCGATCCACAAGACAGTTGACCCGAACGTACTGCGATACGTCTAATCCATGATTGAACTCGCCCACCGAATGGTTGTTGTTGTTTGAGACAACTGAAATGTGATTACACGTGTGATGTTGACGTGGCTTTCATTCTTCACCCCAAGCTGAAGTGGACATATGACAGGCTGGCTGATTGCAATGGCCAGTGATAATAGGAACACGTCATTAAATTGGGTACGACCTAAAACTAAAGGATCATGTTCACTTCTCGCTGCAGGTACACATCGCGTAATGTTATTAAAAGATTTAGCCATTATTGGAAAATTAAAGCCAGAATATTCTACTTTAAACATATATTAAATATGATAAATGCTAAGAGCATAATCGTTGAATTCATAGAAATTATAATCTTATTGATATGACAAAATTTCAACCTTCTGATCTGGTTTGAACTATGAAATTGAGGTGCTCTCAGGGATATAATATCTGTAAGTTATTTTATTTTATTTTATTAAATTTCTAAAGGTAATTTTTTATTTTTTATTATTAATTTTATTTTTTGGATAATATTTTATATTTTTAAATTAATTTTTTTATTGTTATTATTTTTTTGTATTTTTAAATTAATTTTTCTTTTTATTTTAGAAATTTAGATAATATATATTTTCTTTTATGAGGTTTTTTTTTTTTGAAAAATTTATCATTTTATTTATTTTATAAAATTACTTTCTATTAATTTTTTAATTTTTATGATTTTTTTGTTATTTATATTTTCTAAATATTGTATAATATTTATATTTGTGTAAATATTTAAAAGTTATTTCTTTGAATTTGAACTTTTGATTTTTTAATTAATTAATTTTATTTATTGTTTTTAATATTTATGGTAATTAAAAATAATATAATATAAATAATTCTAAAATTTAATCAACCATTCAAGCCTTTATTTTAAAATAATATTTAAATCTTAAAATTTGAAATTATAACCCAAAAACAAAACCTAATCCCTTTTCAAACAAGTTCGCAACCAACCAAACAATCTTTAATACCAAATGGATTGGTTTGGTGGTAAAACAATTAATTTTCAATCAGTTTAGTGGATGGGTAGTCATGCATTTTCAAGTACTTATAGATAGGATGAGACACATGCTAATTTTTTAATCTATAACCTTTTTAGGCTATATTCTTTGAGCAACGAGGACAAATCTTTTACACTAGACTTAGATGGATCTAACCTAATTGTAATGAAGGTAAATCCAGAAAGGCTAACGTGACGTCCATAATCCACTGCGCTTAACCATTCAGTTCCAACTTCCAAGTGCACCACAACCACTTAAGCAACTAGAGCAAAGTCTTTACCATTATATATTTGTCCACTTCTTAATCCTATATTTTCGTAATTGAAATCGGCTATTATCGTTACACCTTTGGTGGAGCTATGATGATTATATTGTTTTGAGAATGCAGATGCAAACCTGTCATATACAGTTGATTACATTTTATAGTCTCCTCTTAAATTGGTTCTAAAAGGTTTTTCTTTTTCTTTTCTTTTCTTGGCTGTTCCAAAAGGATATAGACTTCATTACAGTCACTCGTCAGGATAAATCCCAACCTCATCTCTGATCTCATCCAAACAAAAAAGAAGCAAATTTATGGCCGGTGGCGTGTAAACATACAATCTCTCACGCGGGACCTCTTGAAGATCCACTTCCCATTGAAGATTGAATGCGCGATATAGGGAGAGGTAGGTCCCTAAATGGCCAAGTTTCCCGCACCAATTATTTCTATTCATGCATATGCCTTAGATTACTCCCTTTTCTTCTACTTCATTCACAAATGGACTCCCCCGACAAAAGCCCTCTCTCTCCACAGCTCACAAATACATTCCACAGCCTCACACTGTCCCCCCTCCCGGTTATCTGTTCCCCTAATCTCCGTTATCCATAATTGCCCTTCAATGAACAAGTACCATCCCGCGTACCCTACCCTTTGAGCCTGGGTTTGACTCGAGGGTAAACTGGGAAAGTGCCACAAAGGACAGAGGGATTATATTAATAAGAGGGTGTTAAGGCTTTATCAAAAGGGTTAAGGAGGCTAATCAAGCATGAGGACATGGGGCCCAGGCAATTATTGGAATGGAACGTCTTCCCTTTCGTTTTGCTTTCTAGTTAAGGTTTGGATATCCTCTTTACAATCCATGAAAACTCCCTAGACGTCTGGTTTAATGCAGACTCATTTGTCGTGCTACGTCACAAAGAAGATTTCTAAATTAAGTGAAAATAATTAAATAAAAAAAGGGGATTATCCAATAGAAAAGAGGACAAACATTAGTAAAAAAAAAATGTGATTTTTTAATATAGTCCTCAGTCAAATTAGACCTTGTTCAGATGCAAATTACCCTAGACAAGCTTCTGAAATTCAAATTTACCTGGGTAATAATAAAATATCTAAGGTAATAAAATATGTAGGCCTCGGGATGATATTTTGTACTCCGTACTAAAGATAAGATTCCAAATGGCGCTTTCTTTGTTTGAAGTTTGAAGTTTGAAGTTTGAGATTTAAGGTTGGGTGTGCAAGGGCTCAGACACCTCAGAGGTTGGCACAACACACATTATGCGGGTGTGCATCCCAACAGAATCGTTAGGTTATTAAGGTTGGATTTTAAATATATGAAAAAAATAGGCAGAGCTGCACACCAAGAAAAGGTGCAACATAATATAACTATAAATAATATAAAAACTCCAAATCATTTTTTTTTTAATATTTGGCTTTTAATTCTAAGGTCAAAACAACGGGACCAGCTAGACTTAGACATAGGTAATGAAGGGAATCTTTAATACCAAATGGCACAATCAGTTTAGTGGATTAGTCATGCATTTTCCTTATAGATTGAGACACATGCTAATAATCTATAACCTTTTTAGGCTATATTCTTTGAGCAACGAGGACAAATCTTTTACACTAGACTTAGATGGATCTAACCTAATTGTAATGAAGGTAAATCCAGAAAGGCTAACGTGACGTCCATAATCCACTGCGCTTAACCATTCAGTTCCAACTTCCAAGTGCACCACAACCACTTAAGCAACTAGAGCAAAGTCTTTACCATTATATATTTGTCCACTTCTTAATCCTATATTTTCGTAATTGAAATCGGCTATTATCGTTACACCTTTGGTGGAGCTATGATGATTATATTGTTTTGAGAATGCAGATGCAAACCTGTCATATACAGTTGATTACATTTTATAGTCTCCTCTTAAATTGGTTCTAAAAGGTTTTTCTTTTTCTTTTCTTTCTTGGCTGTTCCAAAAGGATATAGACTTCATTACAGTCACTCGTCAGGATAAATCCCAACCTCATCTCTGATCTCATCCAAACAAAAAAGAAGCAAATTTATGGCCGGTGGCGTGTAAACATACAATCTCTCACGCGGGACCTCTTGAAGATCCACTTCCCATTGAAGATTGAATGCGCGATATAGGGAGAGGTAGGTCCCTAAATGGCCAAGTTTCCCGCACCAATTATTTCTATTCATGCATATGCCTTAGATTACTCCCTTTTCTTCTACTTCATTCACAAATGGACTCCCCCGACAAAAGCCCTCTCTCTCCACAGCTCACAAATACATTCCACAGCCTCACACTGTCCCCCCTCCCGGTTATCTGTTCCCCTAATCTCCGTTATCCATAATTGCCCTTCAATGAACAAGTACCATCCCGCGTACCCTACCCTTTGAGCCTGGGTTTGACTCGAGGGTAAACTGGGAAAGTGCCACAAAGGACAGAGGGATTATATTAATAAGAGGGTGTTAAGGCTTTATCAAAAGGGTTAAGGAGGCTAATCAAGCATGAGGACATGGGGCCCAGGCAATTATTGGAATGGAACGTCTTCCCTTTCGTTTTGCTTTCTAGTTAAGGTTTGGATATCCTCTTTACAATCCATGAAAACTCCCTAGACGTCTGGTTTAATGCAGACTCATTTGTCGTGCTACGTCACAAAGAAGATTTCTAAATTAAGTGAAAATAATTAAATAAAAAAAGGGGATTATCCAATAGAAAAGAGGACAAACATTAGTAAAAAAAAAATGTGATTTTTTAATATAGTCCTCAGTCAAATTAGACCTTGTTCAGATGCAAATTACCCTAGACAAGCTTCTGAAATTCAAATTTAAGTTGGAGAGCCCCCCGTCGTACCCAAAAGTTAAAATAGTAATAATAAAATATCTAAGGTAATAAAATATGTAGGCCTCGGGATGATATTTTGTACTCCGTACTAAAGATAAGATTCCAAATGGCGCTTTCTTTGTTTGAAGTTTGAAGTTTGAAGTTTGAGATTTAAGGTTGGGTGTGCAAGGGCTCAGACACCTCAGAGGTTGGCACAACACACATTATGCGGGTGTGCATCCCAACAGAATCGTTAGGTTATTAAGGTTGGATTTTAAATATATGAAAAAAATAGGCAGAGCTGCACACCAAGAAAAGGTGCAACATAATAATAACTATAAATAAATATAAAAACTCCAAATCATTTTTTTTTTAATATCGAAAAAATACGTTACACCTAATTTTTTTCAACCGGCCAGCTTTTACTATTTCAAGAGGCAACAAAAATAAGCCCAATCTTTTAAACATGTGCATATGTTTTTTAAAGGTTTGAGCAAGAATCATTGCCAAAATTTTAATGGAAATAATTATCGGTTTCGGCTATTATAAAGATTTTGCTGGCAAACTTACTGCCGAAAGACGCTGTTATAAGTTTTTTTTTTTTTTTTATCATTTACTATCTTTTATTCTTATTAAATAGTATAATTTAAAAAAAGATAGATATAATAAATATACTTTATATTATTAATATTGTTCATATAAATTTTAAACACTGCAATATAATTCATCTATTATATTTATTTTTTCAAATTAAATTATACAATTCAGATAAGAGATGGAAGACTATCCTTCTCCTAAATTTTGTGTTATTTGTACATTATTTGACGTAAAGTTCTATTTTCTTTTTTTGATCATGTAAAGTTATATTTTCATTGTACTGTATATTACACGCATCAGTCCAAAATTGTTATTATATCTGCAAAAATATGGGACAGCCAAAAAAACAAATTAAAAACCTTCGTTTGCGCCGTGTACTGACGCCGTGAGGCACCGACGAGGCACTGCACACATATTAAAGCGAGTAACAGAAACGCACTCGAAGACACCGAGAGATCAGAGACAGACAGTCACAGCTCGATAAGGCAAAGACCGAGCCTCCGTCTCTCCGCAGATCGGACCAAGCGGTGAGTTTGTCTACCACAGTTTCGGTACTCGGCATCCCTCTCTACCCTCTCGGATCTGCTTGTACTCGTGCATGCATGAAATGTAGCTCTGATTTCAAACCTTCAGTGCCTCGATCCATTCCGTGTCGCTTGATTCCTTCTTGTTTTTCGTTCTTTGAGCTTTTTCCTTCTCTGGACTTTCCTTTTCCAACAGTCGGTTCCATTTTCTGGTTCTTCATTGCTATTTGTTGCTTCGATTGGAAAATGCTCTACTTGTTTCTTTATTTGATTGTTTTGAGCTTGTTTTGGTTGCTGAGAAAATGTACGATAAGAAAACAAGACGAAAATCTGGAATGTTTGGGGAAAGAGCAAGTATTTAGCATTTAAACATAATGGATAAGCATAACATTTATAATCCGATCTGATTCTTCTTGAACCGTGTTTTACCTTGGAAAACTCATGTAAGGTCAGATTTCACCTAAGTTTTCGTCAAGTCAGAATTTGAAGAAAACGCATCTGTATGTTGTTGTGTTCTGCCAAGCAGGAAGATCCTCCACAACGACGCAAGATTTTCCGAGCGTTTTTTATGAGTTTAGCATTATACGTGCGTATCGAAAATACGTACACGCTTTGCGTGTGCGTTTCGTAGCGATTTAGACTAAAGCGCAAATTAAAAACTGAAATATTTTGACATATGCTTGATTGGGTTGTTAAAAAAATCGATTTATTAGAGTTGCATTCAGAAGGTCACTTTGTGAAAGAATTCGATAATCATGGACATATTGGCTCGTGTAATTCATCAATATCCATTTTGCTTAGCTAGTGGTATTTCTCATTGGTATTGTTAAAAACTGAAACTTATGACTGTTTTTTTTTTGGTTGTTGCCAAATGTTTGGAATCGATGCCTTTGAGTCTATATTGGACTTTGCGCTAAATTTGTTATGGATTGAGCACATCTTCATACCCACCTTGATGAGCATTCTTTGTTTCGCTTCCTAGTTCTTGGAAGCTTGTCTTGCAGATGGAAAAACCCTTGCTCTCACTGCCATTTTCCCGTCTAATTTAATGTTTGTTTCTTGTAGCTACAGACTACAGTGTCTATGCTGCCTTTCGATAGGACTAATCCATTGCTTTATGTGGTGGATATGAATTCACATGAAAATCATAATGTCCTATAATCACTTGCAAGTTGTCTGGTATGCGTGCTTAATTTGTTCTGCTGTTACAATATTGCTACAGAATCACTACCTAACCCCTTCCCATCAAATCCAATGACATATCATTCCCTATGAACACAGCTTTTTCTTTTATCCTCATTTCACCAGAAAGTTGTGATTCCTGTTAACTATGTTCTTGTGGCAAAAAGAACGTTCTGATCTCCACTTTCTATAATTAATGCTTTAAGCTGAGGCCAGAAGAAGAGATATTCTGTCACAAATACCTCCCTGAGCCGTGCACTAAACAAAACTCAATGATTAGTAGACTGTAATGTGATTGCTTTCTTTCTTTTCCTTTGGTTTAATATTTGATGTGCACCTTGTATGCTCCTTGTATTCCGTGATCTCTCAATATGTCAAAAACCTCTTTATACAGGACCTGGTGTATGTGTCTTTTGGAGGAAGTCTCTTTGAGATTAGTCTTTCCTCTTTTTCTGGGTCCATTAAAACTAATTTTGCTGATAGTATTTCAAAGAAACGGTATGGAATGTTTCATGGTAAATATGCTTCAGAGGCAATACTAATTGCTATCTAATGTCGGCATGATTCTAGCTATTTAACATGATTGCAATGGGTGACATGGTAACTTGGAAGTCAAAGCAAAATTGGATCAGTAAGTAACGATTGGGTGTTTGTTTGTAGATATGTTTGTTAGCACCAAAAACCTGACCAAGTTATCGAGTGTGATACTTAAGTTGCTTTATTGCAGAGAAATGGGGATAGAAGTTACTGATATTTGTATGGACAAGGAGCCAGATTGTGTCATAATTTATTCAAACACTGTTTCTCATGATCCAAATGGTGAAAGTGCTGCCAATCAGCATGATGGTTCGGAGTCATATGAGCATATCAATGAGGGTCCTGAAATCCAAAGTTCAGGAGAGAGCACTGAAGCAAAGGAATATGAAGTGAAGGAATGTACTACAGAAAATTCAGTTGAGGTACCTGAACTCTGTCGTGGAGAAAGATGTGAGGAAGAGCAGAGGGTTGTAAACTCAAATTTTAAAGCTGGTGTGCGTGAAGAAATGGTAAGATTGGAAACCCAGAAGAAAAAGGACAATGATAACTCACAAATTTATGTCAAGCAAGCATCTAGACCGGTTGCTGGAAATGTTCGAACAAAACACACTGTTCCACAGCCATTTGCCCTAGCAACGGAAAAGCGTGCCTCATGTGGAGCTTCTCCTGCTGGTGTTCAACCTGATGCTGGCCCTCGTCTGCATAAGTCCTCTAATGCAAACAATGTGCGGCGTCCAAATACCACAAAGCCCAAACAGGTAACTACTGACTGATTCTGGATTGCAACCTCCAAGTTATAAATAAGTGACTCTTTCTTTTTGGTTCATTGGAGTGTTCATACAATCTAGGCTAAGAAATTCTTGCTATATGATCTTGACACTTCTGTATGTTTCTGCAGCCAATATCAGCTATGGTGGCAAGGCAACCACTGCAACCTGACAACAAGAAACATCCTGATGAAGAAGATTCTTGTTCTGTTGCTTCCTCGTATCCTCTTACCCCCTCCAGTCTGAGTTTGCTTGTTTTACTTTGCAAATCTTTCTTACTTTTCTACTGTTTCCTGTCACTCTCTCAGTATTAAATTGATTGCATACCTTGACTATGCACAGAACTGCAGTGTCTGTACTTGCAAAGGCAACTGTTGCATCAGCTCCAACGTTTAGATCCACTGAGCGTGCAGAGAAACGGAAGGAGGTAGTTCCTTCATTGGAATTTTACATTTGAAGTTGTTTTCATGCTGGATACTTGCTAAGAATTGTGTGTATCTGTGTCCTGTATGCAAAACCGCACACCCTTATTATGTGCCTCCTTGTTAGTTTTATTCAAAATTGGAAGAGAAACAGCAAGCATTGGAGGCTGAAAAAACTCAGAGTGAAGCGAGGACAAAGGTAGGATATCTCAAGTATATCCCAGTCAAAATATTTCTATTCTCTCTCTCTCCCTCCCTCCTGCATGATAGTTAATTCATAGAACATTAGCTTCCGTTGCTTCTTCTCACCCATTCCCCTCTATTAATGCAAATGGCTGAGGCACAAAATTCTAGTATTACTAACTTTACCTTTGTCCTCATTCAACAATTTTGAAATTTCAAGGAAGAGAAAGAGGCTGCTATTAAACAACTGAGGAAGAGTTTAATGTTCAAGGCGAACCCAATGCCGAGCTTCTATCATGAGGGACCTCCACCTAAGGCTGAACTTAAGAAGGTACTGCATAGACATGTCTCATTCTTATGCTGTCATACAGAAGTACAGGGTTTTGCCCACAACAAATATTCCTTTTGCAATCTCGTAGATCTTTATTTGCTCAATTGTCTTTGCTCTTATGTAGTGGTGTACCCATGCTTTGTTCTAATGTATTTCAAAATGAAAATCGTAGGATTTTTACATAAATTTTAAACATCTCAGTTTCTTGCTGTTTGCAGATAGAAATGACTGAAGTCTTAATGGTAGACAAAAATAAGAAAATTTTTGATAGCTTCCTGGGTATACATTATTGCTTAAAACTTGACTTTGTTGCTTTTATGTATGGTAGCTGCCACCGACTCGTGCAAAATCACCAAAGCTCGGACGAAGAAAGAGCAGTGGTGATGCGATCAGTTCATCTCAGCGACACAAGGTGAAAGGGTCTTCTGCTCAGAGAAATCGTCAGAGCCTTGGTATTTACAGAGAAGAGACCGCCACCAATGGTTCCACCATTATTAAGGATCAGAGCAAACTCCAGAATGGTAATACCCTTTGCAAATTTAAAGATGAACCCAAAGAAGTGGACGAGACAAACGAATCAATTGCGATCGAGGTGAATGCTAAGCTGAATATGATCGATGATGTTCATTCTTGAGTTTCTGGTGAGTTTTCTAATTTATTAGAGGAAATGAGTCTTCCTTCATTTTCTCTAGCTTTCTTGTGACTGCTGTCCAAAATATGTAAGTTATATACTTTAATTTGCAAGCACTCGTTGCAACGCTTTATTTAATGTATTATGTGTAAATTCTGTAAGTTATGTCCTTCCAAATATATGAAAAGGATTCCTTTTTTTTTTTCTGCAAATCGTAGTGAATTTGTTATTTGCGAGCTTGGAAGTGACAGTTTTTTCATAAGTGGTTGTCTCCCCTCCCACACAAAAGAAGAAAAAAGCCTAGGACATGACCTCCATAGGACCCATCTAAGAACTCTCCTGGACCAGGATAGCTGTATTAGGATTCAACATTTTTCGCTTTTGGTGGTTTTGAGTATTGTACAAAGTAGTGTATTGAACATAAATTATCAAAGTGTTAGTTTCCAATGAAGATATTGTACTCGATGACCATTTTGCTTGGTTGTGAGGGAGAAGTGATGTTTACTTCCTGCTTCCATGACCGAGCGAGCAAATATAAAGTCGAGGCTGAGGACCCATTAAATCGTACTCCTGTCGGAGTGGAAATCCATGTTTTGCGTGGTTATGGTAAGCCTCATTATGAAAAGCTCTAAAAGCAAAAGAGAAAAAGATGCTATTGAGCGTAAAGCACGTCCCGTTAAAGCTTCTTAGTTCGCACACAGCAAAAGATGACTTTTTTAGCGGACCATGCCTCCTATGTGGAAGCAAAATTTGTTGGTCAAAAGGGATGCTGGTTCCAAAATTTGCTCCACTTTAAGCTCTTGATTCTTAGTGCACGTTTGGTTCCAAGATTTTCCGTCATCTAGAGAAAGGATTTTGCTTTGTAAATATATTGTAATATTATGCTTGACAAAAGAAAGAAAGGATTCTAATGCTAGTTACAAAGAGATGCTCCACTGAAAGCCACATTTTGGTCTCCGTGTTGCTTTTGGTAATTTGAGTTGCCCCTCAGCGATTTCACCACAAATTTGCCTCAATTCAATATTCTTACCGACAACATAGCAGTAAGAGCCACAATTTTGAGAAATTTTCATCCCATTTTAAGAACTTAAAAAAAAAACATTTTTTTTACTACACTGATTTTTTTTTTCTCGCATTTTTTTGTTCATGTATATAATTCATGCCATATGTATCTTGTCCGGTATGTTACTAACTATCATCGCTTGTTTCTTGGGTTAGAGAGTTATATATTATCATTTATATCATCGGTGTAATAGTGTTTTGTTATCATATATACTACTTTTATTAGTACTATTTTTTTGGTACGACAAGTGAAATATTATGTGTAATATCTCGAATCGCACATGGAGTTGAAGAAGAGAAGGTACGAGAAATCAATTGTATAAGAGTTAAGTCTCACATTGAAACCTCATTAGATTGAGCTAAGTCTTATAATGATCCTAAGGACTTTCAACAGTAAATTTGATTAATCATTTTAAAATCAAAATGAATTTCAAAGCTAAGTTTTGTGAACAATTTTGAACTTTTAAAGAATTTTAGATGCAAACATGAATTTTGTCACAAAATTTTTAACTTTTTCTGTTTTCACACCAATCAAGAAACCCACAATAATATTATTTCTCTTTTTATTTTAATTTCAAAATTTTTAAAAAAATAATAAAAAGTTTCACAATCTTCTTTCTCACAAAACTCAATAAAACTCCCATCTCTTCAATTCTCTTCAATTTTCACGACGTTTCCTAAATATTTCAAAATTTGAAGTTTTGCAAACCAATCACATGCATTGACTGCAACAATTAGCTCTTTGCTCTCTCCATGTATAACACGCGATCGGTAGGTGCCTGCCTGACATTACCCCAAAACATTTAATACCCATATCTTCATTAATTTCATTTTTCCCTTTTTCCAAAAATCAGCTTAAAGCTTTAACAAGCCAACCTGTACTCCTTTCCATTTAAGCTTGGAATCGCACTGCTCGGGGCCATGCCCTGATCAGAGAAGGTCCTGCCTTCCCTCATCTCCCCTTTTTCTTCAGAATACTTCTCCTTTTAAGCACCAATGTGAAGGGTGAAGACCATCACACACCATCACTTTTAAGCTCACTGTCTATGATTCAACACAAGAACATATCATACTCTAATTCACCTTTAAGCTCCAGTTTAATCCAACAAAAACATTAAGAGTCCGTTTGTTCTGCTGTAAAACACTTTTTTTTGTAAAGTAGTCTTCAATGCATTATGTTTCTGTAAAGCATTCTAATTTTCAGTATTTGGTTGTTACATCAAATATATTTTCTAAAAGTATTTTTCAATGTTTTTGACGTATGTTATATTTTGTAATTTTATATGATTAATAAACTTAATTTTTAACATCAATTTGAAATGAAATAAAATAAAATAAAGTTTTCGAGAGAATAAGAAAGGGGTCGGATTCCTTTGAATGTTTAGTTTCGGGTTAGAAACCTGAACACTAACATGATTTTTTTGAGGTTCATATTTCAAAACCCGACCTTAACCTCGAAAAAAGCTAAAACCGTCGGGGTCAAATTCCTTTAAATGCTTGGGTTTCGGGTTAGAGACGTAAATACGAACCTAATTTTTCTAGGGTACATGTTTCAAAACCTAAACCTGACCCCGAAAAAAGCTAAAATTGTTGGGGTCAAGTTCCTTTGAATGCTTTAGTTTTGTTTAGAGACCCGAACACGAACCTAATTTTTTTCGGTTCATGTTTCAAAATTTGACCCTGAAAAAAAATAAAACCTTCGGGGTTAGGTTCTTTTGAATGATTTGGTTTTGGGTTAGAAACCCGAACACGAACTTGATTTTTCTTAGGTTCGTGTTTCAAAACCCGATCCTGACCACAATGTAACCCGACTAGTGTGGGTTGAACTGGGTCGGTTTTGAGTTAAGAGGTCAGGTCAATTGGTTTTGGCCACCCGGCCCTAAGATTGGGAGAGGCAGGTTAGGAAAGAAAATTCACTAATTTCAAAAAGTAAACCACTTTTAGGAAAGTTGAGCTATCTTTTACGGTTGACCGAATTGAGTTTGGTTGACCATATTTTACGAGGCTCCCCAAACGATCGAAAATAGAGAAAGTACTTTCCAGAAAGTAAAATACTGCAAAACAGACGAATCCTTAATAACTCTCTAAGCAATGATCTATCGTATATGACTGTCCTAGGATCGATCAAATCGGACAGAGATGAACTACGCCATATCATGTTGTCATTGGAGGTTGTCTATGGAAGTTCTTAATATGAAAGAGGGTATTGAGGCTGGCAGGATAGAGCTTTTAGTACTCTTTTTCATTATAGATGCTAAAAGAAGCTCTTAATTGAGTGCTTTGACCTAAACACTGCACCAATCCATCACCCATATGAACCTATTTATTAACAATGGCAAGTGGTCTTAATTTCTCCTACCGAACACAAGTATGTCACTTTCAATTCATTTGACATTTTACAATTACCTAATACCTATTGTCCTAAGCTAAACATTTGTTTTAGGTAGCAATGCCGACAAAGATGGAAATTGACATATTAGAAGATGCTTTTGGATTGTCTATGCAAGCAAGATTGACAACTAATTGGCTGAAACAAGCAGAAGAAAAAGGGGATGATTTGAGCAGAGCCAGCAGGTTAAAATTAGGCAGGGTGGTGCTTTTCCGAGTGTGTGTATTCCACATAAACCCCTTTGTAATGAAGAGGTACTCAGCCAAACCTAGCCTAAGCTATTTGATACTTCACAGAAGTCTGAAAAGTTTGATAGGGTTGCTGTAGAAAGTGGGACTCCCTGTCAACTGACCCACAAAAGACACTCTCCACCTCCCCCACGTATATACGGGCCCATGAAAAACTATGCATGGCTATTTCAAAATCAAACAGTCTTCTCTCTCTATCGATCTCTGTCTCTCTCTCTGTCTCTCTCTCGCTAATAGTTGAGGGGAATGCTGTCTGGTTCGAGACCATTTCTCTGAAACACGGAATATCATTCAGATGATCTCGGACCAGGCTTCATTCCCCCCAACTCACCAATCGCTGGAGACTTTTCATGCACGATTAAGGACGGCAACAAATCAAACGATCCGATATTTCTTCTGCTTTGAAAATGTAAGTTCTCACTTCTTTCTCTTTCCCCAATATATTGTGACATCCAGTACTGCACCTCTTGCCTTTTCTTCTGATCGGAGATCGTGTCCAGTTAAGGAGGGAGGCAAGCTGTCGGAGAAAGCTACTCGAGCAGGTACATATCATGTCCTAGTTTAGAGCGAATTCAGGGAACAAGCACTTTCGATTCATGATGCCTTACAACGTGGTTTTCCTGCAAATCATACTTGTACCTTCAAAAATACATCTGGAAGTGCACTTTCAAGACCAATGACTTTTAGGCAATTTCAAGCAAATTAAGAAGGTATTATCTTTCATGAGCAGTCCCTTTTCTTCTTGATCGAAAGAAGAATTTTCATGCAAATTACTAAAAGATATACTTGATGATTTAATCCCCACCAAAACAATGTGCCGGCAATTCGATAAACAGAAGCAGATTGGAATAGAACAAATTGGGAAATAGTATACGAAGAAGCATGTTCGAGAAGTTAAATTGCTTCAGCTTCCCTATTCAACTCTTTGAAAAGCTGGGGAATATCACTTAAGGAACCCTTTGAAAAATCGTAGTTTCTTGGAGAGTTTGGTTTCAAATGCTCCACGAGTCTGCAAAATCTTTGTTCTTTTACCAAATTCGTTGAAAAACACGGCCATGGGGGTTAGCGTGAAAATACGACTGAAAAGGGAAAAAGAATAGGAGCAAAACAAAGTTGTGTTTTATCTTTTCGTGGTTGAATTTTAGCCCATTTGCCTTTGCTTGCAGAGAGTTGCAAAGAATATAAGCCAGAGAGGAGCTTTCACTTTATATGCTGCATGAGAGGGGGAGATATTCTCTGTCTCTGGGGGTACCCATCAAAGTCGAGCTTTGAATTTGCTCCTTTATAACCCTTAAGACCGCCATCATAACTATCTCCTTAGTCTTTAGCTCGTCCCTTACTTTTTACAACCGTGTGGGTCACGGATCCTACCCAGTGAGATCAAATTTTGCGTGGAAAACCTACACAACAGTGTGGGCCTGTTCTGGATGGATCTTATCCGTAGGCCATGCCCCAATATTTACTCCTATGTGGCTTATACATGTGAATGTATTTAATACGTTGCCCAAAAGGGTCGAAATACAAGTCATAAAGATGATACGAACACGTGATCACTGCAAAATGTGTAGCTAAAAAGACAATTGTGTAAAGAAATAAAAAGAGAAAATTAAATCCGGGGTGCATGAAATTGAATTTGCTTGGGTACTTCAATCTTTGTTTAGTAGGAATTTGTATACAGAAATGACACCTCAAAGAAGAGAGTTTTACAGCCATCGATATCCCCCTGGCCCCTTCTTATTAATTCCTCTATTCGTGGTGTAAGCTTGTCTAATTAGCAATTTAGATTCCCTTAATAATCCTCTTCTTAATAGTCTAGAGCTGTTAAGAGCTTGAATTCAGTATATTCAGATTAATCACCAATTTTTTCTTTTGAAAAAAACGACGGCATATCTAAATTTTATTAGAATATCTTTATTTATGACATAGTAATAACTTAGTATTAATCAAATTTGACCAGCTACAAGTAAAACACATACAACTACCGATTTACTCACATCAGATTGTTAAAGGATGGCATATTCAAATAGATCTGGTGCATTCTTGTCTTCCTATAGGCATGATAAATATGATTATGATGAGTGCATGCATGTAGAGAAGAAGTTAGGATTTAAATATTGAGAGAGGAATTTCATTATAGCAGAATTTGAGAGGCCAAAGTGCAAAAATTTAAGAAATTTTTTTTTTTTGTGGCAGCCCAAGCTTCGTCCCCTGATTGCATGAAATTTTCACAATTGAAATGATTAGTGTCATACTCAGAAAAAAGAAAAAAAAGAAATGATTAGTGTCATGAGAATGTCAGCTGGAGTCTGGACGGTGGATTTACTTCGATCGTTTTGATTGTTGGTCGCGTCATTATTGCATGTGATAGTTAACATATGACCAAGAATTTTCAAGTTGGAAGAAATGTCAAAAAATGGCAATTAAATAGTAACAAAAATTAGAGATTTGTCATCCTCCTTTGGCATCACGACAGCTGTTTCCAACAAGACGTCAGAGCTTGTGTTTTCCACAATATCCATGGTCAAATTAAAATTATTTTGTCTTGAAATAAATATGTATTAGTTGACTACCTACAGAAAATCGAACTTATGATCTCTAAACAAACCATATAGTTTAGAGGATTCGATGAACTTTTCAATGACCAATAGTTCACTGAAAGTGAGGAACTGAGATAGCATGTATCGGATAGAAATCACAGGGTAGCTCGACAGATCTTGCTTTTAGCCTTTTTTTTTCATTGATGTTTGCAAATCAACCGTACAATCATAAGAAACGACATCATCTTGGAGTTCTTTAGATGCCAAGACTCACAAAATAGGCCACTGGAGTCAAAAAGGCAAGAGAGACATCTTGAGTGTGTAGGAGAAAAAGTAATTCCCACGCTCGATAAAGCTATTTGGAATTCCTTCTCAATATGGTAAAATGGATTCCCAAATAATTTTGGGCACTTTTTTTGGTGACTTGACCATTTGCTAAATTCCACAAAGCATTCAAAAGCAAATTGGAAAATATTAACAAAAGTTCATTTAAAAAAGCCACAGAGGGATTTTGTTGGCTATCACAATCACAAACTTTTGCCAACACAAAAAGTTCTTCTTTCTTGTTATTTTTTTTTGGTGCTCTACAAACACAAAGTTGTTTTAGCTCCTCTTATTATCTTTTTTCCCTTCCTGCATGTATTTTTTTTAGTGACGCTATTCACATTCTCTACTTCGTGATAGCGAAAATTTGTTACACCCGACTCGCTTCACTTTTTGAGTATTAGATTCTAATGAATCTGACTCAATTAAAAAACTCATTAATCAATTTGAAAGCACAAAACAATAAATCTTGAACATTAAAATTGATATTATTTTTGAAATATAAATTATATTCGAACTCACATCAACCCACTAAATATTATTTATCCAATAACAAAAGTACTTACTTCTAACAAAATTACTTTATTTGAAGAGCCTAAAGTTAATCATTAATTATACTTGAATTGCTAGTTCTCGTCAAACAAAATGTTAATCGATTTCTTCCCGAATTTTTTAAGAGAAAAAGGCCAATTTCATTTTGTGTGTAAACGTATATGAACAATATTTAAGGGCATGTTCGTTTACCTACAAATTTAGGAATTTAAATCTAGCTTTTTAAATTTATACTCCTAATATTATTCTTATATGCATATCAATACAACTCATTATTACTTTTTTTACACGCATCAATACAACTTTAACAACTTTTACAATTTTTACAAACATACTAATAAATCTCAAAAATTACATAAATATTCATACTATTCTTAAACTTTTTTCAAAACGAACATGTCCGTATGATATAATTTTGATTATAATATTCAAACAGAAAATTAGCGACGATTATAATCCACGAAACCTTCTTGGCGACTCTACTCCGGGAAGAGAAATTCATTACCAGATGTTAGGTAGGATAATAGATCATCAAATAATCTCCGCTGGAGAGCACCCCAACCCTAATCCGGCACGCGGAATATATCTAACCGAAAAAGCATCTTCCTTGAACAAAAATCTACAGAAAAAAAAAACGAAACAAAAGTCCTCTCGTCAGCTTCGGTTGCCAACCCCCAAAAAACCCCCCACGCTCCAATAGCGCTCTACTCGACCTACGGACAAAGCCATTTGCCACCCTACAACATCAACGGTCGAGTGCAATGCCACGTCATCCTAGCGTACCGACGAAATCAACTTCCAAACCACCTGGGCTTTCTCTAGCTGAAAACACCTCTCCTCTCTCTCTTTCCCCCTCTTTGTCCCCTGATTGCAGGGAGGATCCATGGTCCTTGTAGATTGAGTCTCAAATTTTTCTCGCTGATTTTCCAGTGAAAGTCACGAGGATAGGTCAAAATGGGCGACCAGCTCTTCGATCTGGGGGAATTTTTGAGGCGACCTTCACTCGCCGAGACATTAGTCGACATTTTGCTCTGCACAGTTCCGATTTGGCTGGCCGTGATGATCGGCTTGGTCATAGGGTGGTCGTGGCGGCCAAGGTGGACCGGACTCGTCTTCCTTGGCCTCCGTTCCAAGTGTCGTTTCCTCTGGACGGCTCCACCCGGCTTCGGAGCTCGCCGCCTCTGGCTCGCCTTCACGGCGCTCTCCGTCTTCTCCGTTTGTCGCACCATTTGGTCCAATTTCAAACGCAAAACCAAGGGTTCGCGGAGATCGACTCTTTCCACAGAAGGAATTGGCAACGATGTTGGGCGAGTATTTTTTTCATTTTGTTTTTCATAGCTCTGTCTTTACTTTTGCGAACATGTCAATAAGAAAATCACGGCAACAAATTACGAAATTGACAAAACACACACACACACACACAAGCACAAGCACAAATCTGCCTTAAAGACCAAGCGGCCAGGGGCGAAATACATCATTATTTCACCGTCCGAAAACCAAGTAATGTTGTTAAGCATCACTATCTATTAACTGGCGGTGGAAAGTCTTTCAGTTCTGCGGTAGGAAATTGAGAATGTACCTGTGCTTGGGTTTTTCCTATTGACTAGGATGATATAAGGCATAATAATTTCCATGTCATCCCATAAAAGTAATTTTAGATTTATGTCAGCACCTTAATAGCAATGCATTTAGCTGTTCTTGGACAGTTGTATTGTTGTTAAATTATATCAGGGGAGGAAACAATTGCTCGTCTGAGATTTAAGTAGCCGATTCCAGTACATTAAGTTGGTGCATTGTCCGTAATTGTAGTGCAATTTCTTTACATGGTATTTTGAATGGAATGTAGGTATGTGGATTTCATGCTTCTGTAGGGCTGTGCGTACATTCCCCAGACCTGACCCTAGGGTAGCATCCAATCCAACTGTGCTTTTGGTTCAATTTTCCACAGTGGCTCCCTCAAAGTTAAAGCCAAATTCTGGCTCTTTGACAAAGTCAGTGTTAGGGTTAGAGGATCACTAGTATTTTTCCGTGACCTCTGACCCCAACAGCGATATTTTTTTTTCCCTGAAGCAATGCAAAACGACGTCGTTTCAATTAAGAAAACTAAATGTTATCTGCTCATATCTCTGGCTCTTCACCTCCAAGCTTTTTTGCTGGCTTATTAGAGTGGAAGCCAGAAAGGCCCTTTTCAATTCCCACATTGTTAGAGCCCATCCCTAAAGTTTTGATTTCGAGCTAGCAGTATTTAAGGTGTGGAAGTGGCGGTGTCTGGGAATTGATGGGGGACAATGTGAGAATGTGATTTAGGGGCATACTTTTGAAAATAGAGAGTGATTTGAGTTCAAAGTTACAAGTTTGGTACTTGAATTTCTTATACACCGGTAACCTTGTATGAAAGAACAGCTACATGCCTCAAAAGGTAAATGTTGAATCGCTATGTTCAATTAAATGATCTCTTGAACTGGAGGCTGATTTCTGAAGTATGGGCTTTTACACAGTTTTTGATAATATCAACGTGTTTGCTGTGTGAGAGCATGCTACTCTTGTCTGATGCTTTAAACTTTGAGGGTGTTTTTTATCCTTTGCGATAATAGATGTGTCAAGACAGAGGTGTGAGCCATCTTGAAGCAATTTGACCAGAAAAGATAAGAGAAATTTTGCTGATAATGCTTGTCTGACTCTTGCATCAATTATTTGGAAGACGACTTATGCCATGTGGGATTAATAAAACCTTACTCCTATCTTTTGAGTGTCAGATAGATTTGGAAGTATTCCCAGTTGATAGCTGTACGTATAGATCAATAGTGGGAATTTGATGGTTGCATTTATGTTTTATATATCAATTAATGAACTGATAAGACCCCTTCCCAAATTGTGCACTGTGGAATATGATGCTTATTGTAGCTGCATAGTGCCACAACTGGCAATTCCTTGTACATTAATATGGTAAAAAATGCTAAGGTAATTTTATCAATTGAAATTTCAATATTGACTCATGCCCCTAGTTTAAAATAGTTTGATTTTTTCATTTTTCTGGAATAATCATTCAATTATGTGGACAACATTCAACTTTGGTAGAGCTTGTTTGTGCATAGGTTCTTTTTTTTTAGGTAAATTTGTTCATGGGGTTAATAAACCACTTTTGTTAAGGAATGAAAGCATATCCTAGTGAGGTCAGCAACAAATATTTGTGTAATTTGGCATAGTTTTTCACTCATCCATTTGTTTGCCATTCCGTGTGCTTCTCTGTGTCTAATAACTATGTATTAGTTATTCTTTAACTTTGTCATTTGGGTGTTGGCCTGAGTTATCTAAGATATAATTGTTCTAGTCTGCTGTATCTTTAATCCATTATTGCTTTTGAAAAGACCTGTTCTGATAAGAATCTGGTATTTGTGTTGGAGTAATTATGTTTCTTATTCACAAATGAATGGTTTGTGATACATTAACTCTCCTGCAGCCCTGCTGTTGAAGCTGATGGGAGAGTGGAGGACATTGTCACAGAGAATGATTTAGAACACCTACTTCATCTTCTTGATGGGAAGGATGGTGAAATGGAATGGCAAAGTATGATGGAGAGGTCAACTCCTAACATGGCATACCAAGCTTGGCGCCATGAGCCAGAGGTAGATTCTGATTTCATCTATCCGTGCATGTAGTTTCTTTTCTTCATCAACTGAAATGATATGTGTGAGGATCGTTTAAACTAGTGTCTCCAAAAATAGTGGCACTTATGTCATTATTAACTCAAAGGGAAATTTGTTAATAATAAAAAGAGCGATTGCACCTTCTTGGTCTTGCAAAAAGCAGGGTGTCTAGTTGTTGTGGGATTCATTGCACCATCTTGGTCTTGGTTAGACAGTCAACATCGTGTTCCATATTTTTACAGGTGTATTTGGGACGTTTAATGATGTTTGAGAAGCTCGCTGTGTTTGTCCCTTTTCTATTTGTTCGCATTTTGTGTACAGTATACCATATTTGATCATGCATCTATCAAATTTTACTGTTCTTCACAAGGTTGTGTCTTTCCCATCCTTGTGGTAGTTTGACTCATATCATGTGTCAGCATTTGACAGTGATTTGGTCATCAGACAGGCCCCACAGTTTACCGCAGTAGAACTGTCTTTGAGGATGCAACTCCAGAGGTGGTTAGAGATTTCTTCTGGGATGATGAGTTTCGGCCTAAATGGGATCCTATGCTTGTATACTTCAAAATATTGGAGGAGTGCCCACATACAGGGACCAATATTGTTCACTGGATAAAAAAGGTTTTTTTATTAAAGGATTTGCAGAATTTGTATGCATATCTTAGTTTTCTTATACCACTTATTTGGTTCACTTAGTGTATGTAGTGAAACCTTGACTTGTTTGCCTTCTACTTGCAGTTCCCTTTTTTCTGTAGTGATCGGGAGTATATCATTGGTCGACGAATTTGGGACGCCGGGAAGATGTATTATTGTGTAACGAAGGTGTTGGTTGCAGCATCTAATTATTTGTTTGAACAATAGTCTATGGTCCTTTATTGCATCTTTTTCTCTCCTTGGGAGCAGAACCTTTTAGCTTGTTAAGACTGTAGGGACTGGTTTGAATCCCCTGACCTTTTGTATCATAATGATCAGCTGGGGTTTTGGGCTAAAGGACCATTAACGATTTTATGATCTAGAAAATCCATCTATAAATAATCACTGAGAGACTTCTAGACCAATTGGATATTTTGGGCCATTTTACGTATGCTTTGTTTCTGTTATGTTCACCGTAGAGTTAAGATGAACAGAAAAGATAGTCTGATTGAATCTGATTGAATAACATAGTAGTTCCTGTAAAACTATGTGTTAGACACTGGGCTCTAGTAAGAAATCCTAATGTATTTGCAGCATATTGACATGTCTTATTTTGTGACCTACAATATCGTAGGGGGTGCCATATCCAGCTTTGCCCAAGCGTGACAAGCCTCGACGTGTTAAACTATATTTCTCTAGTTGGATTATCAGAGCCGGTAAGAGTGCTAGTTATCTAATTGCTTTTTGCAACAATTTGGTGAGCAAAGTTTAGTGATTTGCTGCTGCATTTGGTGAAATTGGAAATTCTATGCAGTGGAATCTCGTAAGGGAGATGGACAGCTATCTGCATGTGAGGTTACTTTGATACATTACGAAGACATGGGGATTCCCAAGGATGTGGCAAAATTGGGAGTCCGTCATGGGATGTGGGGAGCCGTCAAGAAATTGCACTCTGGCATGAGGGCATATCAGAATGCGAGGAAATCAGAGGCTTCTTTGTCTAGAAACGCCCTGATGGCAAGAATCACCACCAAGATTTCTTTGGGTGGAAGCATGGAGTCTTTAGAGGTAGATTCTGGTGAAGAGGAAAAAGATCCAGCCAGGGACAATAGGAGGGAGAAAGATCATGGTGTTGACTGGAAATGGTTAGCTATAGGTGGAACCGTGGCTCTGGTGTTTGGACTCCATTCTGGTGTAATAGGGAAAGCCTTGTTACTCGGAGCGGGGCAGAGAGTTGCACGGAGGTGACAGTTAATTAGTCCATTCGAAGAGACATCTTATTTCTATATGTTTTCAAGTTTCGTGACAACTTTACTTACATATATATACATGAATTAGTTATTAAGATCATATGAAAATTCCATTTTGAAAAGAAAAATAAGGACTTGTACAGTGGATATCTCTCTCTCTCTCTGTGCAGATGTGTGGGAAATGGAAGTATGAGATGGTGGTTCGATCCGTCTTGAAATAGCACTTCAAGATCTCTCAAGATCTCTTGTATTTACCCTTGCATCGTAGGTCTGTGTAGGCCTTGTATCGAGTGTCCTAATGAATAGGGTGCTACTGTGGTTACACCGAAGTAGGTCTCTTTCTACTCTGTTATAAAAGAAAATGTAGGTGAAACCGTCAAATAATCTCTCTTCATCTCCACGGCTGCAAATTGAGATGCTTGCCCCACTCTCCCAAGGTACAGGGCAATTTGGATAGCTAGTCGCCCATTTTCAATATCATGACAGTGTGTGAGATGAGATGATTACATAACAGGGATCAGAGCCATCTCCATCTCCGCGCCAGCGCTTCAATGGTTCTCCCCGGCTGCTGCAGCAAAGGAAGTTGCATGCATCTTGTAGAGAAGGCCCAGAAGTTAGGTGGGTCAAACTGTTTTCTAGCCAGGCGGCCTCTGAACCAAGCAAGTAAGCTGAATATTTGGGCTGGGCTGAACTCAAGCTGGAGCTAGCAATCTCTACCTAGAACCAGGTCTGGCCCACAGTGCAAGAACCCTGCACACGTCTTCCAACAGTATATATGTTATCATGGTTTACCGTGGGGCAGAAGTCAAATTTCTCGACCTAATTTTCAGTAGCAAGTTAAATGGGAGAGGAGGGGGGGGTGCGGTTAGTTAAATCTAGCACTCAGCAGTGGGTAGCTAATATCTGGTGATCCATGTACTGCGAATAGTTGAAGCTTTGTCTTAAAAAAGGAGGACCACCACCACACGACGTGTATCACACAGCTGGATGCTCTGTTCGTTAACAATTTACTGCCCCACTTATTAGCTCCCATCTGTTTTTTTTTTGTCGTAATTGGCTGCACCAAGAAGAAGAAGAAAAAAAGTTCACATCCAATATCACATCTTTTCCTACTTCCAAATAACACAACCATCAAAAGTGCTCATCTTCGTTGTGCAGTGCCTTTCTACTACAAGGGTTCGTTTGTTTTGTTATAATCTTATTTAGAGAAAGTATTTTTCTTATTTTCATATGCTTGAAGACTCCGTAAAGTATGGTCATCCGAATTTATCTTTCTGTAAATCAACTTCTAAAAAATATCCATAATTTTGTTTCAAAAACCGCCTAATCATCCTCGACTTAAATGCCTCATCTTTTAAACTAAACTTTCTTTCTTTGTCAAACACTTCTCTCTTTAAAACAAATCAATCCAAAAAATACATTATTTAATGTACTTTATTTCTTTAAAAAAGAATTTAGTTTTCTGAAAAATAATTCAGTTTAAAAGTGTTTTTCAAGAAACAGAAGTCATTTATACATGGTAGCATGTAGTGACAATGGTGGGCTGTAGGGTGCCAGTTGATCTAACAAATAGAAGAACATAAGTTTTAAGAATTATTCTCTATTAATTGTATGGTAGAATGAATTTGCATAAATGCTGTGGATTCAAATTGATGGAGGCAGATATTATTCTTTAAAGAGAGTAACTCTGTAGTGGCTCAGGAGCGTTTTGTGTGCAAGTTCTGACCAAAGGAGAAGGGAGAAGTTTCAACCATACATCAACATATCGTTATCATTGACAACTTTCACAGGCACCAATTTTCTTGTCAAAGCCTTTTGTGGATTATTCTACAACAGCAACTGGAAATGCAGGCGTTCCTGTCTCTTGCACTGTCGGATCAACTGGATACTCAAGCTAGTAGATGTCATGAAAAAGCACCGGTACTGTGTTGAAAGGTCTAAAACCCTCGGCTGGCTTGGATGATAGGGTTGACAGTGGCCCAGGCCCCCTACTCCTAAAATAAATGATTGAGAAGGACTTCGCTACCTCCATGGGGACCCGCCTTGAGCATTATCTGGATTATACTAACACATCTGTATCTCATTCAACTTGCCCAGTTGCAGATCATCTTATTTGTCTCGGTTCTCTTCTCGTTATCACATCTTTCACTCCACAACCGTCAATTGTCCTGTGGGAAAATTACAACTTAATTTTTTTTTTTTCAATTGCAAGAGTAGGCCATATTTGTGAACTCCACTTTTGCCCAAAATTTCTAAGTTAGCAAACATAATTAACTCAAAATTTGTTGATAATAAAATAATTTAAAAAAAATGTATTTCTTTTTATCAAATTATCTCTTTTTATTACAATAAATATTAAAAATTTACTCAAATAATTTCTCTCGTCACTTTTTCACTAATTTTTATAAAATTCTACTTTTCATTATATTTTCTTTTAAAAACTCAATAAAACTATAATAGATCTCAAATTTTACAACGTTCCTAAATTTTTCAAAAATATTTTGGTCTGCAAACATGATCTCTAAGTGTCTTTCTTATCTTTTTCACTTTAATGGTTTTTCTTCTTTTTTCTGGTGAAGACTTCCGTGTTTTGTGTGAAAGTGGCAAAATTTGATTGATTAATTGATTTGATCAAACAAATGATAGATTCTTTAGATTTAATTCAAATGTTGAGTCTGTGCAAGTGTTTCAAGTGTTATCTTCAATTTCTGTGGCAGTATGTAAACTTCATGATTGTCTTCTTCCTTTTCTTGTTATTCATAGTTGGAGTTTATTTTGATTTTTAATATACATATATAAAAAAAAGCTCTATTCATTCATTGATTATCATCATCAATTTCGTGTTCTTTTTAAAAAAATTACTTCAAAATTATTTTTTCACATGATGTCACACGTCCTATTTGGATAATTTTCCTTTTCCTATTAATATATTATTGTATCTATATTTAAATGTGATAAATAAAGAAAAAGGTTTGTCGCTCTTCTTATCCAGTTAGCAAAATATTTTATTTTTTTACCTCTATTAATTTGACTAGATTTAAATATTACTTTGCCAATTTGATCTAGATAGTATATCTGGGCAGGTAAAAAAACATTGCTTTCTTTTTCAAGAAAAAAAAATATTGCCCATTTAAGTTGTATGTATGTTGCTACACTTTTGACATCAGAAGTATTTTTTAATAAAAATTTAAAGATTTTATCAATTATGTACATCATTGAGATATTTTAATTTGAAACAAATTTTTATTATTATATTTGGCCTCCTATGAGTAATTCCTGACTTCGTCCCTAGTTACGATTTACTCTCAAAACTATACTTCTCATCAAAGATTCTATCTACCAACTTGTTAGGGTCGTTATGTCGAACGATTTCATTCGGATGACATTTTTCTTACTTAAAAAGACAAATTTGACCACATCAGTTCTAAGTTATTATTTTATTTTAATAAAGGAAATAAAAGATCTACAACAAATGGCTCAAATTCTTTCACAAAAAAAAAAGATTAACGTGTTTTTACTCAAGCCTCGGAGTTAAGACAAAATAGCATGTAAATTATCAATTATAACAAGTTAAAATTTATGAAACAAGAATTTGTGTAGTTAAGATAAATTAATAAAGGAAATAAAACAAATTTCATTCTTATTTTTTTTGTCTCAATTTGAATTCCGAGTTTCATTTCTTTTACTTTTCAGGTATTTTCCCCTTTTATTGATTTTGAGGGGCGGTTAGAGGGATTATCGGGGGATCCCATTTGATGACTTGTACTTTGGTGTAGGGAGATGGACACACATTTTGACTGATGACTGCACTTTGTCCCATACGTCACCGCAAATATTAATCCTATCCTGAGTCAGTTAATTTAGATTCGTAAAAATTTCAAATTTGACAAATAGTGTTAGTTGGAAGATCTACAAGTTGTGAATTGTGGCCACGGTGTGTTCTTTACGTATCCTTAACCTAGCATTGTACCAAGAATCCCCTTATCCTTTCATATTTCTGAAAACAAATTTCAGTCCGGAATTCCGGTTTCACGGAATTGAGAGGATGGCGGTTAGCGGGGGATCAGGATCATTTGTTAACGGTAAATTGTACTTTGGTGTAGAAAACCGAAAACAAAACAGATGGACACACATTTGATGACTGATAGACTGTAAAGCACTTTGTCATACGTCACCGCTATTAATCTACGAGCAAATAGACGGAAAATAAATTCTGACATAGTGTTATTGGAAGGGAATGTGCCACGTGGCAGATCCTTAACCTCATACCTCAGAATCTCAGGAAAAGGTCGAGAGCTTCATGGAACTGTGCGAGCCGGACGCATGTCAGACCCTGTGTAACAGGAACTGTGTCTCAGTCCCTCTCCTCCTATCTCTCTTAGATCCGGGCCATTCTCTCTCACACTCTTTGTCCTTCTCTTCTCTTGTGCATATTTCTTCTTTTGGCTTGTCTACGCTTGTTGGTGTCCTGTGTATAGCTAAATAAGTGGAGCAAGGATAGCAATTCCCATGGACTTAAGTGACAAGAGGTGAGGTATGTGGGTCTCCGCAAATCATACTACTCAATGGGTCTACTTTAGTGTTGTTACTTTTGCTATAAATCCATAGCTTTGATCTTGAGTAGCTTCTGAAACACACATCTCTTCAAATAATAATGCTGTTCTTCTTTGATTTTCACTGATATCTAAGATATGGGCTTTACTTCTGTACAAGAAGCTAGAGAACCTGACTGACATGTTCAGTATGTGTACTTAGAAGGATTAAGGATTGAAAAGAAAGAATCATACTTGATTGAGCAAATTCGGTAGAGATATTGGCTGTGTAGAGTGGGCCATGCTAGAGTGGAATCGTCTCAGTGAGGTTCTCTGGCAGGGAAATCCACATATGATCACTTTATTTGGGATTGCAATTGTGTTGCTTCATTTCTTATTTCCATAGTTAATTTATCTGCTTAATATATATGCATATACTCACATGCTCGCATACATAGACATCTATGCAGAGGATCTTTGTACTATAGTCGTAAAGCTCAAGTTTTATCCAAAGCTTTTTTAATGCAGTCCATTAGCAGAAGCAAATTGACCATACCGATCATGTGTCTTCTAGCTGTCATGGTGTGCTCTCAATGTTTTAAGAAACTTTTGGTTACTAGTAAAGGATTTGATTAGGAAACTTTTGATTTAGGATTCTATATGCAATCATCTTATTCTTTGACAATTTAATTTTCATGTACAAGACCACTCATTAAAATGTAACCAGTAATTGGGTGACCTCAAGTAGCCCCAAAGTTCCAAATTCAAATAGCACAATAGTTATATTATCAAATTTTTCTTAATTAGTACATATAGTTCCCTTGCCTCGCAAAAGATTATATATGTGGTGTCCTTGGAAGTCGTCAGATGTCTTGCAAATGTACTTGGTCTAAATCAAATTCCATGGCCAGATCTATTGTTTTGCTCTCGTTTTCGTTCAGCTTTGTTTATGTTCTTCTCTCTGCAGAGAATGACACATAAAGTTATGTTTTGTTCTATCTAAAGACTTCCTCACAATAGCACAGCTGAAACACAATTGCTCGATATTTATGGTAGAAATATCCTTTTTTCTGAATGCTTCTTTCATTGACTAGGATGGAAAATGAATACATAAAGAAAATTTGAATATTGCTTCAAGTACACTAAGTTGAAAGTGCTTTATGCGTGAGAGCAATGTTTTGGTAGAAAGTTTGGGTTGGCAGCGTGGGAGGACAGGGTGGCTTTTCATTGACAGAAAGCATGAGAGCTCTGGAATGATAGAAAATGTTGGTTGGCATAGGGGGACCACTCAGTGACAGAGTGTCTTCTCATACTGTAATCAGTATGGTAATCGTCAATGGCTGTTGATAAGACTATTGCATTTTGCTTTAGATGGACTTTGGTGATTCATAAGCTACACTACAACTGGCTTTACTTGGAATGGAGCGTACTAATTTTTAACTGAACAAAACAACACGTGCGTAGGCATTGGTCAGAGGAATCTAGAACTTTGAAAATTCTAGGATAACATATACTCATATTGGGTCACAAAGAGGTTATGTTCGTTTTTCAGTCTGTCAACAAATTTTCTTGATGACAATGTACTTACTGATGATGATGAACACATGAGTTGGTTCTACTAATTTGCTATGTAGGTCCAATTGATTTCTTTTTGCTCTTTTCAATCTAATTTCTCTCCTATTTTCTTTTTAATTTCTCTTACTTCTCTCTTAACAGAAGGGAAAGGAAGGTACTCGCAAGGGCATCTCCTCTCCATATATTGGCTTAAAGTTTCACATCATGTGAGTTGTCTTCGAGGTGTTATTCCCCTCCTCATATAGATATACAAATAAGGATCAAAGAGTAAGTCATCTCCTATACATATTTTCTAGTGGAAGCAATGCTGCTACTGTATATTTTATCTAGCAATTCCAATGACTCACTTCCTATTGCAAATCTGGCCTTCAATGTCATAGAAAGATCTGATTCACATCTTTAGTACCATGGAGACAACTAATCTAGTCCCTGTTGACATTTCAGGATTGCCTACTAAGGAGTTTATGTTCCCAAAGATGAAAGTGGATAGTGAGAAAATAGAATCAGATTCTGATTTAGGACTTGCTCTGGGCAATTCTAACCACAGCATTCAGAGACCACCGAGCAACGATCTCAATACAGGTGCAGGTGCAAATGCAGGTTCAAGGATAGATATGGCATTTGTGGCCTCCGACCCTCTGTCGGAATTAGTCTGGTCTCCACATTACGGTTTGAGTCTCAAATGTGCCGATTCAAGCCTTGCTGATAAAAAAGGCTCTCTTTTGTGGGGTGCAGGATCAAGTACTGTGGCACTTTCTCCACCTCAAAATATTACAGTTGCGAGGTCTACTACTGACAAACCTAGAGATGAGGAAGTCATTACACCACAAGCAGCATCCCTTCCAGAAAATAATGTGGTCGGTACAAATGTTTCAACTGGATGTCCTACAAGTGATGCTGGCGTCATTCTAGGATGTGGACCAAGTCATGAACATGAGACAGGTAACGGAAAAGTTTATCATGTTAAAATGTAGGGAAGGGAAGGTTGGGCTAGGTGCCAAAAGAAGGAATGTGAGATTATGTCTGTCCAGGGATGAAGCCAGGGAGCCCCCTACGCTTAAACCCAGAGAGAGACATAACAAACAACCCCCCACAGCCCCAATGGCCAAAATAAGAACACCTTTTGCTGGCTTTGTCTATGTTAATCACTTCTCTGTGTGTGTGTGTTTTTGTACATATGTGGATCCATTTGGAACTTGTTTACCAGACTCTTCTTTGGCAGGACCCATCGATAATATGCAGGGAACGAGCACTGCAGTGGGATTATCTGTTCTACATGTTACTCAAAATGAGGATCAAAGAAAAACTGAAGGTGATGATCTTAGTGCAACAATCAGTTTTCAAATGGCTGAAGCATGAGACTAGAGAAACGAATTTTCCTAATTTGTGTGATGCTGCTATCTTTTAAGTTTTGTTATCTAAGAGATAGTTCTAGGAAGCTCTCACAACTGAAACTGCTCAATGGTTTATAACCTATCTTAGTTTATAATTCTAAAAAGGAATAAAAACAGAGTCCTACATCGTCTGCAAGAACCATTAAAAAACGTTAACTTCTTCTTTTGCTCCAAATACACAAGCGCTATGATGTGTTTTGCCTTCCGTGTTAAAAATGGAAGCCTCTTTAATATTTTACTTTTGTCAAATTAAATTTTGCTTTCCTAATTTTCTCCAAATCTGGCATGGTATAGAGAAGTGCTGATGTTTTATTTGTTAAAATAGATGAACCTAAATCTTATTTGGTGGCATGTGAACCATTTCTTGAGGACCCCACTGGCCGAGGCAGAGATCTTGGAAGTGCAAATCACATATCGGGGAGGAGTATTATTTTGGTCTCTGATGTTCACCCTGTGGATGAGTGTAGAGCTTCCGAAACTCCAGTCCAGAATCTTGAGTCCTCGGGCAGAAGGGCTGTGGAGCAGCTTGAGCAGACAGCTGAGAACGATATACAGACTCCAATCACTGAAAATGACTGGGGTGCAGTTAGTAAGACCGTAGAATCAGAATTTGCTCATGAATCTAAAAACAGCTACCAGCAGGAGGAAGAGGCACTTCCCAGGAACGAAACTGTTTCAAGTAAACTCTCCCCAACTAATGGCAAAGTCCATGTAAATCAAAGGAAAGGCAAGGAAAAGGCCTTATCTGATGGGTATGGTAGTGGAAGATCGTCAAAAGAGTCGGATGACAGCCATGAGAGTGTTGAAAGCTGCAACAGTGCTGGGGTGCTTTCAAAAGGCAAGAAGTTGTGGAGCTTTGAAGAACAATGGGATGTTGGCAGCAGAAGAGTGAGAAAGAAAATCCAAGAAAGACCCAGTGCGGTATCCTATAGTGGACAAGATAGCTCTTTTATGAATTGGATATCAAACATGATGAAGGGCTTCTCAAGACCGACTCAAGATGAGGGGCGTGTCCCTGCTCTTTCCATGGCACCTCCCAGTCATGGACATCAGAATCAGAATCCTCCTGATCAGAATCTTCTCACATTCACCAAGAATCAAGATGCAGGCTTCAAAAATATCGGTTTCCGTTCAATTTTCCAGTCCCTATATTGTCCAAAAATGGAAAGAGAAACAACATCACTGAATGCCAATTATCAAAAAGGAGACGGATCTAAGGAACTTGAGCTGGAGAACATGACGAGGAACATTAATGGTACTCCAGTATCCATTGGGGGGGATAGTGATAATATAGACCGACAATTTTTGCTGCCAAATGAGAAGTTGACTGCATCAACACATGGAAATGGAGCCAGTTTGGCAACCCAGCCTAAGTTCTTTCCTGTGAAATTCACTATTGGTCAGGAAAATAGCAAGATTAGCTCTGGGGAGAATAAACATTCAAGTGAAATGGATTTGGGTGAGGTGAAAAATAGAGTAATCTCCAATTGCTCTCTGGGTAAACGGAAGGCTAGGAATGCTGAGGTCATTGATTCTAAGCAACCATCTGAAGTGAAGACTACCAGTGATTTTAACTACAGAAATGATCCTTTAGAAAGCTTCTGGATAACTCGGTTTTGCACAAAAACTTCTGGCCCCATATTAAACCTAGATGATAATAACCAGTGTATTGGTGTAGGTCTTGAGTGCTCTAGTGATTGCACAAGGCTTCTGGCTTGGAATCATGATGGTTTTTCCAACAACCACAAAAGTGACGCAGTGAGGGAACACTCAGTAGGAGACCCAATGCTTAGTTTGGATCAAGAATTACAGAAGTCTCCTACCTATACTGACGCTGTCATTGGTTCTAAAAGGAGCAGATGCGACAGTGATCTGAAGCCTTCATATAAACTGAGCCCCATATTGCCTTCACCAAAACCTAAAAGCTCGGAGGCAATGGCTTCCATCTTTGCAAGAAGATTGGACGCTCTCAAACATATCATACAATCAGATGTAATAGATAATGCAACTCATGCAGATACAACCTGTTTCTTTTGTGGTATAAAAGGCCACCATTTACAAGAGTGTTCTGAGATAACAGAAAGTGAGATCGAAGATCTTCTAAGGAATGTCAATTCATACACTGGGGCAGAAGAATTCCCTTGTTTGTGCATTAGATGTTTCCAGTTCAATCATTGGGCTGTTGCATGTCCCAGTGCATCCTCAAGAAGGCAGCTTCTAACAAAAGTTGGTGATCCTTTGGTTGGTCCTAGCGAAATGCAGCATAAAGCAGGAGCTGAAAAAAAATTGAAGCTGCTAACTGGTCGGGAGAGAGAATTTCAAACTGCTTGTGATAGGAGAGATCCTAGAGTAGCAGATCATACAAACTGGAGACCGAATGAAAAGAGCTCCCCTGAAATAAGAGGATCAAATGCAAATGCATTGAAGGAATGCATTCGTGCAAGTTCTTCCAAAAACTATTCAGAAGAACCAAAGATCATTCCTGTCAATAGACAAGTTTCAGATGTGCCAAAAGGAATCTTTGACTCTATAAGAAGCCTTCGTTTGTCACGATCAGATATCCTAAAGTAAGTAGAGCATCTTTGCCTCTTTTGAGTCCTCAGTCTTAATCTGCATCATTGGTTTGAAGACACCTGTACTCGTTTTTCATTGTTTGTGTACGCAAAAGTTTCCTGTTTAGGTGGAATTATTTTTTGTTTTTTTATCATTTTCCTCTCTATGGGATATAACACACTAATTCAAAGGTGGGACTTGCATGGAAACGTAGCCGTCTGGAAAAAGAAAAAGGATATGTCTATATTACAAAAAGGGACAGTAGAAACCACATTTTTAGTGGCAGTTGGAAGTCCTACATTATTATTTCGAGGAAATGAACTGTTTTAAAAAAATTCCTTTATTTTCCTTTCAGTGTTTGATGATCAACCAAAACCTGATTTTTTTTCTCCATGTGCAGTGTGCCATACAATTTTCTAGCAAACTTTTAGTTTAGAAAACAATTCTTCCAAGGGATGATATTGAAACTTAGTTCTTCCTATGGTTAACCACCACCCTTATTGATATTCTCCACTTGCTAAGAGAATATTCTCTCTATTCCATGGGCACCAGATGGATGAACTCCCATATGGCACTATCACATCTGGATGGTTTTTTTTTGCGACTGCGGCTTGGGAAGTGGGAAGAAGGACTAGGAGGAACAGGATACCACGTGGCCTGCATAAATGGTACAAGTTGATTAAATTTATGATTGTCAGCTCCTTTTATAACTAGTCAGTTTGATGGCAGTAGATGTTTATATGTACTATTAGGTTAGTGGATCATCGTGATAGGCCTAACTAATTATGATTACTCATTTTGTCTCTGATTCCATTATTTTTTCCCTTCTGAATGGACAGGGAAGCAAAGAGAGAATTCACCACGCAATGCCACAAATTGTCTCTCTGTGAATGTAGGGGGAATCAAATGCTTAGTTGAGAGCCGATACATCTCCAACCATGATTTCGTTGAGGTAATAGCTTGACTTGAATGGTAATCAAATGGTAATTATTTTTGTTTGGTGAATTTGTCCTGTTGTTTCATCATCACAGAGTATTCCTGTGTTTCTAAGCTATTAGATGCCATTTAAGCTTAATTCAATTATTTCTTCGGATTTTGTGAGCTTGATGTATTTGACCACATAATGTAAATATTTATTTAGATATAAGTCCTAGTATGGCTGAGTCAAATATGGCTTGCTTCTAATCTTATGAATCCCATTTGTCCGGTTCATTGGGGACACAAAAAACTACCATTTCATATAAATTTTTTTGGAATAAATACACTTTGCATTCTCAATTTAAATTTTCTGCAAGTTTGGACGGAAATTTTATTTTTTGGTCTCTAAAATTACATTTTACTTTCATAAAATGATCACGGCCAAAAAAAAATTATGGGGACAAAATTGTCATTTCACATGTCAAAAAATCATTTTCTGACCAAATTAACCGAAAATTTTAAGGGAGAGTGCAAAGTGTCAAGACTCCCATAAGTAGAAGTCAAAGTGTATTTAATCTTTTTTTTTTTTTTTTTTCTAAATCTTCATGTCAAGTGGATGGGCAACTGGAGAATAAGTTGGCAAGAATGACATAAAACACAGTAATTTTTGAGCTCTGTCAGTCGAATATGGTAGAGCCACACACTCACACGCATGCATCCACACATATGTATGCAATCTTCAAAAACATTAAACGTCAAATATAAACTTATCAGGGGATAGAAAATGATGATCACTTCAACCAATCTGAGCCGTGAAATGCATACCCTGCTAATTGTTATAGAAGTCATTTCCCTATTAGAAATGTATAGAAGTCAGGATTCTTATATAGTATAACATACCCTGCTAATTGTTATATAATTTCATCGCTGTTATATTTTATGTCAGTAATATCTGGGTTGGAAGTTTCATATCGGTTTTAGAAGGCAACTGTGTCAATTATTGTATACAAGTCGAGGGATGGTGATTGGCAAGGTGCCAGCCCATAATAATAGGGATTGCCAAATACCCTGAATCTTGCTTTTTTATCCATACTATATGTGAATTGGTGAGATTCCCCACACATTTTGCAGGACGAGCTTATGGCATGGTGGAGTATAACCTCAAGGGACAGTGGCAAGATCCCAGCCGAAGAAGATTTAAGATTGAAAGTCAAAGAGAAGAGAATGTTAGGCTTTTAGGCATGTAGTGATTGATCTCCAGGAATCATCTTTGCAAGCCTCAGGCAATTAACGAGCCTTGATATACTCTGAATAGATTGTTAAAATTGCTTTCATGCTTGCAGATGTAAATCATAGGCAAAAAAAATTTTGATCCCTAAGACTGTCCTACATTTTCCAGTTGTAGTGCAAGGAATGATTATGCTGATCTGGGACGGCAACCAATGGTGCAGAAATGCTTAGGATAATGACATTCCCCTTCGCGCGCAAGGCGGTCCAGTGCCGCTTAGAAATAAGATAACATAAAATAGATGTGGTCCAGGGTTGTCTTTTGGTGCCACCTTTTTCTGGATAAACATGGGATGGCTGCCAGCTATATGAGACATGCCAATGTAACATAAAATATATAGACTAAAGGGGAAGAAAAAATATGAAGAGAGACTAAAGAGAATGGGAATGTAAGTTCACTTTCACTACTATTGAGTTAAAAACTGTCCAATCTGTTTTTTCTCCTGACTCCATGTCTGACATGATTGTTAATGTGCTTTAACGAGTGTTTTTAGATGGTAACGTTGACTAACAGAATACTACGAAATTGATTGGCCACACTGAAAGGGTATATACGGTCCGTCACTTGGCATATTTCTTTTTCTTGCGGAAAAAAAAAAAAAAAAATCTCCGAATGTATGAATCAAGTCTTATATGACGCCAAAGTGTCAAAGTCATCTACAGAAAATGAGAATTCATAGGTCCAATTAGGAAGAAAAATGTGGAGTGATACTTTTCAAGTTGTTATCTGGAAACAGTCAACAGTTGTGTTGAAAAGATAAATATTAGAGAGTTTTTTAGTGGATTCGTAAATACAAGTTTGAACTTTGTGCTGCCTACACAACTTACTTTTCCTTTTGATCCCTTTCGAATGGAAGTCTCCTCCCAATAGTTCATATGCCACTCAATCTAAAAATTTAAATTTATGCATTTGAGTCTAATAATGTTATATTAATCACTCACACTTGTAATATCTTCTAATGTAACACTCAACACGGAAGTCTTGCTTTAACTCCACGCCACTGGACCACGGCATATTTGATCCTCCTTCAGGCATGGCATTGGTGTTTGAAGGAGTTTTTATCAGCACAAATAATTAATTTTGGAAGGGGAAAATCCATCTTCGTTTTCGACTTGAGCTCTCTTTTGTCAATGGAAGATAATAATCGTGATTGACAGTAACCCAGATATTTCCCACTGGAAACAAAAGATAGACAGTAACGGACCCGTTAGGCCCCAGTGCACGAAAAAAGAAGGCGATGCTTTAGAAAATTTGGAAAGGGAGAAGTTGAGTGCCACTATAGATTAGAAAGTAGACAAGGCTTTACTTTTTTTCTGGATATTTTATACCACAGACGTCATGAATGATTTGTAGGTCAATTAGAATGCTGAGGCATATTTTAATTTTTTTAATCTTTAATTGTACTTATGTATTATTATTTGTACTATTGTTATTTATAGGTAGCAAGACATATAACAACAAAAAAAATAATATAATAATACAATATGCGTTTAGCCGATAAATTCCAAGTCCCGCCACTTTGTGAACAAACATAATTTCAAAACATACATGGATGATGTGTGACCTTCTTTTTTTTTTTTAATCAAAGTGAACTGGATGCTGTATGACTATTCAACGGTCAACTAGTACTGCGCGAAAATATAAAACGTGCATTTTTTAAAACACTTTTTTTTTTTTGAACTTTTTTTTTTTTTTTTTTTTTTTTTTTTTTTTTTTTTTTTTAGCTGTTGACTTGTTCTTTTGCTGGGTACTGAATCATCATTTGCACCGCAAAACACTTTTGCTTTAACTCCACGCCACTGGACCACGGCATATTTGATCCTCCTTCAGGCATGGCATTGGTGTTTGAAGGAGTTTTTATCAGCACAAATAATTAATTTTGGAAGGGGAAAATCCATCTTCGTTTTCGACTTGAGCTCTCTTTTGTCAATGGAAGATAATAATCGTGATTGACAGTAACCCAGATATTTCCCACTGGAAACAAAAGATAGACAGTAACGGACCCGTTAGGCCCCAGTGCACGAAAAAAGAAGGCGATGCCTTTAGAAAATTTGGAAAGGGAGAAGTTGAGTGCCACTATAGATTAGAAAGTAGACAAGGCCTTTACTTTTTTTCTGGATATTTTATACCTCATGAATGATTTGTAGGTCAATTAGAATGCTGAGGCATATTTTTAATTTTTTTTAATCTTTAATTGTACTTATGTCATTATTATTTGTACTATTGTTATTTATAGGTAGCAAGACATATAACACAAAAAAAATAATATAATAATACAATATGCGTTTAGCCGATAAATTCCAAGACTTTGTGAACAAACATAATTTCAAAACATACATGGATGATGTGTGACAATCAAAGTGAACTGGATGCTGTATGACTATTCAACGGTCAACTAGTACTGCGCGAAAATATAAAACGTGCATTTTTTAAAACACTTTTTTTTTAATCGAAGGCAACTGGATGCTGTATGACTTTGTCTTTTTTAAGTTTTTTTTTTTTTTTTTCAATGTATCATGCATTAGAATTATTGACAGCACATGTCTCGGCCTGTTCTTGCTGACGGCCTGCGATTCCCAGTTTGCTCCTAATACACGAAGAGTAACTAATTAATAATGGATTGGTTGGGAGGTCACTCTCCCTTAACTATAACTTTGCTAAGGACGTTGGAGGTGACAACAAAAAAAAAGAAAGAAGTTAAGAGATGATATTTAAGGGCGTTTGTTTGTTCAAATTTTTGGAGTTTAAAATTTCTACCACGTACACAAATTTCAATAAATTTCACACTTTTACACGTACACTTCACACTTTTTACGAATCTCAATAAACTTCAATATTCAAAAGATTCCTAAAATTTTAAAAATATTTCTAAAATTTCGGTAAACAAACGTCTTCTTATATTCACTAGATAGTAAATAACGTTTCACATATTGTCACTTTCAATAAGTTTCTGGTAATATCTCTAAATATATATTTTTCTCTTTCGCAAGAGAAAATGCAGTACTTAAAATCTGTGAATTTGAAACATCAAAGTCCATATATGATTTCCGAAAGAGCCGATGACAATTCAAAGTTGTCTTGCAAGTTTAGTGTCCCTACGAATTTCACATCTTTGAGATGAGAAAAAAAAAAAAAGTGTGTTAAAGAGAGAGAAAATAAAGAAGACATTATATGTTACTAGGCAAACAATCGAAAAAAAAAAGAAGACTCCTTGTTGTCCAATTTTTTTTGTACTCCAGATACCCCGATATAGAATGAGGAACGTACGTACGTCTTCGTCCACCAAGATTTGGAGGCCCCAAATCAGCTGGCCAGGAGTGTTAGTCATTATGACACGCAGACGCAATCTGTCTCTTAGCTTCTTGATGGAAAGGAATTATGAATGGTAGCATTCGAATGGATTAGGATTAGGATTAGGATTAGCAATCAGTCTCTTAGAATGGTACAAAAGAGTAACAAGCAGACACTTTGTGCAGAGACCCTCAATGGAGCCCACAGTAGCAAAAAGGAGCGATGAAAGCCACAGCCAGCACGCCAAGAACAAGTTCAACGACTCCAATCGGATTTTCTTCCTTGCAGAGTTGCTCTTTTCCGATAATTTTTTCTTTACACTTTCGGGTTTTTTTTTTTTTTTTTAAAATATATTTCTTCTGCGCTTTCATCTACTGTCTTGTATAATAGTTGCTCCGTCCTCTGTTTTTTTTTCTCTTCTGTTACTGTATTTCTTTGGACGGGGAGAATAACAAAACAAAACCTTTAGGCGAATTGGTCCCATCCCATAGCATAAAGGTAGGAGAGGGCAAACCACATGCCACTTAGTGCCTACCCACTAACTAGTCACACTCCCTAATCCCATTCGCTCAGGTCCAATAAAACTGGTAGATATGTGCAGCCTAAACTTATCTTATTTCCTACTTAATTATATGATTAGCCGTTGTCGTCCGATATATGTAGTTCATAACTATCGCATGAACTGGTCTCGGTCGCTACGTGTGTAGCGAGACAACACAAGTTCGATCGTAATAGCTACTAGTCTCGTCTGAATTTGAATTGTTTTTGGCAAAAGAACAAATATTAAAAGCTGCTATTACCATGAATTTCAACAAGTTGAAGTGGTAGGTAAATGACTAACCTGCCTCCTATAATTAAATGAGGCAAAATGCATATTTTCCACAACTCCTAGCTAGAAGGAGCCAAATCTTGTCCAAGATTATTTTGTCTAAAGTCTCGAGTACCAAAATTTTTATATATTGTGATGAAAAGAATATTGGGGTCAGTTTCACTATGATCGAATTTGGAGGGCAAAATGTAAAACATCTCTGAAAAAATGATTTTTTAACCCAATAATTTTTAATTTTGTATGAGACGAAAATACTTATATAGACCTCCAGATTAATCAGAGTGTAACACACCCGTTAAAAAAAAAAAGGCAAAAAAGACGCTTTTCAGAGCTCCAGTGATGAATCTGTAAGTACAAGTGCGAGACAAAGAAAGCATAAAGAATATGTGGAAGTGATAAGGTAAACGCGTTGGTCCATTTGATGAACGCCTTCCACGTGATATCTGATTCCAAGTGATCCTCTTCGTAGTAATGCGAAAGTAATGGCCACCACTACTAGTACAGTAGTCCAGATCTACCTTCCCAGTTGGAGGTCGTATTTAAAATATGAGACGGGTAGCCCTTTTTGACTTTCAATATATTAGTGGGTAATTGGATGACCTCTCCAGTTCTCCAAACTGAACAAAACACACACGTATTGTACTGTTAAGAGGCATAGGAGAAGTGAGAAGAAAAAGATGATGAAACCCAAATATTAATAAAACGACTACTGGATTATAGTTTATTAATCCAACCTCTTATTTGTTTCCATGAAACTCCTATAAGAAATCTAAATTAATTAATGATTAAATTCACTTTTCTTAATAACTTACATTTTTGAGATAGTTAAAGAATATCACTTGATATCATGATAAATTAAGTCTTGAGTTCCAATTCAAATTCTATATTTAAATCTTCACTAAAAAAAAAATTATGTATTATATTTCTTAGTCTACCAATAAACGAGAGTCATGTCCACACATTATTGATATGAACTAAATGATTCAGTTTAATTATTCGTGATAGGCACTTGATTCTGAAAGAAAATTATTTACTACATTTTAAAGTAATCTATACATTATCAAGTTGTAATATAAAATTATTTTGGGTAGTCGCTCTCGAAAGGCCTCTATCTTGTCAATATATATATATATGAACCACCTAGATTTTTTTCTGGTCGCCAACACAGAACCACGAAGTGAAAAACATGGCTCCATCAATGGAAACAATCTAGTTTGTATCCAAACCAAAACCTGGCTATAACTATAAGCCTGGCCAAACATCTTTAACTTCAGCTACATCGCAGTTCCCGTCCTTTTGGACAGGCGATCCTCCTCTGATCAGTTTCAACAAGATGCAGCTTGGTAAGCCATCTCTCTCTGTCTCTCTCTGTCTCCGAAGTTTAAGGAGACTCAAATTTCCCCTGAAACTCTCTTCAGATGGTGGTCATGGCAAAGTCATTATCACGCGCATGCTTGCCGCCTCCTTCGTTGGACTCTTAGCAGCCGCTGCCTTCCATTATTATATGAAGAAATCTAAACCGGCCAGAGACGACAGTATAATTCCACGGCTAGATAGGACAGAATCCGGCCGTGTAGGAAAGATCGAGAGATTCGCCCATTATGTTGGTAAATATTCGATCCATTAATTTAGCAAGTAACACCCAGATTAACAGTAACAATAACGAAGATGTACTACTTTTTCATGAACAGAAGCCTTTAATTAATCCCCGCTACTGATATTGCTTTTGGAAAAGAAGGGACGTTTCTAATGTTCGAGTATAGTGTGGAAAGAGAATTGTTTAGAAAAAGATGCATTAATCTTTATGTATGGTGCAGCTCGGCAAATGGGGTTTCTGGATGCAGACGAGTGTCCCCAGCTATGCAAGTTAGCTTACGATTATTTGAGGAAATCCAAAGGATGCGAAGATAGCATCCTTGAATTTTTCGCTAACGAACCAGACTCAGGCCGGTCTCTCTGCCTGAAGTTGATCGACGAGTTTGATAAATGCATCCTCAGTTATTTTGCCTTTCACTGGGGTCAAGCTTCTGATCTGATTAGTCAGGTACTACTACTCCACAGTTCCGAATTAAACAAGACGTAGTTCTCATCAGATCAAATAAAACACAACAGCAAGTTTCGATTTTCGTCTTCTCCATATGTTCGACAACATTTCTTTTTGGTTCATCTTGAGGTTGTTCTAGCTAGTCAGCCTTTTATTTTGTATCCCTTTGAATGGCAGGTTTTGAGCTTTGAATCTGAGAAGAAAACAAAGCTCCAGGACTTCTTGTTGGCAGCTACAAGGTGACTTTTCTTTTCAGTTTCCAGCGAATATTGTATGGGCAGTACTGGTGTTTGCAGATATATCTCACGTTCTCTTTTAAATATTAATGTACATGGCATTGAATCCAATTATTATATAAAGTCTTCATTAAATTTCAGTACTCAAAGAGTCAAAACAGTTGCGTGCGGCCGAATATCCCAAAATAAAGGAAATGCATAGAAAATCTAATATGATAATTTTTATCTTGTAAAATACATAAATTTCACGTTTTACCATATCAGATTTTTATATAGAGCACTTGGATATAAAAATTGCCGTTCAAATTAAAGATAGTCCTTTTCGGTTTGGTATTATCTTTTTTGTCAATCCGTACGTTTATATAATGTGTCAGATGAGCTGCACAATAAAATAACCCCATAAAATAAATTTAATATTCAAATAGACCAAGGAAAGGACTATTCTTTTTTCTTTTTCTTTTTTGCTGAATAAAGGAAAGGACTATCTGTATATTGTTTGTTTCTATTGATCCGGAGTCGGCAATACAAATATCGGAGGTTATTTTATTATTTTCTATCATCTCTTGCAGAGTGGATATATATATATATATATATATATCTAACTATTCTGGATGCTATCATTCCTAATGCATTGAAGGTGGGAGTTGCTTCGATCAATAAAGTGGCAAGAAGTAGTTGGCAATTATTAGGAATAATGATTCTGAAACATAATGCCTAACCATAAATTTTTTCACTTAAGCTAGCTGTTGACGTACGCTATTGTCTGTCTTTTTAATGTTTTATTTTCACCTTGACTGGTCTGAAATAGGAAACTGAGATTTGAGAGGGTGACTAAGGATTTGAAGATGACGCGGTTCTTCTCTACGTTGGTAGAAGAGATGAAAGCAATCGGCGGTGCACCTAAGGGTGAATCACACTGTACGGAGGTTATGGTGCCGGTGGCCCACAGCGAGAGGAGTCCGGTTCTGCTTCTCATGGGTGGTGGCATGGGAGCTGGCAAAAGCACTGTCCTAAAAGACATTCTCAAAGAGTATAAACCCTGCATATATCCCTTAGCCCATCAGTATTTTTTTACACTTTGGCCCTCAAATTACATTTTAATTAAAAGAAACTGGCCTTCTTAATTCTCAATCCTGACTTCGTCCATATATGACACCCTTTGTTGTTTCTTGGCTGATAGGTTTTAGCCTTGTGACATTAATATTTAATATAACTATTGAAAATGAAGAAATGAAGTGGTGGATGAGTAATGATTGATGTGAGGCTGGATGGGCATTTGTTTGGCAGACCATTCTGGTCAGGAGCAGCAGCAGGTGCCGTGGTAGTAGAGGCAGATGCTTTCAAAGAGACAGACGTTATCTACAAAGCCATCAAATCCATGGGTCATCACCACGACATGCTCCAGACTGCTGAACTGGTACATATATTCGTCTCCCGAAACTGAACATGTTAGAAAAACCCAGTTGGATTGTATGACTATATTTTAATCGATCGGGTTTGGCATTTGACCTTGAAATATTAGGTGCACCAATCTTCCACTGATGCTGCATCATCTCTACTAGTAACTGCGCTTAATGAAGGAAGGGATGTGATCATGGATGGCACTCTATCATGGGAGCCCTTTGTTGAGCAGACAATTGCTATGGCCCGCAATGTTCACAAAACTCGCTACCGGATGGGTGTGGGCTATAAAGTCGCCGAGGATGGTACCGTCACTGAAAATTACTGGGAGCCGGTAAACGAAGAAGAAGATCAACCGACAGAAAATGGAAAAGTCCCGCAGAGGAAACCTTACAGAATAGAGCTGGTTGGAGTGGTTTGTGATGCTTATCTTGCTGTTGTCAGAGGCATTAGGTATAAGCACACAAATTAAACTGTCACTAACTTTGTGTGGGTTTCTGTTCCTTTTGATTGCTTAACACTATACTGACTAGTTTTTTTTTATATTTTATCTTCTTCTTTTTTTTCTAAGCTTGTTTATATTTTATCTGAAATTGGTGCAGGAGAGCTATAATAATGGGAAGGGCAGTGAGGGTCAATTCACAGCTGACGTCCCACAAGAGATTTGCTAATGCTTTTCCAAGATACTGCAACCTTGTTGATAATGCCAGGCTCTTCTGCACCAACGCTGTGGGCGGCCCACCTACGGTATATACTAAAAACCCTTTTAATCCTCCCCTGTTTTCTCAATCAACTGTCTCGAGCCGAGACCTAAAGTTAGGAATTAGGCCCAAACCATATATGGTTGATACAATGTCTTAGGGATTGAGAGATCCAATTATATATGATCTAACTTGGATTGGCATAAATGCGCAGTTGATAGGATGGAAAGATGGAGACCAGAAGCTGCTCGTGGATCCAGATGACATAAAATGCTTGACAGAAGTGAGCAATTTGAACGCTGAAGCCGAATCCATATACGAGCTTTATGGGGACTCCGGCCCACCATCCGAGTCCGGTTCCATTTGGAAGGACATCGTTTTGTCGCCTTCGAGAGCAACCCTTCAACAGGAGCTAAGGGCTTGTATACAAAAAATTGAAAATGCCAAAAAAAATAAAAAATAAATTTTTTTTTTGTTTTAAAAAAATCTCCGGCTGTTAGAACTGAGTGCTTTCTCTAATTGATTCTGCAATGTTTTCGGTTGCGAGGAGAAGGAACATTAAACGCATGCGACAATTTATCCGTGAATAGAACAAGCTGGAACGACGATTTTTTTTTTTTTGAGCAATTTCTTGTTTGTCCTTTTGTTCGGTAAAGATGTAACGAAAATTAACTTTTAACTCATTCCACGAGTTGTTTGTCTCAATAGTTAAAAGCCCGTTTTGATCCATAAAATTAGGTGTACAGTCTCAATTTTTTTTTTTTTATGTGACTTTTTCTCGTTCTCAGTTAAATAAAATAGTAGACTTTTGGTAAACCGCTATGAATCCCAATCTCACGCCATCTCTTTTTTTTTTGCGTGTGTGTGTAGAATTTTAGGTAATGGTGGGCACCAGAACGGATGGAACTGGAATTGGCCATTCGATTCTGGTTCCGGTACCCACCAGAATCATTATTATCATTCCGGTTCCATTCCGGAATCAACCGAAATTGGAACCGGAAATTCCGGTTTCTTATTTGGGCCTAAAAAGTCCAAATTTAGTTTGGGCCCATTGGCCCAAAAATGAATTTTTTAAGTTGTATTTTGTGGGCTAAAACAAAATAAACATGGTCAAATAACTCTAAATTAAAATTAGAAAATAAACTCTAAATTAAAATTACAACTAAATTTCAAAAAAAAAATCAAAATAAACAATAAATTAAAATTACAAGAAAAAACAATACAATACTAAACAAACAATTAATCATACAAATAAGTAAACAACTTGAAAGAGGCAATATTTTTTGAAATAATCCAAATTGAAATATGCAAATTCTAAATCAAAATTACAACATTTTTTGAAATTTTTAAAAATTGTATCGGAACCGGAATAACCCATTTTAGGGAAATTCCGGTTCCGGTACCGGAATTCCGGCGGAAACCGGATAAATTGCACACCCTTAATTTTAGGTGATGTTTGGTTAGAAAAAATTTCAACTTTTAAATAAATTTTTTCAAAATGTTAAATTTTTTTACAATTAAACATCAAAATCTCAAAATTTTCACAAAAACAAACATATTTAACAGAAGTAATCTCATATGAATAAAATAGATGGTAATGTGAAATTGTGAATTTAAAATTGATTAGCTCTTGTTTATCATTTACAAAATTCTAAGATGTTCATTAAATTTGTCAAAATAACAAATAAAAAAAATCAAGTAAACAACAACTTCTGAAAACTTTTACACATACTCTAATAAAAATTTAATCTCGAATTATAATAAAAACTAGTCCCTTATCAAATATATAAAGCTCAATCAACTCATGTATTCACACTTTTTCACAAAACTTCAATAAAAATTAATATCCTACTTAGGGTGTGTTTGATACCCATAATTTTACCCATCCTAAAATTTTAACACAATAAAAAATTACCCATATAATCTCTCTCTCCCCATCACATCATTACTTTTTAATACAAAAAATATAAAAAATTACATCTCTCTTTACTTTTTCACTAAACTCAATACCTTAAAATTTTAACATCCTCAAAATTTTAACACTCAAACACACCCTTAACAACTTTAAAACTTTCTATCAACTTTTCACAAAAATTCATAAAAGTAAAACTTCAAAAAATTTCTCTTCAAAATTTGAAATATAAAAGTTTTTGATATGCAAAAGAGCACTTTCAGCGCACTTCTTAATTTTAAGAATACTGTCAATGGTAATTCACAAGCAACATTCTACTTTTTTTTTTCTTGCTGGGCTTCATGACAAAATAACAATATGAAAAAACCTTATCTTCATTTAAGAGATCACATACAGAGGAACATCATTTTACTTATAGCTCCTTTCTTGTAGTAAATGATATCAGTTGAACAAGAATAATTACAAATTTAGGATCTAAATCAAACAGTGGATAATAGAAAAGAAAACGGTTGGGAATGAAAATCGGTGTTTGGTGGCAAAAAAAAATTCAAAAATTTGAAATTTAATAGTAGTGTAAATATTTAGATAGATTGAAATTTTACCCTATTTGTAAAAAGTTGGTAAAATTTTTTGAAAAATATTTGATTGTAAATTCATTTTTATTGAAATTTATAAAAAAAACGTAGAGATGATTTGATAAATTTTTTTAATAAGATAATATTGGAGTGTAATGAAAAAGTACAAACATAGAATATTTTATTGATATTTTTTAAAAAAAGAATTAGAGTTTGAGTTGAATTTTTAAAAATTTTAGAGGTTCCATTTAATATATATATATTTTTTGCTTTCAAAATATTCACTCAAAATAATTAATTGGGTTAAATACACTTTTCCCCCCTTATCTTTGGGGTCATTTACACTTTGCACCCCGATGTATTATTTTTGACATATTGGACCCCTTAACTTACACATTTTTTCACTTTGGACCCCGCACCCAAATTGCCCGTTAATTTAGACGGATTTCGTCAAAATTTGTACACATTGCCCCCTTATCTTTGGGCGTATGTACACATTGCACCCCACGTTTTGACGGAATCCGTCTAAATTAACGGCAATTTGGGTGCGGGGTCCAAATTGAAAAAATGTGTAAGTTAAGGGGTCCAATGTGTCAAAAATAATACATCGGGGTACAAAGTGTAAATGACCCCAAAAATTAGGGGGCAAAATGTATTTAACCCTAACTAATTTTTAGCCGAACATATTTATTTCAGAGCTGCTGCTCGGGTGTTATAGACAATAATGAATGTTAGCAAAAATATACACCAATATCTAATTTAATTTCATCTCTTTTTTTTTTTGTCAAGTGAAAATATCAGTAGAGACAAATAAATTTAACTAAACTTCAAGGGGTTGACTTGAGTGGTCAAGGTCTAAAATCTAAAAGTGTGCTCCTCTTGAGGTATTAGGTTCGAATTTTTTAAGTGCAAACAACTCTTTGAGGCCACATTACACTAAAACTGGACTTATCTGTCATATGTGGCTTGGAGACTACTCATTTTGAAATTTGTCGTGATGTTGAACTCAATTTGTGTAAATACTAGACTAAATTCATCCAAATTTGATGTAAGTGAATAAGTGATCAAATTTCTCTCGTTATAAAAAAAAAATAAAAAATCAACTGCGAAAGTCTAGCAAATCTGCGTAGCTAGCACCCATTTGGTGCTTGGCCATACACGATAGCATAGACTTGGAAACATATCTCTTAGGTATATTGAGAAAAAAAAGGGGAAAAATTATACTTTTCACCCACGAACTACTATAAGTTTTGCACTTTGCACCATAAAATACCATTTTGACACATTACACCCTCTAATATCAATTTTGACACATTACACCCTCTAAAATGACGATAATGCCCTTGACCCATTTTACATATATTGAAGATATTGTTGTCAATTCATTAATTTCTCAAGGGTATTATTGTCAAATGGAGGGTGCAAAGTGTTTAATATTAGTAGTTGGAGGGTGTAATGTGTCAAAGTAGGTAATTTAGGGTGCAAAATGTCTAACATTAGTAGTTTGAGGGTGCAATATCTTAAAGATAATAGTTTGAGTACAATGTGTTACTACCCCGGTAGTTTATGGGTGAAAAATTGTATTTTTCTCCAAAAAAAAATCTCTATGTCCAAAAAAAGTAGACACATTTTTTATAGGGCGGTCTGCGGAACTCTCTTACAATTTATTGCTAAAATTGATGGGACCTGAAATGAATTATGCAAACATACAGGTCCATATATGCAAAAACTTCGCACTCTCATTCTAGGGCTACAAACCCAAACTCCCCTATATAAATATATACATCGCCGTCTTCCTGACGAGTCTACTTCTTGATAAACCCTAGCGCCACAGATCTGCCCAAGCGTCACGCGGTTTCTCTGATTCGAAGCTCCAATCATGGTGATCCAACAACCTATATTCTCTATTGCATTCTATACATGTCGCTCTCTGGGGTCTCACTTTCTATCTGTGGGTGTTTCAGGCTGATGTTGAGACCGATGTGGCGGCGGCAGGACAGCCCAAGAAGAGGACGTTTAAGAAGTTCAGCTTCAGAGGTGTTGATTTGGACGCTCTCCTTGACATGTCCACTGATGAGCTCGTCAAGCTTTTCCCTGCCCGTGCTCGCAGAAGGTATACTTTACGGTTCTTTAAGGATCTGATGTTTTTTTTTTTGGGTTTTCGGTGGCAGACGAGTCTGATTTGTGTGTTGCTTGTGGTGTTATAGGTTTCAGAGGGGACTAAAGCGGAAGCCAATGGCCCTGATCAAGAAGCTTCGCAAGGCGGTCCGTTTTCTTACCCTTTGTGTTATAATTCTGATATTTGTGTCGAATTAGTGGGTTTCTAATTGGATAATAGAGTGTAGACTTGGATGTTGGTGTGCTTGATTGTTTTTGGTTGTGGATTCATTTCTTATAATGGGTTTCTTAGTGTTTTGTAAGTTGAATTTTGCCCCTCATTGTCTACTGTACTGTTTACTGGTATCATTACGTGCTTTGCTGTTTGTGTTTGGTTTTTTTTATACTGTTCTAACTTGGATGGTTTGGTTACATTCTCCTTGTTAGGATTTATTGGTCTTTCAAGCTTGACAATTGTCAAGCACATGTTGCAATTTCTTGTAGATTGGTGCTGTATTGGAAAGTCTAGTGTTAGAGTGTACTGTTGTTGCATAGTTACTAATGGCCTTTGGCCTTTTCTACAATCTTTATATAAATGACTTTTTTATGTGTTTAGCACTGACTCTTCTCCTTTTGTTGGTTCTGCCGTATGTTTGGTTGTAATTCCCTAGTGGTTCCTTACTATGCTTTCTGTATACTTTGGTCTATACTTAGCCTCTCCATTTATGTATGAAATTTTAATATTACCTGCATCCGAAGAGATATCAAGTAGAACTTGCTGATTCTGATTAATGCAACATTGTCTAAATAGTGGCTGCTAATCATTTTTTTCATTACTTCATTATCAGTTACTTGAAAATATGGTATTCTAGAAAGATTTCTTTTAGTAGTATTAAGTTTGTACTGGACTTTATCCAAGAAAACCGAGTTGCTCTTTATTAAGGATGTAGTTGCATAATTTGTTCAGACAGAGACAGTTAAGCCTTATGGTGATGGTAGATTGAGCTCTCTTTATCTTGCCGACTAAAATGTGTTGATTGCTCGTCACCTGTCTCGAAACCAATTTGCTTTAAATAAGCCTACTTTTCCTTTTTTGTGTTTCTGGATCTCTGTTTTATAGAATTCACAGCATATGAATAGTGTATGTTTATGATTTCCATGATAATTGCTTAGACTATTACGCTTGTGATACTCAAAGAAGTACTATGTGATGACATTTTGGATCAGAAAAGGGAGGCTCCAGCTGGTGAGAAGCCGGAACCAGTCCGAACCCACCTTCGTAACATGATCATAGTTCCCGAGATGATTGGAAGCATCATTGGTGTCTACAATGGAAAGACCTTCAATCAGGTTGAGATCAAGCCTGAGATGATTGGGCATTACCTGGCAGAATTCTCAATCAGTTACAAGCCTGTCAAGCACGGTAGACCTGGTATTGGTGCCACCCATTCTTCAAGGTTCATTCCTCTGAAGTGAGATCGCAACTGGAAGCCCAAAATTTTTGTCTCATTTTCGAAGAATCTCTATGTTGATCAAACCTTTGTTTGCTACTCCAGCTGCGTTTTATTAATGGTTATGTTTTGTTGAACCCTTCAATTAGATGAGGAACTTTAGTTTATAGCCAGAAAAGCTGATACATCTGATGTTCTGGAGTAAACATTTTTAGGCTTTATATTAAAATTTTTGGTGTGCTTCGATTACTTCATGCCTACGATGCCATGACTTGTAAGGTCTAATATATCATAGATCTGTAGTAGGAAATTCATGTGCAAAATACTCAAAAGAGTCAAACAGGTAAATCGCCATTCTAAAACAGAATCTCTCGTTTCTCTGTAGAATTCCGTTTATCCTTACTCGTACCGCGTCCTCGGTGACTCGGTTCCAGCCCCCTTATGGTACTAACCTGTGCCATGTAAACCGCACCAAGATGTCAAGACCAATGGCCACAAAGCTTTTATAGTGATTTATTCGGAGTAGGGATTTGCGCTTTTCTAATGTAATTATTATCCTCAGTGCTTCTAATTAAGTTGATATCAGAAGAGTGACGTTTACGATTCTCAAAGTTGGTTGACGGATCAGGTTCGATCCAAAGTGTGACTTTTCAGAAAGGAATTTTTGAGAAAATGTTCTCGGGTGTGGGCTTAGGATGCCACCTGCCAGCTAGCGGTTCAAGTTCAATCTCTCGCGACGCCTCCCATGGCTCCCGACTTAAATGGTATGTGTGGGGAGAGGTCCCTGCACATGTTAGGAGGTTTTATGTGTCCTCTTAAGCCAGTCGTCATAGTGTATTCTCCGCCTACTTCAAGATAACACGGGACTGGTGTAGGTTTTCTTTGTCATTTATTTTTAAAAACAAGAGAAGAATTTCGAAGAAAATAAAGATTTAATTTAATTGTATGAACGGCAAGATTTGTCTCCTCCAGCTTAACCAGTGATGTTTATGATGATTTAAAGTTTCGATTACGGAATATAGGTTGGAAAGATCGAATCAGAACTCCAATTTTGAAGAGAATGATGAAGCTTTTGATTCGCCAATAGGGATGCAGTTTTCACTAACTTCAGATTTTCTTTTCGACAGTGACCCTTACCATGTAAAATTGTAAATTGTATTCGTTTCCATCCTTTCATATCTTCTCTCTCCGGCCGTTACAAATATTCGGCCCTTTTTTTTTCCTTCGTTCTTTGAAGACTATGGGCAGGAATATTGGCTCTTTCGGCTGAAACATCCGCAAAATCTGAATGGTGTCTTACTGGCCCATTATCTTTCCCTGGGTCTTGTTTGAGAACATCAAATCCCCGACCCCATATTAGTGCCATGCGTTTTTTGTGATGGTCTGGGCTTCTAGGCTCAATTGACCAAGTCCTCAATGGTCGACCGTGTTCAATGCTTTTCATTTGGTAGTTGAGTCTCTGCTGCTACGAAGCCCGTAGAGTTGTCGTGACATAAATCATTAGTTACCCACTAAAGTACATATTTTACCCCTAATTGTTCTCGTGCTCAATTAGATGCACTACCGACTCCCGAGTCCCGAGAAAGCTTAAAAAGAAAATGGTCCGTCTAGATTCTTGGTCAATTCAGCATAAAAATCAACATAGTTTACATTTTTTCAAACCAATAGAAACCAACTGAACGTCAAATTGTCAAGCTGCTAACAGTTGCTCACCAAATCCTGGACTCTACATCCACGCTAACAAAGTTGTCCCTTCCGAGAGCAAAGCGTAAATTTCTTTGGCCCCCACATTTTCTTTAGCTTCTCCACTCTTCGAGACGATGAAGAAGTTTCCTCTCTACTTCGTATAGCGCTCTCTGTATCTCGTTTTCCACTTCGGCAGCTCCGATCTTTCGTAAGACAGAAAGAGACCAATTAGTATTAAGATAATCCGACCAGGCAACATGGAGTGCTTGTTCCTACTCTGAATATTTCAATGATGGAAGAGACAGGTAATATTATTTAAAATCTGATTAGAAACACGTGCGTATTCCTACGTAAGCTTAAAGTAATTTTTTTCTTTTTTTTAATCAAACGGCTTGAGGCTCGAAAGGTCGCAAACCAAATTAACATTAAATAAAACCAGCGTCAGCAACTACTAACCAAACAAAACTACAAGAACAACAGAAACTACATAAAAAAACAACAAAACAACAGCTACCTAAGGGTGATCAGACCCCTAAGCTTAAAGTTTTTCAGTTTTAGTAAAAAACTGTTGAGAATTTTTTTTTTTGGGCTAAATATTCTTTACTCCCTTATTTTTGAAGTATTTATATATTATATTTAGATGTATTATTTTTGAGACATTAAATCTATAAAAATTTCATATTTTTTATTTATTTGGATTTTGTACTATAATTCGACGTCAATTTAGACGGATTTCTTCAAAATATTTATATATTGCTCCTTTATCTTTAAATGTATTTACACATTGTACCTCGATGATAGTCACGTGAGAGGCACGTTTCGACAAAATCTGTCTAAATTGACGCTCAATTATGGTACGAGGTCCAAGTCGAAAAAATGTATAACTTTATGGATCTAATGTCTTAAAAATAATACATCAAGATGCAATGTGTAAATACCCTTAAAGATAAAGGGACAAAGTGTCTGTAACTCAATTTTTTTGTTTTTTTTTTTGAACTCCATCGTAGGATTACCCAGCAAATTTTAGAAGATCGTTGTATGTGCGTTGGCTTTACACAATATCTTGATGACTGATGAGGTTTCATAAAGATGGGGTCTCAATCGAAACAACAGCATGAGAGAGAGAAAGATAGGTACCTCCGTTTCAATCTCCAGCTCTGCTGAGAACTCCTGAGCTGAGAAGTTTGAGCGGATGGTTCTGGTTTTCAACCCCATGGCTTTCAAGCATTTGAGAACTTCCAGCATAGAATCAACACCGGATGCGGGTTCAGCCACCCTTAGTCTAATCTTGGCTCCCCCTACTCTCTCCCCCTCCGCCGACGCCAAACTTGCTTGAACCTGTAGGTTTCTCCTACGCATCTCCTCTGCACACCTTTGCAGCTCTTCAATTTTCTTCGCAGCCATTCGAATTATGGAATTCTTGTCACCCTGCAAATACAAAAAATGAAAAAAAACACACGAGAAATTCACGGATTAATCTTGGAAAACATGTCCATTTTGAGTAAGAAAACTATACCCATTTCAGAAAAAATCAACACACCTTGGTTCCAAAAGGCAACATGGAATGCAGGGACATGTAATTTTGCTTCTGCCTCTCCCTTCTCACCCGCTCGTTCATCATGTGCCGGAAACACCGTTCTTTCTCATGTGCCTGGCTTTGAATCGTCGGATGCCAACTGCTCCTCGCGAATTCTATCATCCTCTTATTCATGTTTGAAAATTTCTGACCCCTCCCTGAATTCCCTGCTCCAAATTCACTTCTGGGTCTGTCTGCATACGCCACAAATGCGCTTTGGTTCACCGGGGGAGCGGGAGCCTCATACCAGAAACTGTCAACCTGCAAATCCTGCGGGAAGAACATATCCATCATGCTTTCCTTGTGCGTTTGTTTTCCCGGGAGTTTCAAATATCAGTTCAAGCAACTGCAGTTGCTTGTAACGGTCTTCTTGGACGACGATTGGTATTTATGGGGACTCGTTGAGGCACATTTAACATGTGGTCAAGATTGTTGTCTTGGTCTAGGCGAAATCGTTATAGTCAAAGGCTTCTAAGCTTCCGTCAAACGGTTTAGTTTATTGGTGGTGTTCTCGACCATTCTAACTCCAGTCCATCATTGTGGACCCTGCGATTCTGTCCGTTAGATTTCAAATCGACGACTCCCGTTGCCCAGCCTCAACATTTGGGTTTAATGTATATGGAGGGCCCCGCGAGTATGTAATTTTGTTTTTTCTTTTGAAAACTAAAGTAACCTACACGAGAGGGTGACCCCCTCTCCTACTCATGAGCCCCTTCTCAAACAAGTGGATCAGTGGACGTGACGGCTCCAGGCTCCTAGTAGAAGCATATTCAAGACTGTAGTTTGAGTTAATAGAATCAGAATCTTTTTTAATTTTCGTAATTTTTTATCCGAACTTTATAATGTAATTGGAGAAATACAGACACAGTATGTGAACCTTATTGTAGGACTAATGCTGTTTAAAACTTTATATAAATAACATTAAATGATGTGAGATCCACTTATTGTATCTATCTCTCTTTAAATTGTACCATGCAATTAAGACAAGAAATTGCAAAATATCCTAATTCTTTATTCAACCGAAATTGACCAAGCTTTGTACAAGAAGATATCCCTAGTTACCATGTTAAGATAATTATATAGAAATTGGGAAGGGACAACAAAGCAAAAGGTGTGAAATAGCAGCACTCTCATAGACATGATTCTTCAAATTTATGTTCTTGTCATTTACTAATACACTAGATTCCGTTTTATTTGCATTAAGACTTATTAATTGGAAACTAATATTTACATAATTAAATCATATTAAGATTAATTAAAAAGCTTCAAGGAAAGTGAGTTTTGGCATGATCCTGCTGGATTCATTGCATCCAACTAACCTAGACGTTACACGGTGGTCAGCATAATTTGATCAATAACATAAACCAAGCAATTCTGTATAAGAAAATGAGATTTCAGATCACTACTGTTATTTCCGTTGGAAGGAAAAGCTTCTCATACATACATTAATCTTAATTAAAAGCTTAATAAGCAGTAAAAGAATGGATCTCCCACCATGATTTATAGAACAAATTTACATTTTTGGCTTCCGAGTACATCATTGTTTGCAAACTAGCAAGCCACCGCAGTTGAGAGCTTTATTCCTCAAGCAAACAGAGGGAAATACAACTGCCGTGTGAGAAATGTGTAGGTCAAGAAATATAACCATTAGAACAGATCAAGAACGCCACTCACTCGCTGAAACGGCAAATGAAATTGATCTGACACATGGTCTTGCCTTAATGATGTGCACTAACTGGCTATCTGGGATCTTGCTGCCATAAGCCTTTGACATGCTTCCCGTTCTGACTTTACTGAATGGTTTTTGTTAACCTTTCCACAGAATCAACCGGGGTAAGCTGGTGTCTTCGTCTATTTCATCCCCGTCATTGCTTACTGAACTGGCAACGGCATATCCATGTTGCTCAGGAACCTCCGATTTTGATTCAGCCTCTAGACTTTGGAAGTCAAAAGGAAGATATGCCTCGGATTGGAGGTTGCAATTTGATCCCTCACTGTCATCTTCACTCTCATTTTCTGTGCAATATTTCTCTAGATAAGCCTCATCTCCTTCATCCTGTGGACCCGGAAAAATGGATGATAATATATGTTATACCAGTTCTTATTTGACCGAAAAATAGTGCTGCTAGAAACTGAAATTATCAACAACAGAGACCTCAGTGTCCTCATCATCAGAAGGATAAGCAGAGTCTAATTTGTCATACAACGCTTCATCTCCTTGGTCTTTCACAACGTCCATGTGTTCCTACCCGTGTCAATCATTAACAAAATCAGACTAGAATGTTAAGTCGATCGTTAAAAAGCTTTCATTACCAAATAAAGGGTTGACTTGCAATAAAAAAACTTGAACATGCTAGGGGCATACAATTTCAGATCTTAGCTTCTCCACTTTCCTCTGTAGAGCTGAGATATGGTTTTGGAGAGCCTGTTTGACAAAATTATGAGAAAATCAGCGGTGATCTCTGCGTATAAAGGTAAAGAGCTTTTAATATATAAAGGGCGTTCTTTATTGGGTAAAATGTATGCTGTATATGAGGGACGTCTGTACATGCTTCAATATGTATATACTCTATATGATAAATTTCCCCAATATGACGAGAGGGCTGCCACACCAACAATACAACGCTCAAGGTCCCCTCACTTGAGTTCTTACACAATAATTCAGCCTGACGAGCCCTGGAATCAAGAGAAAAGGCTAGCTGATATGCCACTCTACTAATGCAGATCAGGCCCCGGCCAGTATGCCCAAAGACGAGAATCAATAACATGCAAATTTGTAGATATACCTCACTCCTTTGTAGCTCAATCGAACGTGCCAAAGCCTTCCTTTTTGTCAAAAGATTCTTTGGCCTCAACATTGCAGGTCTTTTATAGTCCTTTCCACGGAATACAACAATAGCATATCCCTTGGAAACTTTATCTACTGAAACCAGAACACCTCCGCTCTCAGCTTCTAGTGCTAATGCAATCTTTTTAACCTGGTCAAAAGTTTTAGCCTTCACCAAGATCTTAACCAATTCCCGGTACTTCCAATGCAAATGCATGTTCTCCACGGTACCATCAAATACTCCACGTCTACCTGAAAGAACAAATCATAACCCTCATATATTGCGCTCTCTCTCTCTCTCTCTGTGCATTATCTGCAACAGAAAACATGATAAATGTGGTAGACAGAGAGTTCTTACCGAGAAGTAAGAAAGCTTTCATGCGCAACCCTAGTTTGCGAAACATAAACCTCTCCTCATCAGTTATGCTTTCTGGGTCAGCTTGCTGCTCTGCTGGTTTTAAAGACTCCTCTACTTTAGATAGGGCTCGTTCAGCTCTCATCAGTTTTCTTTCAGCCTGACATTAAGGAAAAAAGAGTTCCGATAAAAGAGATTCTGGGAAGGGAATATGTGGAAATTTCAGGTCTTAGTGTGACAGTCAATTACTTTGACGACATCATATCACTGGAAAATGACAAGAAACTTGGGCATCTATACCACACCTCACAAATCATAGGGAATTGCAGCTTAAGGAAAGCATTCAAAGCATTCTTTTCTGGCTAAGTCAATTCGGACTGACTTAACAACTGAAAAACCCTGCTTTCAATAATGAGTATTTCGGATATCAACACCATTGCGCCAGAGTTTTAAAGGACTTACAAAAGAAACCTTCCTTTCAAGCTTCCTGACAAGATTGGCATGCCTAATTCTCTCTCCTTCCCGCATCATTTTTTCCTTATGATGATCATCCAGCGTCTTACCCCACCTAGCATCTGCATCCAGAGTTTCCCCAAGTGTACCAGCAGTTCCAGATTGCCCAGCAAATTCAACACTTGGTATGAAGGCAGAAATTCTTAACCTGGCCTGCTCTTCTTCATCTTGCAGTGACTTCGCCAATCTCTCCCTTTCTAGTAAGGCCTCAGTGACATCTGGTGACAAAAAATTCTTTCCTCTATAGAAGACCAAGAAGTCCTTGTTTCTTGAGAGCAGCATGCCCCCTGTCAATTTCTGCAACCAATGATCCAGATAATAGTAATGATCGTTCTATATGGCATCACTATACAACAAAATGCAACTTGATGCATATAATGTTATCAATTTACTAACTCCCTATATGATTAAGCAATGTGTGCTTTTGATGTTACCATAAATGCTTTTGGGCCCAGAATGAGAGCATTTCTGGAGTTGATGAAGATATGAGGGAGATAACATAATTTCCTAACTTCGGAAAGGTTGACCAGGCATGATTTATTACCTTGATCTCTTCAGCCATCCTCTCACTGGTAGTCAGCTGAACACCACGCTTAAGAGCAATCTTTACAATTGAACTTTTCTCCCATAATTTAATCATGGCCACAGCTAAACCTTGGAGCTGCCTGTTTCTACCTGGAGGAAGAATATCTCATACACGATCGAGACAAGATTTTCAAGCTCACAAAAAGAAGAGCGAGAGAGAGGCAAACCTAATGCAAAATGTGGAGGAAGTACCCTGGCCAGCCTTCTTAAATTTGTTGCCTCCTTTACACCAAGCTTTGATCTCACCCCATAAGGAAGTATTCTGAATGGAGGTTCATAACCCGGAACAACTGCAGGAAGCATATCTGCATCTACTGGTAATGGATCACATCCAGGCCAGTCTGTGTACCTAGGGCCCAGACCATCTAAAAGTTTGTCTACTTCTTCTTCATACTTCACTTCTGGAAATGGTTCCCTGTCTTTCTCCTCCTCAGCAGCAGAGACTAAGTTTTCAGAATGAGGCTCTGAAGGATTCGTATTTGTTTTTTTAGCAGCCATTGATGAGGAATTAGAAGCAATCTCAGTTTTCTTATATTCCCGTCTGTTCAGTTCTACCTCCGGAACCTCATAGCTCACACCTCTGTATAGAGAAATAGAAGTACCAGACCTCCAAATCACCAGTCCACCAGTCTTTCTCTAAGCACAATAAAAATAAAGTTTTTTATTCCAACAAAGGAACGGGGAACAAATTTACTGAAATCTACGACTAAAGTCTTGCAAAAGAATAATTCTATTATGTATGATTTTTTCTCTTCTAAAATATTTTGTGTCACACATTCCCTAGAAATAATACATACAGGAAGCAAAAACATATAAGAATTACACTACATAAAAGTACGGATCTTAAGTTGATTGGCACTCTAACACAAGCCGTTCTTAAAAAGATCTGGCATAGGACTCTACCATTATCATAAAACAGAACTATATTTTTATACAGCATTTTCCTAGTAGTCACTCATATGTGACGAGCTTGAAAGCCGGTTTGGGGAAAACCCTCTCAGGAAGCATCTACTTGGAGATCGTCATGCCCTCCATTGTATGCCCTTCCTTCAGCGGATGACTACTTTGGGTTAAAAAAAACACTGGAGTGACTGTTCACCTATGATGGAGATTCAAATCTGGTATATTATTTCTGACACCGTTGTATCGTCTACAAGCATTACTAGGGCACTTCTTTGTTTTCTACATTGAGATGCTTCAAGTCAAGCCAGAATGGTTTGTTAGGCTTATAGCTCTTGACAGACCATGAAGAGCAACACAGGGTTAAGCTTCAAAATTTGGTCCTATTTAGTGACCTATATCTAAGACAGGGAGGCAAACCATATCCAAGGAAAACAATGGGCCTCTAGTAGTTTTTGTTTAAAGCTTTTTCTTGCAATAAGATCCAGGAGGCCCTTGTATAAGAACTCTCATGGGGACAATTACGTGCTCTATCATTCTTAAGAATTGGAATTTAGCTCCAACTCCATAGTCTTTACTGACTGATATCTTTTTTCTCTTCCTTCTCCCCGAAACATTAGATTGAAATAAAATCATTTAAAGAATAAGAAAGAGAAACCAAAGTTGCAAGAACATAAACTTATAAGAAACATACCTCCAATATCTCATGCATCCTCTTCATGTTGAGTGCAGCTGCACCTTCGATCTTCAGCCTCACAATCTCGGACGACTTCCACCTCTCATGAATCATGTCCACGACCGCTTGAGTAACACCGCCACCTCCAATCCTTGTCTTGTGCTTCTTCTGGAATGTCAAATTCCTCAGCCTTCTCAATTCTGACTCCGGCAGAGTCAGTTCTGCTAGAGAAGTCCTACTCTTTCTCCTCACTGAACCCTCATCTTCCACTTCCTCTTCCTCCTCCTCCTTTGACTTCTCCCAGGGGAACCTCACCTCTCCACCACCTCCAAACAGACTTTCCATCCCCAATGGCGATTCTGCTGAAAACCCACCTCGCGAATTCGGCAACATTCCTTCCTCAACATAAAATATATCCTCCACAGACCCCTTTTCAATAACCATGTCCTGCCCCTCGTCTTTACTCTCATTAGCATCATCAATATAACCAAATTTCTTCAATTTTTTCACAATCTTCTCCATTGTACTGCTACCGCCATTACCATCACTCTTGACAGAGCCCGAGTTCAACGCACTCCCACTACGACTGCCACGGTAATTCAACACGGTCCGAGGTGGTTTCGGGCGGTTTTGTTGGTGGGTTTCCTTCCAATTATCTATCCAACTATTACTACTTCTACTACTACGATTACTAGTATTACAAAACATATTCTTCTTCGCACTGTACAGAGACAGGGTCTGGTTCGTGCCTAAGAAATTGCATTTCCTAATTGGGTCTTGCTCAAAAATTGATGCAGACGCGTTATTGGCCAGGTTTGCATAGAAAGTATAGGTTTTGGAAGAAATGGAGGAATCGTACCTGAAGAACCGGATAGGGGTACCATGGAACCTGGAGAAGGAGCTTTGAAATGAATCAAAGAAAGTTGTTGTTGGGTGAAATTGACGACTGGGCACAAGAGCCATAGCGGTACCCACTCTGAACTATTGCATCGATCACTGGTCGGTCTGGGAGCTTACTGAGAAATTCTCGCGAGATTTTGGAGGTTCAATCTCTCACTGCTTCTTGATTATTATGCATGGCGGGGGAGTAATATCTACATCCAGTTTGGATACGGGGTAGTCCCCACCCCACGCCTGCTTGAACATACTCACACCAGCATACGGATAATTTGAATAAGGATAGGTTATTTTATAATTATTTCACTCTAAAATTTTTAATACACAAACACCACCACGTCTCTCTGTAGCTTTACGAATATTCTATATCCACAGCGACAAAATACAAGATTTGTGAGTTCTTTTTTTGTAAGTACCTCTGAAATATTGGATACAAGAAAAACTCATAAGTTCTAATGTTATTTATTTGAAAACTTGCGTAAATTTAATCGTTCATAATTAGCTGAATTCAAAGTAGTCAATTGGATCCGAGACATGGAGCTTATAGACTAGCTTTAAATGTGGATATGAAAATGGCATAAGCCATGTCACATCTTGGGGGAGATCTCTTAAAAGGGCTACTGCAAAAATCCACAATAAACTACAATGGCAAGAGGCAAGAGCAATATGTACTTTTTCCTTGGTAGAGTGAAGCCAGTGTGCTTAGAAAAAAAAGAAAAAAAAAAAAAAAAAAAAAGGAAAAAAGAAAAAGAAAAAGAAAAAAGTGTAGCCAGTGTTCCAATGCCTCCCTACTTATTGAGCAATGGCAAGCTTCTGCAGCCACGGATGCTCATTCAAGTCACATCTATCCAAGTTATTTTATAGGGGTAGTACCTATTTGGTGCTTAAATTTGGATCCCTTTTAATAAATCCTCCTTGATTTTATAATTGATCCTAAAAGTCCTTAACTTTATAATTTTCATCAAACAAGTACTTCCATTAATTTTTTTCATACATCAACTATCACCCGAATTAAAATTATTTGATTTGTAGTTTTTCTTAAGTTTTTTTTAATATTTTTTAAATTATCTTATGTTTTTAAAAATAATTTAAATTTTATTTCATAAATATTATGTGATATATATTGTTATGTGACAATATATTTTCAATTGAAGTGACAAATTTATTTAGTTTTGAGTAATACTTGTGAATCTTTAGAGGAAAGTTTTAGAGGAAAATTTATTGAAAAGACTTATTTGACAAAAAATTTTAATTCAAAGACGTTTATGATCAATTTGAAAATTCAAGCATGATTTGTTAAAAGTGATCAAAACCCAATTACCAAATACTTGACCCTCATTTATATTGAGTAACCAATAAGATATGGTCAAATTACGGTAAAGCTTTGTGCAAGAACATCATTGATTGTGTGTGCTTTTTAACTTCCACCTATTAGTTGAGTATTCATCCAAGCAAAGTCGTTGGTCCATTAAGGAGGCCATGGCTGAAACACGTCATAACCTGGACACAATAAACCAAATACAACTATCTTCGTGTCGATCAAAACAAGTGCATCGAAGATACAAATAAGGGGAAGCGCATCGGCACATCCTTCGGATCACAGAATTCAAAAATACTGAACAAACCATAATTAACTCAAAGCATTCAAAAATACTGAACAAACCATAATTAACTCAAAGCATTTCCAATTAACTAGTTCTAAAGAACTTAAATATATCCAATCAATAAACCAATCACACAGAAGCATCAACTTGCCTTCTCCTTTGCTGTGCATCACCCACTCTTTTTTTATTCTCTCTCTCTTTCCCCAATCTATCACGCACCAGAAGTGAAAGAATGTTAAACGCAGACGATTTTTCCTTTAAAGTCATTCACAAAGAAACATATTCAAATAGCTTCTTCCATGATTATGTAAAGAAACTCGATATAAATGGGGTAGAATGGGGAAATAACTGTGTGGAAGATGGAAAAATGACCGGAATTTGTATTAGCTCTATTCGAGAGAGAGCAACACTTCTTGTATCTTTTCTGTTGTGATATTCAATACATTCTCACAGGTGTTTTCCCGACTATATAATATGATGGGCTGAGCCCTTACAGAACTAACTAACAACAAGACCCAACAAATGGGCTATTGAAGGAATTACAGGAAATAAATGCAAGAGTAAATTAACGTGGCCCAAGAACCTGACCCAAGACAACTAGCACAGCCTAGTCGATCTCTAGCCTAACTTTTCATCTACCTAAGAGATACGAAACAACCTAAAGTAACCAAGAACACCCGAAGATAAACTAAAGGTCCCGAAGCTTCCACGCCCTCCCCTGGTCAAGACTCGACCTTTACCCTTCTTTCCTTCAACCTCAATCTCCAGCAAATCTCCCAAATAGCTTTGGTACCATCTGGGTTCATAACAGATTATATATCAAATTCCACAGATCTGGCTAACAAAATAGGCCCAAGGGAATCACCTACCATACTGGCAATGCTGACGTGACACCTTGGGATCCACTGCTGACGTGAATGTTGATGTGACAGGGCACGCGACAGCTGACTGGGCGTGTGAGGCCCACGTGCCCAACCTCTCTTCGGTGCATGAGGGTGCGTTCCGACTTCCGATGGCGCGTGGTGGTGCGTCCGGGCTCCTCCAGCGACGTGGTTTCGACCTCCTCTACAGGTTGGTGCCCTCTAATATCCGATCAGACCACTTCAAATTTTCGGACCTTCTCTGCTTCCTTTTGAAAAACCACTACGGTCTTCGAATTTGGCTCTAATATCACTTGTTAGGAAAGCGACACGAAAATTAAAGAAAAGAAAACCAAGAATTTTTGTGGTTCGGCCCCCAATCTAGCCTACTTCCACCCCAGAGCAATTTTATTAAGAACGCTTAAGAAAATCACTCTACCTGCCCAATACAATAGCCACATCATGCTCTCTCTCTGTGTGCCCATTGCTCACGTGCAATTTACTCCTATAACATAAGCCTCTATTTATAGGAAAATATACAAAGAGAAATTTTAAGAGAAAACCCTAAACTTGGAGTGAGGAGGAAGTAAACTTCCTCTTCAAGTCTACTTGTATTCCAAGTTTATCTTATATGGGTGTCGACCCCGACAAGCTACAGGGAAGAAAACATTCCTCGACTCATTCACATCTCTTTTGCCTATACTCTTTAAGCTAGTTACTGTGAGAAAGTAACCATGAACCTTACTAGCCTTTTCATTTAGCAAGCCCTCCAACAGGCGTGTTTTGATGGACCTCTGGAAAACAGGTCCATGTCCATCCATGTTTTTTGCAAGGACCACCACATCCCTAAGTAATCCCACTACATTGAACATACCTGAGATCTAATACAAACTGACCAAACGCAGCAGGATGGTAAGGATCAGTCTACAAATTTAATCAATCATCCTTTTGTAGATAATGCATAATACAGAAGGTCCAGTGATCAAACTAGAGAATCAAAAGATTAAACCATGGTAAAATAACAGACTAGGATGAAACGTAGTCAGCAATACGGAGCTTTAACAAAGGAATTGAAGAATCTCCATAAACATATAGCATAATATATGGGGTCCTAAAAGCAAGAGGCCAACATCCGTCTCATTGTAAACTGATGCAAAGATATGAGGGGACCAATGTGTGGAGCAATTAAGTCCCAGTTGACAAGGGTAATTATGGTGTCCAGTCTTGAAGGAAACCACTACACCTCCAGAGAACAAATCAATGTACCTCATTATTTGGGTGTTCACTGAAAAGACACTCAAGCTCAGGTAGCAGATTGCTATGAGATTTACACTAACATAGCTTTGCATCTCATTTAACAGGAATTATATCTTTGGTTGTTGATGAGGGAAGGAAAAAGATAGACAAAGAGAGAATTTGAGAACATAAATTCACAACGAGAAAAGAAGGATAAAAGGGAGCAAAGGTCGACCAAATTTCTGATTTCAAAGAGTGAATATAATTTTCTGAATTGAATCTTTTTACATCTCCCATCACAAATTTATATTACTTCTTACATTAGTTGTGCTACATCTTTCCAAGAGTAATTCTACAACTTTCCAAGACTCAAGGAACAACTTACTTGTCAAAACTCAACTTACTAAGAAAACCCAACTACTAGAAGTCTAGGCAAAAGCAAAACATTAAAAGACTTTCGGTTCGCCAAGTTTCAACTTTCCAAGACTTTGAATCTCCAAGAGCTCATTCTTCAAAACTCAATTTCCTATGCATTAGTTGGGCATTGGTACTACATCAGTTGTTTAATCCTTAGTGAAACAGAAAATAATATCAAAGGATAGAATCATTAATACCACCGATACTTATAAAAAAACTACTAGAAACCAAAAAGTCTCCATTGAAACTAATCCTAAATTCCAATAAAAGCTACATAGAAACATAATATCCCCTTTATATTTATCCATTTTTCCGACACTTAATTCCTATTTTAGTGTCATAAGCACAGGCCACAGTTTCAATATTTCATTTTTATCCATCAATTGTCACTTGCGAGTTCTGCCGTGCATCCGGCCTCAACTTTGAAACTAAATACATAAGAAAGTGTGTGCAATATCCGCTCCTGCGCCCCCCTCTTAAACTTGGCAAGGAATTAACACTCAAAGCTTTAACCATAACAACCATTCAGAGTAAATAACCAAATATGTAATGCAGCGAAAACATAACAACAATGGAACTACTGGCTTCAAAGGTTAAAGACTATGACCACCTAGTAGAAGAAGACAATCCAACTATAAATCTCATGCTGAAGCATATGACATTCTAGGAAATAAAAAGCAACCCAGAGGGTCAAATTTTGTAGAGAAGCAAGCAAATGCAGCGAAGGGGTTTAAGAAACAGAACTTGGTTGAGATTTTGGAGAAACCCTAAAGTTGGGGAAGATGCAGTGGTACGGCAACGAACGAAGGGAAAGTTTGAGGGGTGCGCATTTTGTGAATTCTTTGTGTCCAAGGAATGTGAGTGAGTCAGGGCACCCCTGGCGCAGCCTAGATATTATTAGGTGTGGTGTGATACAATGCACACCCTTTGGTGTCTGTTTGGCGAGTCGGTTATCCTAGCCCATGGCGTCTGTTTGGCGTCTCCTTCTTTTTTGCTAAACCAAACCAAATATATTAAAAAACTCAATCAAGCGTGCATATCACAAACCCGGATATGCTCAAGAATATCAGCAAGTGAAAAAAAACCTATTACACCAAACCTAGCAGCCCACTTAGCAAGCAAGTGTGACTGCAAATTGCACCTACGCGAGATGTAATAGCCTGGACCGTGAAGACCTCAAGTATTGTCTTACAGTAATGGACACAACTATAAAGCTGAGGTTACGGCCTATGGGAAGATCGACAAAGCAACAAGATACTAAGCAAAACACACGAAGGACCTTTTATTAATACCGAGGTATTACAAAAGAGGACCCACTTTCTATAATGTACATACTAAAAGTAAATTGCAGCGGAAAACTAAGAAAAACATAAAGCGAAGATCTCTAATCTTCATCATCAGTGTTATCCAAGTCTGAGATGTTGATATAATTATCTGAGTGCGGAGTGATCCATCTATGTCCTCGTCCCTCTATCAGGACATCTAGGTCACGTGTGACATACACACGGAAAGTCAGCTCCAGAGTGATAAAGCCATGTTGAATGGCTTTGGTAAACTCACCTAAATAAACCTCAGACATCTGCTAAAGAAATTATTTAACAAACAACGGTGAGTCCAAATGACTCAGTAAAGCCAGCGGTTAGTACAACAGAATAGCAGATAGAATAAAAGATATTGAAGAAACCCGTTCAACAATAAAATCTCAACAGAATACGAAAGTAAATGAAAAGACTCAGTTTTCTAAAAAATGATCTTTTCCTTTTTCCATTTTCAATTTCGATCACCACTACTCTCACTCCCAGAGTGAATCACTTGGCCAGAGTGATGGGTTACAAGTAACCTTCGTATCTTTGCAGCAGTACTCCCAGAGTACAATATGGCCTTAAACTCCCAGAGTGAGTTATCCTAACAAAGAATCTTTCCGCGTACGACGGAGAGGCCAGAATGTCACAACAAGTGAACACATCCTCTTGTGCACAGTACTGTCACGTCTTCACAGTATTACGTTAAGTATGCATGTCTCATGTCAACGCCCATACATATCATTCATGATATGCAACACCTTAACCATACTTGAACATCACAATATTCCTTTCCAACGTACAAGTTAAGTGTGCATGTCTCATATCAACGCCCATACATCTTATTTATGATATGCAACACCTTAACTCGTTTCCATCATCATAACATTATAAAACAGTTCTCAAAGGAAAATGTTGTGAAGGCAAAAACAACACTTTGATTTCTCGGTTAAAAACCGGCTTAATCACCACGTAGAAAATACAATTTTGACATGAAAAGTATTGAAATCAAAAGGAAAGAAATATGTTCAAGTTTTGAAAAACAACTTTTGAAGAAATTTTGAAAAGAAACGGATCAAAGTTGAAAAACAACTTGAAAACGAATCGAACTTTGAAAATGATATTTTTTCGAAAGGACGAGCTTGTTCTTCATCAAGAACACGAAGAACATCAAGAACAATATGAAGAATAGAAAAATGCTAATCAACATCAAGAGATGCTAGAATAATAAAGACAAGAGATTCACAATAATCATCTTGAAAACTTGAATCGAAATCAAAGATAACCAACTAAACTTTACCTCTAAGCGTGCTTGATCTTTGCTAAACTTCACTAATCAATTTCCTCCTTCTTTCTCCCACTTCACTTCACTCTTTTCTCTCAAGATTTAACTCACAAAAATTCAGATTGAATGGTGTACTCTTCAAAGGTCGAAATCCACTCCTATTTATAGGAAAACACAGTCGGTTGCATTCCGACACGTGTCGGCCTAGCTAGGCTAGCTTTGGTGAGTCACTAGGCTACATTTCTCTCCTCTTGACACCTAGCAACCTACAGTAGCTGCATGGAAAGGCTATGGCCGAAATTCTCCCTATAGGCTTGATGAGTCGCCGCCTAGGTGCACCGGTGGTCGACACCTCGAGCTTCTAGGTCCTAGCCTTTTATGTCGTGCTTTTTGTATCGATTTGTCGTGCTTCTAGCTTTGATTTGTCGTGCTTCCTAGCCATCTTAGGTGTCACTCTCTAAGGCAGCCGAAATTCACTTTAATCAGAGGCTAAAATGCTAATTTGCTTCACTAATCTTCCGATAATCGCCGATTATCGCTTAAGTGACCTACTTGCTTTCACTTCTCAATCTACTTGCTTCCAATTATCAAAAAGTCTCCAAATTTAAACCATAAATTCATGGATAATCTCTCCACATATTAAAAGAATAAAAATCATATGGTTCGGTTTTCGAGACAAAAAAGACCAACGTGCTTAAAAATTTTTATTGCTCCAATACCTTCTCCTCAATGTTCTGAACAATCACTCAGTTGCATGTGAACTCTAATTCTCACTTAATCATGTCCTAACCAAGATTTCGAGACATCCGACTCTCTACTCTCTCTTAATTAATCCCTAATCTCACTACCAATCACAAACAAGAGAGCATAAACCACATGCATGTGATGTTTGAAAGCTCGGGGTATGACACGAGACCCAAGCCACCAGCCAATCGCTGTGCTCCGCCAAACGCCGTCGAACATGTTCCACCATACCCGAGGCGGCCCAGAGAAGAGAAGGCTCAGAAGAAAGAATATCCTTGCAAAGCACAAGTGAATTACATTCAAACAACACCTTTTGCCACCCAAGCCTCCAAGCTAAAGAAACTGCCTCTGCCATAGCGAAATCCTCCCCAACTATCGGGTCCATAGCAACCAAGCGTTCCGTGTACACCAGACAGAGGGAATTGAAAGAATCTCTAACAGAGACTGTTATGTAAGACCCATTACGACGGATCGCTATATCTGTGTTACATTTCAACCAATCAACAGGAGGGGGTTGCCAAAGCATACCTGCGTTCCACTCCATCTCCATCCAAGCTCTAGAATGCTCCGCATAACGATGCCAACACCCGAAATCAGCTCATCAACCACCACTGGAATCTGTTGATGAACAAGCAAATTCCGGGCTTGCCAAATACAATCAATAACTAACGCTGCATTGAGGATGAAGGCCCTCACATTTCTTTGCTCCAGGTTCAGCAAAGACTCCACATTCAAAATATAGCTCCGCCGCAGAAGCAAAGGGGATACAGTCCATCCTAATAGCCCAAGGCGACTCTCTCCAAATCTTTGTCGCCACATTGCAATTAACCAGCAAATGCAAGGTGTCCTCTGGCGCACTTCGACAAAGAGGGCATTGAAATTGCTCTTCATTTTCTCTCTGCAAAATTCTGCCCAAAGCTCCTCGAGACTTGAGAGCACCCACCGCAACCTTCCATAATAACAATTTGAGCCTATCTTGAAGTTTAGCTTTCCATAGTATGCTCCAGGATTTTTTGTCAAGAGGCATAACAGCAGGTGCCTGAGCCCCCTGCACAGCCAACCAAAAAGATATGACGGAAAACTTCCCAGTAGATTCTCGAGTCCACACCCATTGATCAGCCAACAGAGGGTTAGGAGTAGGGAGCCTAAGGATAGCCGCAGTCGAATCAGCATCAAAAAGTTCATGAAGAAGAGCAACGTCCCACTGCCCACCATCAGATCCCACCAGATCAGCCACCAATCTGATCTAAAGGATTTAAGTACACGTTTGCAAACTACAAATTCGTCCAAAATTTCATTCCATTCAAAAATTTATAAAATTTTACTTTTTTTTTTTTTTTTTTTTTTCACAAAATCTAATAAACTCTACTCCACCTTACAACATTCTTAAAATTTTTATAAAATTTCCATTAATCCCACTAAAAGCATACCCAATCCCTTGATAGAAAATGCCACATTTTAGTCTCAAGGTGGTGCTGCTACATCCTTAGCCTTAGGTATAGACAAACTTGGACTAGAACAAAAAGTGAACGATGTGAAATTAGCCTTATCATTGTTATTTGTTGGGAGGTACCATTAGAGACGATTATTTCGCTGCGACAAATGCCACCACCATATCTCCCATCGCCAACATATAATGCACTTAAAAGGCAAGCCTGAAGAAAAAGTTGCGCATCTCATATAAAAACTCCGGAAATAGAAGTGGTAAGAATTGATAGATAAAATGGCACAACTAGACTAGACAGCACCATGGATATAGTATCTGTGATACGGAATGCTTTGAAAGCAGCATTTCTCGACATAATTGCAGAGCTTGGGTGTGAGTCTCCGGGCATAGTAATAGCTGCTGCAAAAGTCACGGTTGTAATGAGCGCAGCCGACCACTACCAGATGGGCTTCTGCTGCTTTCTCCGACCTAGAAGAGATGGCCCTTTCGTTGGTAGTCTCGTCCTCCTCCTCTGGTATCATCTTGATCAGTGCGCAACACCCGTTGAAATCGCTCAAGATTAAGGTGCCAGAGTGCACTTGCTATCTCGTTCCGCTGTGTAGTGTTATTCATGGGGCGGATTTGTAAGCAGTAGGGATTTCTTAGATCACTTACAATAAACGAATACAAAATGAATAAAAATTTCGGGTTCAAAAAGGACGAAATCTGACTGCTGCCAGAAGACGGGGAGCAGAATACTTCTTGCTCAACGGATTAAATGGTTTACTTATAAATGAAAAAAATTAAAATCTTCCATAATTGAGGAATCAAAATCATCTTTGAATTATTTCGTTGGCGACCTGAACGCTTGTAGGGGAAAATGTGATTTTGAACTTAAGACCATGGAGAGTAATTGGCCCCTCTAGTAGTCAATTTCTGACTTCTCCTATAGCACTTAAGAGGTTTTGAATTTAAGACTTTAAAGAGAGCAAACCCAAGTCTTAAGCCTTAACTACTAAGCGAACTTTATGAGGTTAAAATCAAATCTTTTCATTTAAAATCTTCGATGAAATTGGCAGCACATAATAGTTGTAATAGTTTAATCTCCGCGAGTGATTCCCTGCTTTTGGAAGACCCAATTTTTTTATAATATAATTAAATATTATTTTTTATAATATATACTTTCTATAAAAAAAAGATATCCTAACTACAATTGATCAAGACCCAAAATTATAACTAAAATTGTTTCATTTCCCTGTGTATGATACACGACAACCCACTAAAGATTTCTTGTACAATATTGTAAACATTAGTTCCTTCTTTTTTAATTTGGATGGAAAACCTTTTCACCTTCAAATTAATGTAGCTAAAGACATTAACTAAGGTGGCGCCATGCATTCTGTTGAATCTATATATTGATGGTTTTTCCATCCAATATTAATGGCTTGAAAATTAACCTCATTTGAAGCACAACTCCTTGTGTTTTTTTCAAGACCCTATTTATCGGGACACCCGTGCTGATCACTTTCGACTCTTCGCGACATTCCTCACCTTATTTCAGGGAAACTTCAAGAAGTCATGCAGTAGAGATCAGTAACACATCATCTTCCTAACCTTTCCTCTTGTAATTAATTCATCATTTAGTAACTCTAGTAGAAAATTGATGCCAAATGTCACCATTTGAATGTTGTCCGCTCTTGATCATGTCTAATTAGGAGACGTACATTTGAAGTATGCGAAGATCATCTACCAATAATGTATAATAATATTCATGATAACCTTAAATAGTTCTTAGTCCTTCATGGATAAAGTTGAGAAACAAAATCAGGTGGTATCGATGAAAGACATGTGCTTACTTTTACTTGCGGAATGGGTTAAATGTGGCGAAGAGTACTACTGGTATCTATCAATTATGACTGGTGAGCATCTCATAATTGGGAGAAGTTTAGAAAATTTCGATCTTAAAGCTTCAGTATTAACATATTTTAACAGAGTGTTTTGATGTTGTCAATATATTAATGAATTCTATGATGAAATTAATCAATGCATTAATTGTGCAATAAAAAAAGAAAAAGAAAAATTGAGTCATTAATATTTTGTATACTGCAATCTCGGGCATTGATGAAATTTCTAGATGGACTAAAAGCTTCCTGAGAAAACCGTTCAAAATAAAGTGAAATGGAAAGCGCAGACACAGGAACCAAGAGTCATTAATTCATGATAAAGACACCCTCCCTCCAGTAAGAACATGAATATTAAAGGATTACAAGGATAGTTTCCCTAACACAGGCATCAGATTGCCACTGCAATCTAGATGCCATTTATTGTGGACTCACGGATCATACTTATTCACAAAATAGTTTCTCTAACACTCACGGGCATGCATGCATCAGATTACCAACACAATCAAGATGCTATTTATTCTGGACTTACACATCCAACTTCTTCAACGTAGTGCTAGATCTCGCGAACCCGCCTGATCACTACTTGGTGGACTTATTGGTAGGGAGAGAGAGGCCGGGTCTACAATCGTAGGAACTAATTTAGTGTGGCAGCACTTATAACTGAAGTACTTCTCCATGCGCTGGATACAGTAAGGGCATTCCATATACTCTGGTTCCTTTCCGTCAGACCTCAAGATGTCAATGCGACAGCAGGGCTAGGCCAATAATTAACTTCACTAATTAGCTTCTCATGGTGCTCTTTGAACCAAATTCCAAAGCCAGTCTTAATCACAATGTTCTTGTTCTTTTTCTAACTCCTCCATGACCGCGCGAATTGTTTTTTCATGACCAATAGTTATGAGTTCAGACCCTTTGCACAGTAATGCCCATCCACTTTCATTCTTATAGGAAAGCAACCTTCCGACCTGCTTCAGAGACTCCTCTTTGGGCTTCTTAAAAGTCTTGTACATGACAATGCTTTCTATACGGTCCCAGAAACGCCACAGGAGCCCATCCAGCCCTTTGTTCTCCTCTTTTAGCGGAAAATGATTTAGGGAAAATCTTTGCTGCGGTTATGTTCTCATTGTTAGCCAGGGCAGTTGCTATCCCATCAAATTCTTTGATCCACTCATTGTTGCCTCCATAGAGGAAAATGTAGTCCCCTTGTTTGACCTGATTGGACAAGATACATTAATAAGCCTCAAATGTTGTTTAGTACTAATTTGGGCACGTGTGTTTTTGAAATATAATCTAAATAATAAAATTTATCTCTCATTAACAGTTTAAGTTTTTGAAATAATTAATTATTTCACATAGCAGTAAAGCTAAGCTCCAAGAGTTCTAGACTTGACTGAACACTTCACCCACATTTCAATTAAATATTAATATACATGTTTGGCCAATAAATTAAAGAGTTCGACTCATACACAAGTAAAGTGTTAGAAAATATTATTTCAATAATATATAGCTTTTGTAACCGTGTAGCCCTCACAAACGGTTTGATTTATGCATACGCAATTAGATTTGTCAAGATAAGACTTACCCAGTCGCGTAACTCTTGACCAAGGCTGATCCATGTGACTGATAAGTCGCTTTCACTCACGAGAACTGTTTCGCGTGTCGGGGTGAAAGGGAAGGCCTTCACTCCCCACAGCTTAATCATGTTGAAAGCATTTGTGTGTTCCACCTGCCCTCGTGGGTTTATAACCACGACGATGGGATTAGTATCGAACTTCCACTCCTTCTTGATGTAGTCGATGCCAAATACTGTTGAAAGTTGCTGCAATGTGTACCACGACATCTTCTCCTGCAGCTTCTTGAACTTCGTTTCTGTTTCATTGGTGAAGGGGGGCTCCACTTCCGGAACTGGAATCCATACTATTTCATATTCCTTTTTGTACTCCCTTATTTCATCCGAAACAGATTTTAAAATTGAATTATCCTGGTTGGAGAGGTCCAAGCCCGAGAAGACCAATAGAAGATGCTTCCTTTCTATTACGTCAATTTTAACCTGTTTGGTCAATGCAATTATGAAAATCAAACAAATTAATGTTATAGTGATTAATGCTCTTATTGTGCCCATCGCGCACAACACAAACTCTAACAAAGAGTACTCCAAGACAAACAAGCTTTTAAAAATGGAAAATGGAGGAAAGATCAGTTGTTAAGGACGGCTTTGGGCCGCACGAACTTTCATTCTAGCCGGACCACAAATTCTAGTTCGCTTATTCTCCAGTATTGGCCCAAAGATTTTCTGTCGGGCTTCGTCTAATTGGTTTCACAATTCTCTACTGGTCTACTACCATAAAAAGTCTTCCAAATTTAAAATTATGTGCCAGATGAGCTAACCAAATCCCGGCGCTGACAGTCAAAGAGCTGGTTCTGAGTATCGTTCGTGCCAAAAATCAGTATCTTGAAAACCTGCATGATTTCGATCGGTGTGACGAATAATTTCTTTACTTTCCAGTAAGCCTCCAACTTTTCTGCAGTTAACAACAATCTTTAGTTAGCATTCGTGCCTATTTTCAAGCCACATATTTGCATGTTTAACATATACAAGATAGCATGCATGCTTCCTTGTAGATGAAAGCGGTACAGTGGCTAATCTATTTGTTTACGAGAAAGCTCTATGAGCCTCTTTAGGGACTTGAGGTTGCTGTTTATTTTCTGACTCCAGAACGACAAATGATCTGCTTCTGCAGGGTCCCTGAAGAGCAGGCAATTGCCAAGCAATTTGAATCAAATCAATCGGACAATATTATCAGTTTAGCACCGGAAAACCTTGAATTCGCACTCTTTTTTTGTTTTTTGGAGCGGCAACCTGAATTTGTTAATATAGTACATTACTTGTGACTGTGAGATGCATGGTAGTGTTTCCACCTGACTGATTTCGGAATAAATAGCAAATATCAAGGACAAGAACTTACTTCCTCCGTGAGAGACAACACATGTTAATGGAGCATGTAACAACTGTTGCGATAGCCCAGTAAACATGCACTGGGATACGGTTCATAATGAAGTGTTAGAAAATATAATTTCCGTAATAAAACTTACATCTTCGTTACAAGATCCCTTTTTCTTTTGAATAGTCGTTGATTTAATAGTTTTTGTACGTAACTGTGTAGCCTTCACAAACGGTATGATTTATGCATACGCAATTAGATTTGTTAAGATAAGACTTACCCAGTCGCGTAACTCTTGACTAAGGCTGATCCATGTGACTGATAAATCACTTTCACTCACGAGAGCTGTTTCGCGTGTCGGGGTGAAAGGTGAAAGTGTTATGTAAATTGGCAGTTTTCTCATGGTCAGAGCTGTCTTTTATTAAATGTATTTTTTCATTTTAGAATTGTTGCAGCAACTTGATTAATTCAGGAATGACGTGGAGCTGAATAGAAAGTGGCTGGAAGGTGCTGTGGCTTTTGGAACAATTGGGAAATAGACGCTGAGCTGTAAGGCAGTTTTTCGGTTATCTGGGTTAGCCTTGGGTCAGCCTGGCGAGTTTCTACAGCCTTCGTATACACCTTCCAGAAAAGACGCCCAAAAGAAAATCTAACCTGTTTTTACCAAGATACCCTCACAAAAACAGACTAGAACCTGGGAAAAGACTTTACGTGATTCAGTTAAGGAGATTCACGTACCTTGACGAAAGAACTTCAAAAACTCCTCTCTACCGAAAAAATCCCCAATTTCTCTCTACCTGCGGAAATAAGATCTGATTGCATCTTGCTGTGAGAGTTGATTTGCTTCCCTCTGGTGGAAGGTTTCGAGTGGTGTAGACCGTTGATCGTTGGGTTTCTCGTTCCCACTCGGTTGTTGATTAGATCGTGACATTGCGAAGACGAATCTTGAGAAGTTGATCAAGACTGGTTGCTGCCAAGTGTTTTCTGAGGAAGAATCGAAGGGTCGACGAGTTCGTCGACGTCCACTATTGCTGATCAGAGTTGCTGGTCAAAGAAATTGGTGCTGGGCACCGTCCTAAGAGAAGCTTATCTTGGGAGGCTTTACGGAAGAATTGGGGATCTGGGAAATGAAAAGGATTTTCATATTGATCACCTTTGTGTAAAGTTTTCAAGCATATAGTGGATCGACTGGTGTGGCCTTCGCACACCCGGAGTGTTTTTTTCTCTTGGGAAAATATCCTCAAGTGATTTTTCACTTCGTCAACAAAAATCTTGGTGTTGATTCGAGTTCTCGTTTATCTTAAATCTTGATTTAACTAACTCATATTGTGATTACCATTTTGCAGATCTAAAGTGCTACAGACGTGATCTTTTCCAAACAAATTGGTTGCTGTTGGTTGATCTTGATAATTGATCTAAGTCACTTGTTTTGGATTGGGTTTGTGAGTTGTATGTTGTTGGAATCTTGGTGATTGTGTTGCTGATTGAATAACCTTAGTTTTGATTCATTAGTATTGCTGTTAACAATCTTGTTTTAATTACTGTGTTGCTGAAATCTTTACTGTAGTGTTGCGTTTTACAGGTAGGAAAAATCTGCATATGTTGTGTTGGTATTGTTGCTGAACATCATAGTGTTTCTTGATTGTTTAGTTGTTGTTCATTCATAGAAAATAGTTGATTGACTGATTTTTAATTGATTCTGCTTTTTTGTGATTTATAGAAAGAGTAGATTATATTTTTACAATACCTATTCACCCCCCTCTAGGTATAGTTTAGGGTCTAAACGTACTTTCAACTGGTATCAGAGCCTTACAACCGATCCTTGACCCTTAGTTACTAGGATGGATAGGAGTCAATCGCTGTCCGTTCCTCCTTACTTCGATGGCAATAATTATGCCTATTGGAAAGTAAGGATGAGGGCTTTCTTGAAGTCCTTGGATGAACGAGTATGGTACTCGATCGAAAAAGGATGGACTAAACCTATGACTGCAACGAAAGTTACTGAAACTGAAACAATACCTGCTGAACCTAAAGATATCAGTTTATGGACTAAAGATGAAATGAATGAATGCACATGTAATAGTCGTGCCTTGCATGCTATTTTCATGGGTATTTCAGCTGATGAGTTTATCTCCATGTGTGAAATTGCAAAAGATGCTTGGGAAATATTAGAAACCACACATGAAGGTACGAAGATTGTAAAGAACTCTAAACTTCAAATGCTTGCAACAAGGTTTGAAGAAATCCGTATGAAAGAAGATGAAACATTCGATGAGTTTTATGCCAAACTCAACGATATCGTTAATTCTACTTATAACTTAGGAGAAAAAATTCCTGAATCTAGAGTTGTAAGAAAGGTCTTACGATCTCTAACTGAGAAATTTAGAGGTAAAGTTACAGCTATAGAGGAAAGCAAAGACCTAGAAAAAATTAAAATTGAAGAGCTTGTAGGTTCATTACAAACCTATGAATTATCTCTACCACAAACCAAAAAGTCTAAGTCTATAGCTTTGAACTCTCTTGCTGATAATGAATCTGAATGTTCTGATGAGTCTATGGATGATGAGGACATTGCCCTATTTGTTAAAAGATTTAGGAAAGCTCTTAGTTTTAGAAAGAAGAATAAGTGGAAGAAACCTCCTACATCTACTTTTAAACAGACCGGAAACTTTAACCGGAAATCAGCTGAAAAAGGAGAAAAAGTTTTTCCTAAAGATTCTAAGAAGAAAAAACCTCAAGAATTTCAATGTCATGGCTGCAAAGGCTATGGTCATTTTAAAGCAGATTGTCCAACCTTTCTTAAATCGAAAGGTAAGGCTATGAATGCTACATTGTCTGATTCGGACTCTGATTCGTCCTCGAGTAATGATGAATCTGAAAGTAAAGTAAACTACATTGCTTTTACTTCATCAATAAATAGCATTGGTAATCTAAGTTTAAGTGATGATGAATCAGAGGATGACTTAGACATGAATGAACCTCTTCAAACTGCCTATAATAGTTTGTTCGAAGAAAGCCTTAAGGTGAAAAGAGAGAACCTTACCTATTCTAAAAGGCTTAAGAACTTAGAGATTGAAAAGGAAGAGTTATTGGCAAAGAACCATGAACAATCTGTTTTAATAGACAATCTGAATAATGTCAATACTTCTTTAGATCTTAAGGTAAAGAACTTGGAAATAGAACTAGAAAAGTCAAATTCACAACTCCAATATTTTTCTAGCGGTACAAAGAAGCTAGACAAGATGTTGAGTCTAGGAACTACTTCTAGTGACAAACATGGACTAGGTTTTAAAAAATCTGATACTATTGCATGTGCTACTAACAAAACTATTTTTGTACCTGCTGCTATTACAGAAAAAGTTTCTGATGTCCACAACCAATCAAAGGTGAGTGTACCCTCTGCTGCCCATGGTAAGAACATCTCACAAACTTCTTATGTAAATTCAAGATCTGTCCCTACTTGCTTTTATTGTGGAAAAATAGGTCATGTAAGATCAAAATGTTTTAAATTGAATTATAGTAAAAGTAAGTTTTCAAAAACTTTCTCTACTTCTACTTTTGATGAATTAGTCTCACATGTCTCTACTTTGTCTAAACAAGTTGAGTTTATTTGTAAGAAAATAAATTTGAGTAATTTACCTTCTTCGAAAAAGATTTGGGTTAAAAAGAACTCTGCATTATGCCTTATTGCTCATGTTGCTTTCAAAGCTAAGAATAACTATGTTTGGTATCTTGACAGTGGCTGCTCTAGGCACATGAGTGGTGACAAGTCATTATTCAGCAAGCTTGAGGACTATAGAGCCGGTAAGGTTACTTTTGGAGATGGAGGTAAAGCTTCTATTGTTGGAAAAGGTACTATAGAATTACCCGGCTGTCCACCCTTTGAAAATGTTCTGCTTGTTCAAGGGTTGAAAGCTAATCTCCTTAGCATAAGTCAAATGTGTGATTCTGACCTTGAGGTAAAATTTAAGAAAGATTTATGCTATGTTTTAAATTCAGATGGTAATCCTATTATTAAAGGTGTTAGAACTGATGATAATTGCTATGGTATTACTATTGATGGCAATATAAAGTGTAACAGTGCCAAACTTGATGAAACTCATTTGTGGCATCAAAGACTAGGTCATTTGAACTATAGATATCTCTCTAAGCTTTCTAATGTGGTAGATGGTGTACCGAAGCTTGATGTTGTCAAAAATAAAGTATGTGGACCATGCCAACTTGAAAACAAATAAGAACTAGTCACAAAAAGACTTTTGGTGTCTTGACTAAGAGATGTCTAGAGCTGTTACACATGGACTTAATGGGACCATCTAGAACCGAAACCTTGGCTGGAAAAAAGTATATCCTTGTTGTAGTTGATGATTTTTCTAGATTTACATGGATTCATTTACTTAGAGATAAATCTGAAACTTTTGAATATGTAAGAAATTTGTGTAAGAAACTACAAAATGAAAAATCAAACTCTATCATAAGAATTAGAAGTGATCATGGTAAGGAGTTTGAAAATTCATCATTTGACAATTTTTGTGTTGAGGAAGGTATTCATCAGGAATTTTCAGCACCCATTACACCACAGCAAAACGGAGTTGTGGAAAGAAAAAATCGCGTGCTTCAAGAGATGGCGAGAGTGATGATGCAAGGTAAAAATCTCCCACAACATTTTTGGGGAGAAGCTGTAAGTACCTCTTGTCATATTTGTAATAGAGTTTATCTTAGACCTAACACAAAAATGACTCCCTATGAAATTTGGAAAGGAAAGAAACCTACTGTTAAATATTTTAAAGTATTTGGCAGCAAGTGTTTTATACTTAGGGATAGAGAAAACTTAGCAAAGTTTGACTCTAGAAGTGATGAAGGAATCTTTCTTGGATATTCTACAACTAGTCGTGCTTATAGAGTTTTTAATTTACGTACTCAAACTGTTATTGAATCTATAAATGTTGTAGTAGATGATGATGTAAATGACTCGGTAAATACTGAGACTATAGATTCCATTTTTGCTGAAAATGAAAATGAACATGAAACTGAATCTGAAATTGCTATATCTGAATGTCAACAATCTCCTGATAAAGAAAAATCAACAGTGACATCTAGCAAAGAACCTTCTACTCGGGTTAAAGCTAATCATCCCAAAGACAATATTATAGGTAATGTAAATGAAGGAATGAGACTTAGGAAAAGAGTCTTAAGTCATTTGTCTTGTCTTCATATGTGTCTATGATTGAACCCAAGAAAGTAGAAGATGCTTTGAATGATGATTTTTGGATTAATGCAATGCATGAGGAACTTAATCAATTCATAAGAAATGATGTTTGGACTTTGGTTCCAAGACCTACTAATGTTAACGTGATTGGTACAAAGTGGATTTTTAAGAATAAAACCAATGAGGATGGAGTTGTTATACGGAATAAAGCTAGATTGGTAGCTCAAGGCTACACGCAAGTAGAAGGAGTAGATTTTGACGAGACATTTGCTCCAGTTGCAAGGTTAGAATCTATCCGAATTTTACTAGCATTTTCTTGTTATATGGGATTCAAATTATACCAAATGGATGTTAAAAGTGCATTTTTGAATGGTATATTGAATGAAGAAGCTTTTGTAGAACAACCCAAAGGTTTTATTGATCCAAAATTTCCAAATCATGTTTTTAAATTGAAAAAGGCCCTCTATGGATTAAAACAAGCTCCACGAGCTTGGTATGAGAGATTATCCACTTATTTACTAGAGAATGGTTTCTCTAGAGGAGGTGCTGATCGCACACTCTTTATTAAGAAAATAAATGACAACATTATAATAGCTCAAATATATGTGGATGACATTGTATTTGGTTCACCTACTGATGAGCATGCTTTAAAATTTGTAATGCTATGCAAAAAGAATTTGAAATGAGCATGGTTGGTGAGCTCAATTATTTTCTTGGATTACAAATTAAACAATGTGATAATGGCTTGTTTATTTCTCAATCCAAATATGCTAAGGACCTTGTTAAAAAGTTTGGTCTTGAAAATTCTAAACTTACTAGAACCCCTATGAGTACTAGTTTAAAATTAGACATTGATATTTCTGGAAAATCAGTTGATCAAACCATGTATAGAAGCATGATAGGTAGCTTGTTATATCTAACAGCCAGCCGACCTGATTTATCGTTTAGCGTAGGTGTGTGTGCTAGATATCAAGCTAATCCAAAGGAATCTCATTTAAATGCTGTGAAAAGAATAATTAGATATGTAAATGGGACAATTCCTTATGGTATCTGGTATTCGAAAGACTCAAATGTGAGTCTAGTTGGATATACAGATGCTGATTGGGCTGGAGATTCAAATGATAGGAAGAGCACATCTGGTGGCTGCTTCTACATGGGAATGAATCTTGTAGCTTGGTTGAGTAAAAAACAAAATTCCATTTCTTTGTCTACAGCAGAGGCGAATATATTGCAATGGGTAGTTGTTGTACTCAATTACTTTGGATGAAGCAAATGCTTATGATTATGGTGTAATTCAAGATTCAATGACTATTTTTTGTGATAATACTAGTGCCATTAATATATCAAAAAATCCTGTTCAACATTCTAGAACAAAACACATAGACATAAGACATCACTTTATTAGAGATCTTGTTGAGAACAAAATTGTAACACTTAAGCATGTCTCCACGGAAAATCAATTAGCTGATTTATTTACCAAACCTCTTGATGGAGTTAGGTTTGAATTTTTAAGAAAATCTGTTGGAATTTGTTCTATGTTGTAATTGATTCTTTTTTTAATTGATGCATTAACTGTTGTGTTTCAGTTTTAGGTTTGTATAAATGTTCTAGTAAAATTGTTTTTATTAAGAATTTTCAAATTTCAGTAAAATTTTTTTTGGAATTTTGGAATTTCTGTAAAATATATTGTTCTTAAGAATTCGAATTTTAGTTAGTCTAAGGTTAGTATAAGGTTATTCACCACTGACAATGTCAGTCATGATCTGGTCCAAAGATACACGCATGTTGTTACCCAATGGTTTGTTGTATGCAGCGAGTACAAGTTTTTTTTGGTATACCAGCTTTTATTTTTACACGTGAATGCCCTTTTGTACCTCAGTTTTTACTTTTACATTTAAGTCTTTTTACCCATTCTTTCTACACTCTTACCGTGAGACCCTTAGCCGAACTCTCCTCTCAATATCTCGAGCAAAGCGTGGTCATTACACACGATTTCAGTTGCATTTTGCTCAAGAATTCCTCCACTACAATCTCTAAGGTATGAATCTAGACTTTTGTACGATTTATTTTGTTTTTCTCATCATTTTCGAGTTTTTCAAAACTCTCATGGGTTTGGTGCAAAATCTCTTAGATCTACCATGGTTTCTTGTTTAATCTCACATAAATTCACATGGGCTTTGTCTCTTATGATATTTCGTAGAAGATTACATCAATATTAGCTCAGATCTACACGATTTGAGATTCAAATCTTGTTCTCTATATTTTTCGGGTTTGACTCTATTTGAAGAAAATGAGAATGTGTCTTGCAAATTCGATTGGGTATTGGATTTTTCTTCAATATAGTGGCCGAATGTGATGAAGCTATGCCTATTTTGCATTTTGGTTCATAAAAATGTGATTTTCGATTATTTTGGGTCCTTTCATTACACTCGGGTTCCCTTGTTTTTGCTATATGCTCTCTATGAGTTCTAAGCTCGTCTCTATTCATGGATATTTGTAGTAAATGTGTGACATTAGTTGTCCTATTGATAGCTTGTAGTGAATATAGCTCCCGGGTCAACCTATTGTATATGAGAACACTTTGACTATACTGCATTATGTGCACTGGGAGTTAGGTTTATTAAACCTTTGTTTCCCCTAGTTGTAATCTAGAGAGGTTTGTTCAAAATTATTTCTGGTATCCCTCCTAAATGTGTTAGCTCCATGGGCTGCTTAGCTGCTCAATAGGATACACTTGTTCAAATTTGAATTCAAATGGAAAATCTGATATTTCTATGGATATGGACTCTTTTAAGATTGTACAACTTTAATTTCTTGTAGTCTATAATGATTCCAGCTTACTTGAACATGTTTGCTTGTTATAGATGACTTACAAGAGAGCGGCAAAGAAAGGAAAACGCTCTCAAGAGTTCGATTCTGAGCGATTTGTGGATGCTGAAGCTGCTGCTCTCTACAATGAGAAGTTTTCTACCTTAACTCCACTGGTAGAAAGGGAAGTTTCTCTGGAAGACTTTTCTCATATCTCACTGCCTCAACTTTTCTTTACTCGAAAATGGGAACCTCTTCTGGTTAATTTAGCTTCCCCATCTGCTCAACTAGTTCGCGAATTTTATTCAAATATTCATGATATCTCTGATTCTAAACACTTCTCTGTTTTTCTTAGAGGTCACCACTTTAGGATTACCCCTGATTTTCTGTCACAAATGTTGTCCTTTCCTAGAGTAGAGAATCCCCTTTACCCTTACTCGGCTACAACCTGTCCCCCTTTGAACATCATGACCAGCTTTTTAGCTAACAGACCTCTACCTTTTGATGGTAAGGGTTTTTCAGCTGTTTCATTTACATCTGAAGTGATGTTAATTAGCCGCATCATAGGCACAAACATTCTTCCTGCTCAAAAGCTCTCAGCTTTATCCCTGGACAGAGCCAAGTTTCTTTATGCTTTTATGCACAATGATTCGATTGACTTAGGTTCTGTTATGTGTGCTCACATTGTTAAAAGCTTCAACTCTCGCAAGGCTGGACTTTATTTGCCATATGCATGTGCTATTCAAAAACTCCTGCTTATGTTAGCCATTCCCTATCCCTCTTCTTTCCCTAGAATGGACACTCCTGCTAAGATAGGGCTTAATACCCTTACCAAATCATCTCTCACAAGAAAAAGGCTCAATCTGCCTCTTCTTCAACAATTCCTGCTCATGTTCCTTCATATATGACTGATAACAAATATATGATGGAAAGCATGAAACTCCTTCTTGAGAGAACTTCCTCCATGATGTCTGAAATATCCCTTCTCAAAGCTGATTCTCAGCTTACACGAACTGAAGTGCTGCATATGCAAGGCACTCAAGAGAAGCTCGTTGAAGCAATGGCCCGCTTGATCCATGATAACGACCTCCTTACTACAGCAACTAACGTCTTTCAAGCTGAGTCTTCGAAGAATCGTGCTGATATTCAATGGATTCGCCAGTATCTTGGTCAGGAGGAGGCTGCTGCAGCTGCTGCCCCTACGCTTGCTCCAACCAATCCCTCAACGAACCCATCCTCGGAGTTCCCTTTCTCGTCTCAACCTCATCCCTCTAAAACTGAATATTTCTCATCTGATGGGGACAATCATGATGATTTGAGTGACATGGAGTGATTCCTTTGCCTTTTCCATGACAAAAAGGGGGAGACGTGGTGTAAGGGGGAGTTGGGTGTGCTGTTATGAAATTAGGGGGAGTTTTCTTTTTGCTGCTATTTACACTTTTTGTGATCTGGTATACAGATGGAAAATGGAGTGTTTGCTGACGTAGTGTTGGTGTTAGGGGGAGTTACAAAACTTATGTGTTCTGGTTATTTTTGCATTTGTTAAGACTTGCTTAATGGTTGTCTGGATATTTTCTAAATCTCTATGTTTCATTAAATGTTGACTTATGATTAATGTTGCAATCACCTGCTGTTAGTCAGACTAAGTTGCTGAAATTTAAGATTTTGGCAAATGCACTATTTGATTGCATATATCTGAAACTTATAATGATTGAGGGTCATCATTATAAATGGTTTTTGGTTGATAAGTGATATTGCATTCCCTTTGGTTTCTAATGATTGTATAAATCTGTTGGAAGTTGCAATATACCTCTTATGTGATCTTATGTGTTCAGATTTGATTATATTGAGTATATTGATCACGTCAAGTTTGAGTGTTTGTTTGTTTCAGGTACTCAAACCATTAATCAAGTTGCTTAGGGACTTTGTTAGTTTATCTAGGCTGCATATTCTTGTAAACTAAGTTCTATTTTGGTGATAACAGATCTTAGATGAGAGCTATGTTTTAGCTTAAGGTTTTGTCATGGAAATTGCCAAAGGGGGAGATTGAAAGTGTTATGTAAATTGGCAGTTTTCTCATGGTCAAAACAGTCTTTTATTAAATGTATTTTTTCATTTTAGAATTGTTGCAGCAACTTGATTAATTCAGGAATGACGTGGAGCTGAATAGAAAGTGGCTGGAAGGTGCTGGTGGCTTCTGGAACAATTGGGAAATAGACGCTGAGCTGTAAGGCAGTTTTTCGGTTATCTGGGTTAGCCTTGGGTCAGCCTGGCGAGTTTCTACAGCCTTCGTATACCCTTCCAGAAAAGACGCCCAAAAGAAAATCTAACCTGTTTTTACCAAGATACCCTCACAAAAACAAACTAGAACCTGGGAAAAGACTTTACGTGATTCATTAAGGAGATTCACGTACCTTGACCGAAAGAACTTCAAAAACTCCTCTCTACCGAAAAATCCCCAATTTCTCTCTACCTGCGAAATAAGATCTGATTGCATCTTGCTATGAGAGTTGATTTGCTTCCCTCTGGTGGAAGGTTTCGAGTGGTGTAGACCGTTGATCGTTGGGTTTCTCGTTCCCACTCGGGTGTTGATTAGATCGTGACATTGCGAAGACGAATCTTGAGAAGTTGATCAAGACTGGTTGCTGCCAAGTGTTTTCTGAGGAAGAATCGAAGGGTCGACGAGTTCGTTGACGTCCACTATTGCTGATCAGAGTTGCTGGTCAAAGAAATTGGTGCTGGGCACCGTCCTAAGATAAGCTTATCTTGGGAGGCTTTACGGAAGAATTGGGGATCTGGGAAATGAAAAGGATTTTCATATTGATCACCTTTGTGTAAAGTTTTCAAGCATATAGTGGATCGACTGGTGTGGCCTTCGCACACCCGGAGTGTTTTTTTCTCTTGGGAAAATATCCTCAAGTGATTTTTCACTTCGTCAACAAAAATCTTGGTGTTGATTCGAGTTCTCGTTTATCTTAAATCTTGATTTAACTAACTCATATTGTGATTACCATTTTGCAGATCTAAAGTGCTACAGACGTGATCTTTTCCAAACAAATTGGTTGCTGTTGGTTGATCTTGATAATTGATCTAAGTCACTTGTTTTGGATTGGGTTTGTGAGTTGTATGTTGTTGGAATCTTGGTGATTGTGTTGCTGATTGAATAACCTTAGTTTTGATTCATTAGTATTGTTGTTAACAATCTTGTTTTAATTACTGTGTTGCTGAAATCTTTACTGTAGTGTTGCGTTTTACAGGGTAGGAAAAATCTGCATATGTTGTGTTGGTATTGTTGCTGAAATCACAGTGTTTCTTGATTGTTTAGTTGCTGTTCATTCATAGAAAATAGTTGATTGACTGATTTTTAATTGATTCTGCTTTTCTGTGATTTATAGAAAGAGTATATTATATTTTTACAATAACTATTCACCCCCCCCCCCTCTCTCTCTCTAGATATAGTTTAGGGTCTAAACGTTCTTTCAAAAGGGAAGGCCTTTGCTCCCCTCGAAAGCATTTGTGTGTTCCACCTGCCCTCGTGGGTTTATCACCACGACGATCGGATTAGTATCGAACTTCCACTCCTTCTTGATGTAGTCGATGCCAAATACTGTTGAAAGTTGCTGCAATGTGTACCACGACATCTTCTCCTGCAGCTTCTTGAACTTCGTTTCTGTTTCATTGGGGAAGGGAGGCTCCATTTCCGGAACTGGAATCCATACGATTTCATATTCCTTTTTGTCCCTTATTTCATCCGAAACAGACTTTAAAATTGAAATATCCTGGTTGACGAGGTCCAAGCCCGAGAAGACCAATAGAAGATGCTTCCTTTGTATTACGTCAATTTTAACCTGTTTGGTCAATGCAATTATGAAAATCAGACAAACTGTTATAGACTTTATAGGGACTAATGCTCTTATTGTGCCCATCGCGCACAACACAAACTATAAAAAAGAGTCCATGGCAAACGAGCTTGAAAAATGTGAAATGGAGGAAAGAGTTGTTGAGGACGGCCTTGGGCTGGACGAACTATATATCATTCTAACTAGCTAGCCGGACCACAAATTCTAGTTCGCCTCTTCTCCAGAGCTGGCCCAATAAGATTTTCCGTTGGGTTTCGTCTAATTGGTTTCACAATTCTCTACTACCATACAAGTCTTCCAAATTTAAAATTATGTGCCAGATGAGCTAACCAATTCCCGGCGCTGACAGTCAAAGAGCTGGTTCTGAGTATCGTTCGTGCCAAAAATCAGCATCTTGAAAACCTGCATGATTTCGATCGGTGTGACGAATAATTTCTTTACTTTCCAGTATGCCTCCAACTTTTCTGCAGCTAACAAGAATCTTTAGTTAGCATTCGTGCCTATTTTCAAGCCACTATATTTGCATGTTTAACATGTACAAGATAGCATGCATGCTTCCTTGTAGATGAAAGCGGTTCAGTGGCAAACCTATTTCTTTACGAGAAAGCTCTATCTGCCTCTTTAGGGATTTGAGGTTGCCGTTTATTTTCTGACTCCAGAACGACAAATGATCTGCTTCTGTAGGGTCCCTGAAGAGCAGGCAATTGCCATGCAATTTGAATCAGATCAATCGGACAATATTTTCAGTTATCACCGGAATACCTTGGATTCGTTAATATAGTACATTACTTGTGACTGTGAGATGCATGGTAGTGTTTCCACCTGACTGATTTCGGAATAAATAGCAAATATCAAGGACAAGAACTTACTTCCTCCGTGTGAGACAACACATGTGAATCGAGCATGTAACAACGGTTGCGATAGCCCAGTAAACATGAACTGGGATACAGTTCATGCCAGTTGACAATTCTTGTATATCATATGTCATATGACTAGAATATAGTCTCTCCAATCAAGGATGCAGTTAGTGACTGCCAGTGTGGCCTTGACTATACTGTTCATGTCAACAATGTCTTTGCCGTGCTTTTGAAGTTCTGGGTGCTTAGAGATTGCAGATACTTGTTTCATGATCCCCACCGTCTTGGCATACTGGTTCGAAGATTGAAGTTGTGCGAGGAGCCAGAAATCTCCGTAGTCCAAAGCAAAAGCCGCAAGGGTCAGCAAAAGCTTGACATCCCATGAATAACTTGAGAGTGTTGCAAGTATCGTCATGGTTGTTTTATGAGGAGTATCTTCATCGGGATCCTTGCATGTCATCTGATAACATGCATCACGCATTTGTAAACATTAAAGACATGTTAATGATGTAGCTATGTAGTAAAAGGATCACATCCATCTCAGTCTTAATTCACGAAACCGACACTGAGAAGAACGAAAACGTTGACAGAGTACAAAAAGAAAAAAGAAAAAAAAAAGAAAAAAAAAAACATTTCCCAAAGTGAAATTCTTTTAGACTGAAAGCAGCAGCGCTTCTTTCATAATCACCTCATTGGATAGTTGCTTCAGTGTGCACAATGGCGGATTGAAGTTGAGATTATACCCCTTTTCTTGTAAGTTCTCCGAAGAAGAAGATGTACCCTAAAATAAATCATAGACAACGATCATCAATGAGAAACTAGGAACATAATTTTCTATCTCAATAGAAACTAATGAACAAAACTACAAAGGAAACTTATAATCTCCGGTCTCAATCGAAACTAAAGATAAATTTAAAACATCAATAATTAAGTACGTTTAATCTTTCTTGCACCCGTTGCGTATTAGACATATATAAAACAATCCACAAAGATCGAGCACGTATTGCTTTTTTCTTTGGGGGGGGGGGGGGGGGGTTAAATAAAGAGCACGGGTTGTTGAAACATCTATACCAGAACAAGACTGTCAACAAACGGGATGGCATGGTTAAGAATGTTATGGAGCATAGCGAAAAGAGAGTCGCCATCAAAAGGTTGTATAGGATGAGAATGGGTGGGATAAATCAATTCGCTGATCGCTTCATCGGAGAGGGTAGTCATTTTGGGCTCGCTAGCCTTGGTATCGAGTCCTCACAAAGCTCAAGAGGTTCAAAACTGTAAGGCGTATGAGGGTACGTAGAAGAGTGAAGCTGGCTTGCGAATTACCATGTGCAAAAGTTACAGCCTATTTATAGCTGTAAGATGGGAACAAAGTGACAGAAAAGTTAGGCCCAGGTATGCATTGTAATTAATTTCTCCCTATAGTCACTGTCGGTTAAAATTAAAAAGTAAAAGAGAAAAAAATAATTTAAAAGAGAAGTGAGAGGTAAGATTTAAGTAATTTAATCTATATATTTATATTTACTGTGAAAATATCCAACTAAATAGATTTATATACTTAAAAATGAGATTACGAGAGAAATTTTATTTATAAATCTTTAATTTCAATAACTTATGTTGGTTTAAGGATTCTAATAGTCTGTGTGGGTTCTTGTCATAGTAATTAAGCAGCTCGATGCACATGTTGAGAAAACTGGACAGAGACAAAAACTTGTTCAAGAACTTTCTTTTGTAAACAAAAGGACGTTTACAATAAAAAGAAAGAGACCCACAACAGTTTCGATCCTTTTTCACTCGCAGGTTTTCTTCACCCACTTTTACTTTCTCTCACACCTCTGAACTCTTCTTTTAACACATATCTCGCGCGTACATAATGCACAACTCGCGCACAGCCTATGCATAGGCTCTTTATGTCGGTTAAGGAAAGGTGTCCAAATATTTCTGGCTTTGATGATCACTGTGCAAATATTACACTTGAGAACTTTCTAATTGTCCAGATACATTCGTCTTCTTCCTCAATTGAAAATATCACGCCTAATTGAGAACTTTCTAATCGTCAGTTTTCTTCTCGGTTAAATATTTTCATTTTCTAGAGAATTTTGGGCGGACCTTTAACACTCCCCCTCAAATTCTTCTCGATCTAATAGTTTGCTCTTCAGCGACACTCTATCCCCATTTTGCTTTCTTTTCTTTATCATTGGCTACGACCAAATCTTTTTCTTCTATCTCTTCGTCTAAAATCTTTTTTCCTCTAGCTTTTCCTTTGGTGTTTCGTGCAAACCAGTGTGCCATGTACTTTCTTATATTTCATGTGTTCTAGACAATTCCGGCTCTCCTTCCAATTTGCCGATTGGAAATATAAATTCTTTCATTAATTGAGGATTTATTTGTTGGCCATCCTTTGACTGAACAATAGCACATACTGTTATTTCATAAAATTCTATCTCTTTTTCCGAGTAGACTTCGACTCTAAGACTTGTCAACGCAACTGGTAATTTAAAATTCCACTCATCTTCGCTCTCATCCAAATCATGCACGATCAACTATTGCACGAGTAGCACCTTCACACAGTCCCTGATTGTTACCTTTCTAGTCCCAAATTGTAATAATCTTCTAACCAACAACTTAGCGTGGTTCCTGACCGCCTTGGCTCCTCTAGATATATTCCCACTACTCTTTTGCTGCGCAACTCCTTTACTATTTTGGATCGTCCCGCTTTAATACGAACCTGATCGCCTGGCTTCAATATCGATCCCTGACTGACCAGGTCCAATACCAAATTGTTGAGAAAACTTGACGGAGACAAAAACTTCTACAAGAACATTCTTTTTAAGCAAAAGGACGTTAACAATAAAAAGAAAGGGACCTTCACAATACGTTTTCCTGTTGCACAAGCACAATCTTTTATGTCATGTCACTCAAGCTTACACACACCACCTTTTTACACAACGCTCACTTCACTCACAAGTTTTCTCCACACCACACGCACTTTTACTTTTCTCTCACACCTCTGAACTCTTCATTTTAACACATCTAGAACTTACACTCGCACAACTCAATAGGCTGTTTATGTCGGTTCAGAAAAAGTGTCCAGATATTTTCTGATCGACTTTCACCTTGCAAATTTCACGCCTGACCATATTTTTCTAATAGTAAAATTGTCTATATACTTCCAGCTTCTTCTTCACTTTGCAAATATCACGTCTCACAGACAATTTTCTAAAAGTAGGTTTTCTTCTTGATTAAATATATTTTTATTTTCTAGAGAATTTTGGCTGATCTATTTTCAACTTTGCAACTCTTGCATGATGCTGTAGTCAATGCCAAATCCTAGCTTTTAAAATTTTGAAAATCTCAAATATTTGACTTGATAAAATAATTTCAAAATAATTTATCACAATCAAATTATCTTTTTTTAATCAAAAATTTTTCTTTATTTTTTTTTACCAATTTTTATATACTAAAATTTTTAAACTCTAAATTTTGAGAGACAGACACCACCGAATCCTGTAAATTTGAAGGACGTTTGGACCCACTGTAAGTTTTACTCCTGCGCGCGCAAAGTCTATCCCACTGCACTCACTAGATTTCTTCACACACTTTTACTTTTCTCTCGCTACTCTTCTTTTAACACATCTCTCGCACGTACAACTTACACTCGCAAATCTCGTACTTGAGAACATAAATCGCTATTTTTACAGTGTGTGGGCCGGTAGAATCTATTAGAGAATATAATTTAAATAATAATTTTTTTTATTAATTTAAATTTTTAAAATAAATAGTAAATTCACGTAATATTAAAATTAAAATTTTAAATTCGAGATCTAATTTAATAATTTATCCAATTTTAATTAAATATTATACATGTTGAACTTTTCAATTAAAGAAAAGAAATTGTAGTGGGATGACGTGAACATCTAAATGCATGGTGATTGGTCTGATTTGTGGCTTCTCAGTAGAGTTTAGACTTTATGAGATTCTTTCCCAGCAAGTAGTTTTAAATTTTAATTTTCGCATAGAAAAAGTAATTTTAATTTTCTTTTCTCTAAGCAATGAAAAGTTTTAATTGCCCGAAATGACATCACTTTGAGATAACAATTAATAATAATATCAACAATATTAACAATTGAAACTTACATTTTATTATTATTTTTCCATATCATAAGTCGAGCAAATTATTGAAAAGGACCTTCTATTCAAGAACTGAACTTTTCATAATATACTTCTAAGACTTCAAATCTTCCAGAGCTCAATTTTCTAAACTTAAATTCTGATAAAAGCTGTAAAGAAACATAATATTTCTTTTTATATTTATCCATTTATGAGAAAATAGTAAAAAAATAAAATTTTATAAAAATTGGTGAAAAAGTAAAAAGAGTATAATTTTATGAGTGGATAAAGAAATAAGGAGAGAGATGATTTGAATGATTATATATATATATATATATTATAATGAAAATAGATGATTTGACTGGAAAAGAATGATTGTTTTAAAGTTATTTTATTTGATAAGATTTTGAATTAATTATATTTATAAATTAAATTTTTGGAATGAAGAGAAATTTTGATGAAAATGGTGGTTTGCTAACGCACCCTTAATTCCTATTTTAGTGTCATAAGCACAGGCCATAGTTTCAATATTTCATTTTTATCCATCAATTGTCATTTGTGAGTTATACTGTGCATCTAGCCTCAACTTGTGATTTTTGTGGTGTTTGATTGTTAAAATTTTAGGGTGATAAAAATTTTGAGGTATTGGAATTGGTGAAAAAGTGAAGAGAGATGATTTGAATGAATTTTTATATTTATTTGGAGTGAAAAATGATGATTCGATGGAGAGGGAGAGAATTTTATGTAGTTATTTTATTAGGGTGGAAATTTTGAGGGCCCAAAATTTTGACTTACAAAAATACATAAGGAAGTGTGTGCAATATCCGCTCATGCGCCCCCTCTTAGACTTGGCAAAAACTCGACACTCGAAGCTTTAGCCATAACAAACTTTGAATTTAAATAACCAAATACGCAATACAGCGAAAACATCACAACAACGAAACCATGGGCTTCAAGGTTAGAGACTATGACCACCCAGTAGAAGAAGATAATCCAACTATAAATCTCATGCAGAAGCACGTGATAAGGTAATATGCTAGCGTTGAATAGAAATCAGTCTCAATTTATTTCGCACCCGCATCCATTCCTTCTACAGCAAAAATGTCAATTAGAACAAGTGCATCGAAGATATATAAGGATAAGCGCATCAGCACATCCTTCCTTCGGATCACATAATTGAAAATAATGAACAAATCATAATTAACTCAAAAGAAATGACAAAAATGTAGTTCTAAAGAGCTATATATACAATCAGTAAACCAATCACACAGAAGCATCAGCTTGCCTTCTCCTTTGCTGTGTATCACCCATCCTTTCCCCTTTTTTTTTTTCTTTCCCTCTCTCTCTCTTTCTTTCCTCAATCTATCACCCACCAGAAGTGAAAGAATGTTGAAGGGAGACGATTTAGCCTTTGAAGTCATTTACAAAGAAACATATTCGAATAGTTTCTTCCATGATTATAAATCCAATTCCAAAGATCCCGCTAAAGAAATAGGCCTAAGGGAATCGCCATCTATACTAGCAAGCACTTGGAATTCTTTTTGGATGTCACCCAGTTCCTCTATCCATCTATACACCGCCACCTCCAATCCTTGTCTTGTGCTTCTTCTGGAATGTCAAATTCCTCAGCCTTCTCAACTCTGACTCTGGCAGAGTCAATTATGCTAGAGAAGTCCTACTCTTTCTCCTCACCGAACCCTCATCTTCCTATTCCTCCTCCTTTGATTTCTCCCAGGGGAATCTCACCTCTCCACTACCTCCAAACAGACTTTCCATCCCCAACAGCAATTCTGCTGAAAACCCACCTCGCGAATTCGGCAACATTCCTTCCTCAACATAAAATATATCCTCCACAGACCCCTTTTCAGTAACCATGTCTTGCCCCTTGTCTTTACTCTCATTAGTATCATCAATATAACCAAATTTCTTCAATTTTTTCACAATCTTCTCCATTGTACTGCTACCACCATTACCATCACTCTTGACAGAGCTCAAGTTGAGCACTAATAGTTTATGCGAAATTAAACTAAAACAAACAACATGTTTTCAACAAAACGTCAATAAGGATTATAATTGCAATTGCAGGTCTGATTACCTACTTGATACAAGAATTCAGAAATCCACAAACTTCAAGCTGCTTTACGATCCAATCCAAAGTTCCAGCAATTCAGAACAGCAACTCAGATGCGTTGCCTCCTAAGGGATTATGTTACTCTCTCTTTTTGGGATTTCTCTAATAGGTTAAGATGGCCAACCCCTTGAATATAACAGTTGTATTATAAGCCTTGGAAACCCTAGAGAGAGCATGAGACATAGGATCCTTAGGGATCACAAATTCCAGTAGTAGGATTAAACTGAAGAAATTTTCTTCTAATAAAATTAAGGCTTCTACTAATTACAATCAAGTCCATCAACATATTGTAATTGACCCCTGAAATTTAAGATTATTGCAAATATGCCACTTTACATACAATTAATTCCTTCCACCAAACTATATTCCATATGAGATATTAGGACTGGATTAATTTTTTTGTTATCGAGGGCACATAATTCTAATAATCTCCCACTTGCCCTCATAACCAAATATCATCTTCATGTCCCTATCTCATCTAAACTTTGATTTCTTAGTTCACAACTCAGTTGGACCATAAAATAATTTTGAAATATATATAATATACTTTTATGTATTCATAAAATAGTTTTGTAAAACACACCGACCGGATTTCTTTTAGTCCAACTCTTATATGAACACTAACTGAATATACTGTCTCTCCAAGAGTTTGGTGGATACCCTGTTGAGCATTCATATAACTCATCCATTATGCACACAATCCAACATGTATGTATATAGTCCTAAATGGACATCACCGGTTGACAACGTCAAAGTATGTGTACATAATACATGAGTAAATACAAACCTCTCAGGTCTAAGGACAATACCGAATTGTGATAGAACAACCTTTAACTTGACAGTGATTATTCCAAAATGCGTTCTTAATCAGATCATATTTAGTGTATGTACTTGTTACATGACACCCACTTGTCTGCTTAAGGTCATACCTCAATGATGGAATCAATAATTCTCCACACAATAAGTGTAGACTTTATGGTACAAAAGTCTAGAACAATTTCAGGCTTACAAGGAACTAAAAAATCATTATTCCTGCCTTTGATTCATTAATCTCTAGCATGATTTTTCTACAATGTTACCTGAACAAATTTACATACATAACATCTCATGTTACATATAAACCCATAACAACAATAATATATTCGAAAAATAAATAAACTTTTATTATCAAATAATAAAGGGAAAAAAAAAAACAAAACGTCAAACCCAATCATACATATATCTCAAACCCATATCCTTAATATGTTTCTCAAACACTTTTTGAGATAAAGGTTTCGTAAATGGATTAGCTAAATTATCAGCTGATGCAACCTTCACTATTGTGACATCACCTCTGGATATGATATCACGTATTAGGTGAAAATGATGTTCTATGTGCTTTGTCCTTTGATGAGACCTTGGTTCCACTGCCTGTGCAATTGCACCATTGTTATCGCAGTATAAGGGAATAGGCGCCTCAATCGAAGGGACAACTTCAAGTTTTTTAATGAACTTGCAAATCCACACAGCTTCCTTTGCAGCTTCACTTGCAGCAACATATTCTGCCTCAGTTGTAGAATCAGCAGTAGTACTTTGCTTGAAACTTCTCCAACTAAATGCTCCTTTGCCAAGAAGGAACACAAATCCGGATGTTGATCTTCTATCATCAATGTCTTATTGAAAATTCGAATTTGTATATCCCTGGACAGTCAGATCCTCACTGCCATACACTAAGAAATAGTGTTTTGTATTTTTCAAATACCTGAGGATATGTTTCACTGCTGACCAATGTTCTGGACCTGGATTGGATTGGTATCTACTCACAACGCTAACTGCGTGACTGATATCAGGTCTAATACAAAGCATAGCATACATGAGACTCCCTACAGCCGAAGCATAATGGCAATTACTCATCTTTTCTCTTCTTCAAATGTTTTTGGACACATCTGCTTAGAGAGATGAATTCCATGTCTAAAGGGTAGAAACCCTTTCTTGGAATTTACCATGCTAAATCTAGCCAATATCTGTCAATATAATTGACTTGTGAAAGGCCCAATAATCTCTTTTTTCGGTCTCTAAACACTTTGATCCGGAGTATGTAGGATGCTTCCCCAAGGTCTTTCATTGAAAATTGGTTAGACAACCACATTTTCACAGATGACAAAGCCCGTACATCATTCCCAATGAGTAGTATGTCATCCACATAAAGAACCAAAAAGGTTATAGCACTCCCACTAACCTTTTTGTAGACACAAGGTTCATCCATATTTTGTGAGAAACCAAACATTTTGATTGACTCATCAAAACGGATGTTCCAACAACGTGATGCTTGTTTTACCATAAATAAATTTCTCCAATTTGCACACTTTTGATTAATTTTCCCGAGATATAAAACCTTCTGGCTGGTCCATATAAATTTCTCCATGGATGTGCCCATTCAAGAATGCGGTTTTCACATCCATCTGCCATATCTCATAATCATAGTATGCTGCAATTGCCAATAGAATCCTTATGGACTTTATCATAGCTACTGGTGAAAAGGTTTCCTCATAATCAATACCAGCCTTTTGAGTATACCCTTTTGCCACTAGCCTAGCATTTAAAGGTCTCTACCTTTCTTGTTGGTCCAAGTTTCCTTTTGTAGACCCATTTGCAACCTATAGGCTTAATGCCTTCTGGTTTGTCTACCAAGGTCCATACCTATTGGAATACATAGAATCCATCTCTGATTCCATGGCCACATGCCAATGCTTAGCATCTTTATCTTTCACAGCCTCTATATAATCATAAGAATCAATCTCCAGTCCCTCAGATTCCATTTGATAAATCTCATTTAACAAATTGAATCCTTACTGGAGGTCTTATAATCCTTTTACTACGACGAGGCTCTTGTGTCTCAACAGGTTTAGTTTGATCAGTGGGAATAATCACTTGATCCTCATTGTTCTCATTCTGCTCAGTCACTGTACTATCTCTTTGCTCATCAAGAGCAACTCTACTCTCAGTTTCATTCAAACTATAATCCTCTTCAAGAAAAGTAGCATTCCTGCTAACAAACACTTTGTTTTCATTGGGATTATAGAAGTAGAAACCAGTAGTCATTTTGGGATAGCCTAAAAATAGGCACCTATTAGTCTTCACTATTTGGGGTGTTAACTGAAGAGACACTTAAGCTCAGGGTGTATATTCCTATGGGATTTGCACTAACATAGCTTTGCATCTCATTTAACAGGAATTATATCTTTGGTTTTTGATAAGGGAAGGAAAAAGATAGACGAAGAGAGAATTTGAGAACATAAATTCACAACAAGAAAAGAAGGATAAAAGGGAGCAAAGCTCAACCAAATTTCTGATTTCAAAGAGTGAATTTAATTTTCTGAATTGAATCTTTCTACATCTCCCATCACAAATTTATACTACTTCTTACATTAGTTGTGCTATATCTTTCCAAGAGTCATTCTACAACTTTCCAAGACTCAAGGAACAACTTACTTGTAAAAACTCAACTTACTAAGAAAACACAACTTATAGAAGTCTAGGCAAAAGCAAAATATTAAAAGACTTTTGGTTCTCCAAGGTTTAACTTCCCAAGACTTTAAATCTTCAAGAGCTCAATCTTCAAAACTCAATTTCCTATGCATTAGTTGGACGTTGGTACTACATCAGTTGTTTAATCCTCAGTGAAACAAAAAATAATAGCAAAGGCTAGAATCATTAATACCACCGATACTTATCAAAAAACTACTAGAAACCAAAAAGTCTCCATTTAAACTAATCCTAAATTCCGATAAAAGTTGTATAGAAACATAATATCCCCTTTATATTTAACCATTTTTCCAACACTTAATTCCTATTTTAGTGTCATAAGCACAAGCCACAGTTTCAATATTTCATTTGTATCCATCAATTGTCACTTGTGAGTTATGTCGTGCATCCGGCCTCAACTTGTGAAACTAAATACATATGAAAATGTGCGCAATATCTGCTCCCGCGCCCCCCTCTTACACTTAGCAAGAACTTGACACTCAAAGCTTTAACCATAACTACCTTTCGGAGTAAAAAACCAAATACGCAATGCAGCGAAAACATCACAACAATATTGGAACCACTGGCTTCAAAGGTTAGAGACTATGACCACACAGTAGAAGAGGACAATCCAACTATAAATCTCATGTAGAAGGACATGACATTCTGGGGAAAAAAAAAAAAAAGAAACTCAGAGGGTCAAATTTTGAAAAGAAGCAAGCAAATGCAACGAAAGGGTTTAAGAAACAGTACCTGGTTGAGATTTTGTTAAAATCCTAATGTTGGGGAAGATGCAGTGGCAAGGCAACGAACGAAGGGAAAGTTTGAGGGGTGCGCATTTCGTGAATTCTTTTTGTCCGAGGAATGTGAGTGCACTAAAAAAAAAGGGCCTTTAGCGGCGGTCAGAAATTGCTGCTAAAGGTGCCAAAACTGCCGCTATTACATCGTTGCAATAGCCTATAGCGGTATTTTTGGAGACCGCTAGTGAAAATCGCTGGTCTATAGTGGCGGTCTCGACCGCCGCTATAGACCCGAAGCGCAATTGTGCATTTAACCATCTATAGCAGTGGTCTCTGATCGTCGCTAAAAGTCTATGCCTTTTCTTTTTTTTCTTTTTTTGCTATGTGCTTGCATTTTTAAAACATCACTAATTTTTTCTTATATTTTCCTATACATTCTTTTTTAATTGGTGATACAAATTTATTTTAATAACCATAATTCATTGGATATAAAAACTCAAAGAACAAGGATAATAAAATAAAATATACTTCATCATTGATTAATAATATTTTACAATAAACACAAGAATCTCTACAAGTAATCTAAAGAGTAAGAAGTTTCTAATATAAAATAACAATAAGCAAGTACCAGCTAAAATATTCAAATACAACACAATAAGCATTCTTTGTTGTACAATTTCCCCTTGTTCTGACCATACTATATCTTGAGCTCCAGCCATGGATTCTTGTACTTGTCCAACTTCTGCCCAATAGCTTTCATGATCTCATCCTTGCGTGAAATTCTAGCCTCCCTTCTTTCAATGTTCTTAATGATCCTATCATAATTAGAAGAGACATATTTAGACTTAACAATTGAGACTATTGTAATAGAACTCTACTGTGTTTGCTGAAATCGCCACATAATAGAAGGATCAAATCAAAAAGAAGAAAGAAAAAAAGAAAGGAAAGTTCAAAGACTTGTTTTATAACGATATTAGATTGAGTCATGCATTCAAATCTCAAGATGATGTCACTTATCACTACTGCACGCATATGAAGAAACATGGGAAGCTTTGTTGCATATGCTAATTCGAACTGCTTCTCAAAATACCTATCTTTCACAAAGCACACAAATGATGCAAAATACAAAATCATTCGATTGAAAATAAAGATCCCTGTACTGTGCCAGGCTACACCAGAGGCACAAAAAAAACGTTTGAGGAAGGTCAAGGGCAATGTGACAAACACTGGAGCTTCCTCTAGATCGCCAAAAATGAGTTCCAAATGCGTTCACTTCAGTATTTGTCATTCAAATCTCAAGAACCCAAAGGAAAGGTGACTAGAAGATTCCAAGCTGATCTAGCAAAGATTTTTCCAAGACCTCAAAAAGTTCCATAAGCAAACAAGAGCAGAAAGCAATTTGATCGCCACAAGAATCCCACATGCACTACCATTAGGAACCAGGAATTACCTTTGCACAGGTCACTCCATAACTAAAGACCGGGCTGGCATCCAAAAATGACAAAACAGTTCTCATCTAAATCCAATCTTCCACACATCAGATTGCAAAATTCTGCATCTATGCAACCTGCATAACCCATGCGACCCAAACAACTAGCATCTAAACTTTCAACTTCTCCACATATCAGATTCTGATGACTACTTCACATCCAAACATGCTGCAATTAAAATAAAATTTTTTCTATTATATCTTCCTTTGGACAAAACATGTTCCACAGAGAGCTTCATAAAGACAATAAATAGACAGTAGATAATCATTTCAGATTCAAGCATATATATCCTCTGCAGATAAACTATATTGGTCTATCCTGACCAAGACAACACAACATACCTTTCCCTTCTCAATTCCCTATTTAGCCAATGCCAAAAGAGCCTGAAAATCTTTTTCTGGATCGCCACTGTCTTTAAACTCCTGGACAAAGAACAAAATCTCCATTCTCAAACATTTCCCACCAAACTACACTATCAAACTTAAAAACGAATATACATAAGAAAGAGAGAGATATCAGACGTGTAAACTTTTACAAAGGGAAAAAAAGTGAACTTTTTTCCGGGAACAACAAAAGTGAAAAGCTAACTTCAAATTCCTTTTTTTTTTCCTAGGCAGCTCAACTGTAGCTTCACTGCTATATCTTTTTTTCTTGGAGAGTAGAAAATTTACAAGAAGGTGGCCATAAGCAGAGAGGACTCCGTATCCTTAGTGAGCCTTGTATGGTGCCAAGGTGAAATTTGAAGTGCTCGCAGTCAAAGTGCTTGAAGAACTCTTGCTAGGTCTACTGGAAGATTTCTCCTACAAGCAAACAGCAGCAATAAGATTTCTCTTGCCTTTTCTTCCACTTTTCCAGCGGAAAAACTAATAGCAAAGCAAATATTCGTCTAACAGAACAAAAATCGAACTTGACAGACAAAAGCAACGAAAAAAAAATTACGAACCACCACAAATAAGGCAAGGCGTTTTGAAGAGAGACAAAAGCAAAAATTACCGTAAATAGTACAGCAACTCGAAATCCCCAAAATCTAGGAGCTTTGACGAAGAGAGGAAAACAAACGATCGAAATCAAACAGAAACAAAAATTCAAAACCAAAAGAGATTTCGACGGAGAGAGAGAGACAGAATCACCGAGCTGAGAAGCGGAGCTGTGAGCGGAGGGAGAGAGATAACGCCATGAATGGGTAGGGAGCGACGGGAGCGAGAGAAATTAAAAGAGATTTTTAACGGAGAGGGAGAGGGAGAGCGTTTGATGAAGAGGAAGAGGGATTTCGATCGGAGAATAAAAGAGGAAGAGGGAGAGAGAGATTTCCATCCAAGGGCGTACGTGGGAAATGAAATGCTAAATAGGGTCTGCTGACCGCCGCTATAAAGATTGACGCAACCTAATGTTCAGCGGCGTTTTGAAAAAAATATTGTTAAATAGGAGATTGCTGCTAAAAAGACCGTCGTTATAGGTGATGTTTAGCGGTATTTGTCTAAAAACGTCGCGAAAGAGCACCTATAACGGCATTTTTAACAGCCGCCGTTAAAGATCAGTTTTTTTGTAGTGGTGAGTCAAGGAACTCCTGGTGCAGCCTCTCAATATTATTGGATGTGGTGTGATATAATGCGCACCCTTTGGCGACTGTTTGGCGTCTCTTTCTAAAGTGAAGTACACGTTTGCGAACTACAAATTCGCCCAAAATTTCATTCCATTCAAAGATATAAAATTTTACTTTTTTTTTCTCAACTGCACCACCCTTAGGTATAGACATACTTGACTAGAACAAAAAGTGAACGATGGGAAATAGCCTTATCATTGTTGGGAGGTACGGGTACCATTAGAGACGATTATTTTTGAAGATTCGCTTCATGAAAGCTTCTGAGTTTAATGCTTTTTTTGTTTTTTTTTCAAAGAAGTTGGCTTACGTATGCATGAGTTATCTAATACAAACTAGCAATATCCCAAAAGAGACGATTTTCGTATCACCGGGAGAGACTCTCCCTCTCTCTCTAGTAGCTAGCTTACTAGTCAGAGAGGCTAGGCCATATTTGTGAAATCAGATTTTATAAGAAATTTTTTAATTAGATGCAAACATGAATTTTTGTCTCAATTGTTTTAAAAACTATTTAAGTTTTAATACTAAATAAGTGCTCATAACAATTTTATTTCGTTTTTTGTTTTAGATTTTTGAAAAAAATCAAAATCATCTCTCTTCTTATTAAATTTCTTTCCATTACGATATACATAAAAAAAAAATTTACTTAAATAATCTCTCTTTTTACTTTTTTTTTCTTTCCCAATTCGCATAGAACTCCAAAATGTTACAAAATCTCTCAAACATACTTCAAATTTTTTTAAAAATTCAAGGGCATAAGCTACCACCGCATATTTCGCTGCCACAAATGCCACCACCATAGCTCCCATATTGGCCAACATATAATGTACTTAAAAGGCTAGCCTGAAAAAAAAGTTGCGCGTTTCATTTCATTTTATTTTATTTCCGTGTGTTTGATACACGACAACCCACTAAATATTTCTCGTACAGTAACGTAAACATTCGTTCCTTCTTTGGTTATTTGTGAAGAGAACACCCATCAAATGATCAATTAATTGCTGCATCTTCTTCTTTCTTAATTTGGTTGGAAAACCTTTTCACCTTCAAGTTAATGAAGCTAAAGACATTAACTAAGGTGGCGCCATGCATTCTGTTGTATCTGTATATTGAAGGTTTAATTTTCCATCCAATATTAATGGCTTGGAAGCCTCATTTGAAGCACAACTCCTTTGTGTTTTTTTAATGACCCTACTTATCGAGACACCCGTGCAGATCACTTACGACTCTTCGCGATATTCCTCACCAGCTTATTTCAGGAAAAATTCAAGAAGTCATGCGGAAGAGATCAGTCACACATCATCTTCCTAACCTTTCCTCTTGCAATTAATTGATCATATAGAAACTCTAGTAGAAAATTGATGCCAAATGTCACCATTTCAATGTTGTCCGCGCTTGATGTCTAATTAGGAGACGTACATTTGAAGTATGAGAAAATCATCTGCCATAATGTATAATATTCATGATAATCTTATATAGTTCTTAGTCCTTCATGGATAAAGTTGAGAAACAAAATCAAGTGGTATCTATAAATTAAGACATATGCTTGCCTTTACTTGCAGAGTGGGTTAAATGTGGCGAAGAGTATCAATCATGATACCGTATGCATCTCATAATTGGAAAAAAGTTTCAAAAGTCTCAGTCCTAAGCTTCCGTCCCAACAAATTCTAACAGAGTGCTTCGATATTGTCAACATAATAAAATCCATCAATGGTAGTACACATGAAATTGGTCAATGCATTAATGGTGCAGTTAAAAAAAAAATTGAGCCATTAATATTTTGTATAATGCAATCTCAGCCATTGATGAAATTTATATATGGACTAAAAGCTTCCTGAGCAAACCCTACAAAGTGAAATGGAAAGCGCAAAACACAGGAACCAAGTGTCATTAATTCATGATAAAGACACTCCCTCCAGTAAGAACATGAATATTAAAGGATCACAAAGGATAGTTTCTGTGGGACACGATTTAGACCCTAAACTTACTTAGAAGAGGGTGAATAGTAAGTTAAAAATTTCAGCACAACCAATATATTTCACCCTAATGCGGAAAACCTTATACAAATCTTAGCACAAAGAATATTATTAAATCTGTCCAGATCTGGAAAATATCACACAACCCTAAAAAATGACAGAAATTCAATATATTGACTCAATTTAAACAAATCTGAGTTTACCTATACAATATCACAAACACTAGGTGAGCAGAAAATCCTTGATCATTATTTTGAACCAAGATACACAACCAATCTACCAAGATTCGAAATTATATATTGCTAATCAATTAACAAACAAAAATAAAAGGAATTGAAAGCAAACAATTACACAAACACAAGAGATTGTTTACGAAGTGGAAAACCCTTTGAAAGAACTCCTTCAAAAGGGAAAAATCACTCCGGGCTCACCGCCGGTTAACCAATCCACTAAATGAGAGAAACACTTACAGTCAGTGACTTTGTTTACCACAAAATTTTTGCTACTTAACAAACCCGAAAGAAGCAATTCGAACGACATGCTCGAACCCGCACCAAGCAGTAGAATCAAGACCTTTGAATCTCTCTCTCACTTCAATGAATCTTGATCAAAGCAAACTTGCTTCACTACGATTGGAACTCCAATCAACAAACACCGGAACTCCGATGTTTACCCGCTGCCACAGTGGGGTTTTGTTGGTGGTGATTGATTTCTTCAACAGCACACGATGGAAGACAATGAAAATCTTGATTCTTCAAGTCTACAAAAACAACATCTCCTCAAATCTTCACAAATCTCTCTCAAGAAGCCTTCGTTCTGTTTTAAATCTGTTTCTGCTCTAGTTTCGTTGAAGTTCTACTGTCCAGCGAACTAAAAGTACCTTTTAAATGACTGGGTAATCAAACGCGATACGTCACTTATTATTTTTCCGCGTTTGGGCTTGAGCCTCAAGCTAGCTCCAAATTACAACGTGATTTCCTCAAGCTAGCCCAAACAGCACTAAAACACTTTAACAACTTTTGAAACTTCCAAATTTCTTCACTTCTAAATCCTTTCAACTGAAACACGTTTACTTGATCAACCACATCCAAGACACCATTTCTATACAACATACACGTCACGGAATAAAGCCAACATTCTAACCTTAAGAACTAACAGTTTCCCAAACACACACATCAGATTACCAACGCAATCTAGATGCCATTTGTTGTGGACTCACAGATCATACTTATTCACAAAGTAGTTTCTCTAACACGTACGGGCATGCATGCATCAGATTACCAACACAATTAAGATGCTATTTATTCTGGACTTACTTACACATCAAACTTGTGCCAGTAGTTGCGAACCGCCTGATCATTACTTGGTGGACTTATTGGTGGGGAGAGAGAGGCCGGGTCTGCAATCGTAGGAAATTTAGTGTGGCAGCACTTATAGCTGAAGTACTTCTCCATGCGCTGGATACAGTAAGGGCATTCCATATACTCTGGTTCCTTTCCGTCAGACCTCAAGATGTCAATGCGACAGCAGGGACTAGGCCAATAATTAACTTCACTAATTAGCTTCTCATGGTGCTCTTTGAACCAAGTTCCAAAGCCAGTCTCAATCACAATGTTCTTGTTCCTTTCTAACTCCTCCATGACCCTGCGAATTGTTTTTTCATGACCAATAGTTATGAGTTCAGACCCTTTGCACAGTAATGCCCATCCACTTTCATTCTTATAGGAAAGCAACCTTCCGACCTGCTTCAGAGACTCCTCTTTGGGCTTCTTAAAAGTCTTGTACATGACAATGCTTTCTATACGGTCCCAGAAACGCCACAGGAGCCCATCCAGCCCTTTGTTCTCCTCTTTTAGAGGAAAATGATTCAGGGAAATCTTTGCTGCCGTTATGTCCTCATCGTTAGCCAGGCAGCTGCTATCCCATCAAATTCTTTGATCCACTCATTGTTGCCTCCATAGAGGAAAATGTAGTCCCCTTGTTTGACCTGATTGGACAAGATACATTAATAAGCCTCAAATGTTGTTTAGTACTAATTTGGGCATGTGTGTTTTTGAAGTATAATCTAAATAATAAAATTTATCTCTCATTAACAGTTTAAGTTTTTGAAATAATTAATTATTTCACATAGCAGTAAAGCTAAGCTCCAAGAGTTCTAGACTTGACCGAACACTTCACTCACATTTTAATTAAACATCAATATACATGTTTGGCCAATAAATTAAAGAGTTCGACTCATACTCAAGTGAAGTGTTAGAAAATATAATTTCAATAATAAAACTTACATCTTCCTTAGTTTTTTTTTTTTTTTTGAATAGTACTCGGTGATTTAATATACAGCTTTTGTAACCGTGTAGCCCTCACAAACGGTTTGATTTATGCATACGCAATTAGATTTGTCAAGATAAGACTTACCCAGTCGTGTAACTCTTGACCAAGGCTGATCCATGTGACTGATAAGTCGCTTTCACTCACGAGAACTGTTTCGCGTGTCGGGGTGAAAGGGAAGGCCTTCACTCCCCACAGCTTAATCATGTTGAAAGCATTTGTGTGTTCCACCTGCCCTCGTGGGTTTATCACCACGACGATCGGATTAGTATCGAACTTCCACTCCTTCTTGATGTAGTCGATGCCAAATACTGTTGAAAGTTGCTGCAATGTGTACCACGACATCTTCTCCTGCAGCTTCTTGAACTTCGTTTCTGTTTCATTGGTGAAGGGGGGCTCCACTTCCGGAACTGGAATCCATACTATTTCATATTCCTTTTTGTACTCCCTTATTTCATCCGAAACAGATTTTAAAATTGAATTATCCTGGTTGGAGAGGTCCAAGCCCGAGAAGACCAATAGAAGATGCTTCCTTTCTATTACGTCAATTTTAACCTGTTTGGTCAATGCAATTATGAAAATCAAACAAATTAATGTTATAGTGATTAATGCTCTTATTGTGCCCATCGCGCACAACACAAACTATAACAAAGAGACTCCATGACAAACAAGCTTTTAAAAATGGAAAATGGAGGAAAGATCAGTTGTTAAGGACGGCCTTGGGCCGCACGAACTTTCATTCTAGCCGGACCACAAATTCTAGTTCGCTTATTCTCCACTGGCCCAAAGATTTTCTGTCGGGCTTCGTCTAATTGGTTTCACAATTCTCTACTGGTCTACTACCATAAAAAGTCTTCCAAATTTAAAATTATGTGCCAGATGAGCTAACCAAATCCCGGCGCTGACAGTCAAAGAGCTGGTTCTGAGTATCGTTCGTGCCAAAAATCAGCATCTTGAAAACCTGCATGATTTCGATCGGTGTGACGAATAATTTCTTTACTTTCCAGTATGCCTCCAACTTTTCTGCAGTTAACAAGAATCTTTAGTTAGCATTCGTGCCTATTTTCAAGCCACTATATTTGCATGTTTAACATATACAAGATAGCATGCATGCTTCCTTGTAGATGAAAGCGGTTCAGTGGCTAACCTATTTGTTTACGAGAAAGCTCTATCTGCCTCTTTAGGGATTTGAGGTTGCTGTTTATTTTCTGACTCCAGAACGACAAATGATCTGCTTCTGTAGGGTCCCTGAAGAGCAGGCAATTGCCATGCAATTTGAATCAGATCAATCGGACAATATTATCAGTTTATCACCGGAAAACCTTGAATTCGCACTTCTTCTTTTTTTTGGAGCGGCAACCTGAATTTGTTAATATAGTACATTACTTGTGACTGTGAGATGCATGGTAGTGTTTCCACCTGACTGATTTCGGAATAAATAGCAAATATCAAGGACAAGAACTTACTTCCTCCGTGAGAGACAACACATGTGAATGGAGCATGTAACAACTGTTGCGATAGCCCAGTAAACATGCGCTGGGATACGGTTCATGGCAGTTGACAATTCTTGTATATCATATGTCATATGACTAGAATATAGTCTCTCCAACTCAAGGATGCAGTTAGTGACTGCCAGTGTGGCCTTGACTATACTGTTCATGTCAACAATGTCTTTGCCGTGCCTTTTGAAGTTCTGGGTGCTTGGAGATTGCAGATACTTGTTTCATGATCCCCACCGTTTTGGCGTACTGGTTCGAAGATTGAAGCTGTGCGAGGAGCCAAAAATCTCCGTAGTCCAAAGCAAAAGCCGCAAGGGTCAGCAAAAGCTTGACATCCCATGAATAACTTGAGAGTGTTGCAAGTATCGGCATGGTTGTTTTATGAGGAGTATCTTCATCGGGATCCTTGCATGCCATCTGATAACATGCATCACGCATTTGTAAACATTAAAGACATGTTAATGATGTAGCTATGTAGTAAAAGGATCACATTCATCTCAGTCCTAATTCACGAAACCGCGCAACATTGAGAAGAACGAAAACGATGACAGAGTACGAAAAGAAAAAAGAAAAACTTTTCCCAAAGTGAAATTCTTTTAGACTGAAAGCAGCAGCGCTTCTTTCATAATCACCTCATTGGATAGTTGCTTCAATGTGCACAATGGCGGATTGAAGTTGAGATTATACGCCTTTTCTTGTAAGTTCTCCGAAGAAGAAGATGTACCCTAAAATAAATCATAGATAACGATCATCAATGAGAAACTAGGAACATAATTTTCTATCTCAATAGAAACTAATGAACAAAACTACAAAGGAAACTTATAATCTCCGGTCTCAATATCGAAACTAAAGATAAATCGAAAACATCAATAATTAAGTACGTTTATCTTTCTTGCCACTTTGCCTTTTCAAGAGTATAGGCTAAAGTAGTGTTTTATAACACAGCGAGGGGCCATCCAAAATTTGGACTAACTAGATGATAAATATTTGTAACAAAAATGTTGCATATTAGACATATATAAAACAATCTACAAAGATCGAGCACGTATTGCTTTTTTCTTGGGGGGACTGGGGGGGGGGTTAAATAAAGAGCACGTGTTGTTGAAACATCTATACCAGAACAAGACTGTCAACAAACGGGATGGCATGGTTAAGAATGTTATGGAGCATAGCGAAAAGGGAGTCGCCATCAAAAGGTTGTACAGGATGGGAATGGGTGGTATAAATTAATTCGCTGATGGTATCATCGGAGAGCGTAGTCATTTTGGGCTCGCTAGCCTTGGTATCGAGTCCTCCCAAAGCTCAAGAGGTTCAAAACTGTTAGGCATATGAGGGCACGTAGAAGAGTGAAGTTGGCTTGCGAATTGCCTTGTGCAACAGTTACGGGCTATTTATAGCTGTCAGAAGGGAACAAAGTGACAGAAAGTTTAGGCCCAGGTATGCTTTGTAATTAATTTCTCTCTACAGTCACTGTCTGTTAAAATTAAAAAAATAAAAGAGAAAAAAATAATTTAGACTCTTAAAAAAAATAGAAAAATGAAACAAAAAATTTAAGTAATTCAATTTCTAGACTTATATTTACTCTGAAAAGATCAAACAGAACATATTTATGTATTTAAAGACAAAATTATAAAGAGATTTTATTTATAAAACTTTAATTATAATAACTCACATTGCTTATTGCTTTAGGGATACTAATACTGTATGTGGGTTCATGTCATAGTAATTAAGCAGCTCGGTGCACATATTGAGAAAACTGGAAAGAGACAAAAACTTGTACAAGAACTTTCTTTGTAAGCAAAAGGACGTTTACAATAAAAAAGAAAGATACCCACATAGGTAACGTTTGTTTTTTCAATATTTTAGGACAACAAAATAAACACACTTTAAAACTTTTAACTTTTACACATACACACTTTACCTTTCATAAATTCTAATAAATCTCAATAAAGTAAAGATTCCTTAAATTTTAAAAATATTCTCTAAAATTTTAACAAACAAACACTCCCTAAGTTTCGATCCTTTTGCACTCATAGGCCTTTATCTCGAGTCATTCAAACTTACACACACGACCTTTTTATTTTAAAAAAAAAAAAAAAAACTTTTTACACTAAACTCACTTCACTCGCAGGTTTTCTTCACACACTTTTTCTTTTCTCTCACACCTCAGAACTCTTCTGTTAACACATCTCTCGTGCACACAACTGACGCTCGCACAACTCACGCACAGCCTATGTACAGGCTCTTTATGTCGGTTAAGAAAAGGTGTCCAAATATTTCTCGCTTTGATCACTTTGCAAATATTACACTTGACCACATTTTTCCAATAGCAAAATTGTCCAGATATTTCCGTCTTCTTCCTCATTTGAAAATATCACGCCTAATTGAGAACTTTCTAAAAGTCAGTTTTCTTCTCGGTTAAATATTTTCATTTTCTAGAGAATTTTGAGCGGATCTTTTAACACTTTCCCTCAGTACTGAATTATCCTCAATCTAAATTCTTCTCGATCTAATAATCTATTCTTAGCGACACTCTATCCCGATTTTGCTTCCTTAATTTAAAATCCCACTCATTTTTGCCCGCACCCAGATCATGCACGATCAACGATTACACGAGTAGAGTACCTTCACACAGTCCCTGAATGTTACCTTTCCAGTCCCAAACTGTAATAATCTTTTAACCAACACCTTAGCGTGGTCCTTGACCACCTTGGCTCTTCTAGATATATTCCCACTACTCTTTTGCAGCGCAACTCTTTTACGATTTTGGATCGTCCCGCTTTAATACGAACCATGATCGGCTGACTTCGATATCGATCCCTGACCGACCAGCTCCAATACCAAATTATTGAGAAAACTTGACTGAGACAAAAACTTCTACAAGAACATTCTTTTTAAGCAAAAGGACGTTAACGATAAAAACAAAAGGACCCCACAATACGTTTTCCTTTTGCACAAGCATAATCACAATCTTTTATGTCATGTCACTCACGCTTACACATACCACCTTTTTGCACAACACTCACTTCACTCACAAGTTTTCTCCACACCACGCACACTTTTACTTTTCTCTCACACCTCTGAACTCTTCATTTTAACACATCTAGCACACGCAAGAGTCACGAGACTCACGGCTTACACTCGCACAACTCACGCACAACTTATTTATAGGCTGTTTATGTCGGTTAAGAAAAAGTGTCCAGATATTTTCCGATCGACTTTCACCTTGCAAATTTCACGCCTGACCATATTTTTCCAATACTAAAATTGTCTATATACTTCCAGCTTCTTCTTCACTCTGCAAATATCACGTCTAACAGACAATTTTCTAAAAGTCGGTTTTATAAATATATTTTTATTTTCTAAAATATTTTGAGCTGACCTATTTTCAACTTTGCAACTCCTGCTTGATGCAGTAGTCAATGCCAAATCCTGGCTCTCAAAATTTTAAAAATCTCAAATATTTAACTTAATAAAATAATTTATCTCTCATTCAAAACTTTTTTTTTATAAATAAACATAAAAAATTTATTTAAATTATCTTTTTTTTTCACTAATTTTTATATAATAAAATTTTTAAACTCCGAAATTTGGAGAGTCAGTCACCACCGAATCCCCTAAACTAAAGGACGTTTGGACCCACAGTAAGTTTTACTCCTGCGCACGCAAAGTCTCTATCTCACGTCACCCACAAGTTTTCTTCACACTTTTACTTTTCTCTCTCTGTTTTTTTTCTAAGTACTTTTACTTTTCTGTCACTGCTCTTCTTTTAACACATCTCTCGCACATACAACTTACACTCGCATATCTCGTATTTGTGAACATAGCTCGCAATTTTTTAGGCTAACAAGCTAAAAATATTTTTTTAAATGAATTTTTTGAAATTTTTTTATTATTCATCATAAATTAACAATAAATATAGACATTCAACCAAAACTTAAATTATAAAATAAACATTCAGACAAATTCAGTACTCATTTATTTTTAACCCTATTTTAAAAAAAATGAATAAAAATTTTTAATATTTTTTAATTATTCATTATAAATTAACAATAAATATAAAAATTTTATCCAAAATCTAGATTCTAAAATAAACATCCAATCAAACTACATATATTATACACTATTTTATTTTATTTTTTAAAAAAATCTAGAACCAGAAATTTCGATAATTGTCATAAACACAAGCTACATTTTCAATATTTCATTTTTATCCATTAATTGTCATTTGTGAGTTATGCCGTGCATCCGGCCTCAACTTTGAAATTAATGGCATTTGGGAACAAAATTTTAAAAAAAAAAATTAGGATAAAATTTTAAGAATTGGTAAAAAGGTAAAGAGAGATAATGAAAAAATGAATAGAGAATTTTTGTAATTATGATAAAATTTTAAAGGTTAAAATTTTGATTTACCAAACGCCATGTAGATAATCAAATACGCAATACAGCGAAAACATCACAACAATGGAACCACGTGCTTCAAGGTTAAAGACTATGACCACCCAATAGAAGAAAATAATCCAACTATAAATCTCATGCGGAAGCACATGAGAAGGTAATATGCTAGTGTTGAATAGAAATCAGTCTCAATTTATTTCGCACCCGCATCCATTCTTTCTACAGCAAAAATGTCAATTAGAACAAGTACATCGAAGATATATAAGGAGAAGCGCATGAGCACATCCTTCAGATCACAGAATTGAAAATACTTGAACAAATCATAAGTATTTATCATTAACTAATTCTCAAGAACTTAAATATATACAATTCAGTATACCAATTACACAGAAGCATCAGCTTCTCCTTTGTTGTGTATCACCCATCCTTCCCCCCTTTTTTTTTCTCTCTTTCCTCAATCTATCACCCACCAGAAGTAAAAGAATGTTAAAAGGAGACGATTTAGCCTTTGATGTCATTTACAAAGAAACATACTCAAATAGTTTATTCCATGATTATAAGTCCAATTCCAAATATCCAGCTAAAGAATTAGGCCCAAGGGAATCACCTTATATACTGGCAAGCACATGGAATTCTTTTTGGATGTCACCCCGTTCCTCTGTCCATCTTACCGCAAGCACCATGAAACGGACCACAACATCAACATCTATCTTCGTAAGCTCATCACTCAAGAAGACTGGATGTTCACCATTAACATAATGGTAATTTGGCATTTTTGTTCCCGGAAGAAAAACATATTTTACAGGTCCACATCTCAAGAAGACCCCGAACCTATATATGTGGTGAACAACTCCCCGTAAAATCTCCCCTTTGAATGGTAAGAAGTTGCAACAACTAAAGGCTACAGGGAAGAAAACATTCCCCGACTCATCCACATCTCCTTTGCCTATGCTCTTTAAGCTAGTTACCTTGAGAAAGTAACCATGAACCTTACTGGCTTTTTCATTCAGCAAGCCCTCCAACAGGCGCGTTATGATGGACCTTTGGGAAACAGGTCCATGTCGTCCATCCAAGTTTTTTGCAAGGACCACCACATCCTTGAGCGGTTCACTTCATAGAACATAACTGAGATCTAATACAAACTGACCAAACGCAGCAGGATAGTAAGGATTGGTCTACAAATTTAATCAATCATCCATTTGTAGATAATGCATAATACAGAAGATCCAATGATCAAACCAGAGAATCAATAGATCAAACCAGTGGAAAATAACAGAGTAGGATGAAACGTAGTCAGCAATATGGAGCCTTACCAAAGGAATTGGAGAATCTCCATAAACATATACCATAATATACAGGGTCCTAAAAGCAAGCAGCCAACATCTGTCTCATTATAAACTATGCAAAGATATGAGGGGACCAAAGAGCAGAACAGTTAAGTCCCAGTTGACAAGGCTAATTGTTGTGTCCAGTCTTGAAGGGAACCACTAAACCTCCATAGAACAAATCAATGTACCTCACTATTTGGGGTGTTCATTGAAGAGACACTCAAACTCAGGTAGTAGATTGCTAAATTTGCCTCACAATGGGATTTGCACTAACATAGCTTCGCATCTCATTTAACAGGAATTATATCTTTGGTTGTTGATGAGGGAAGGAAAAAGATACACAAAAAGAAAATATGAAAACACAAATTCACAACAAGAAAATGAGGATAAAAGAGAGCAAAGCTCAACCAAATTTCTGATTTCAAAGAGTGAATATAATTTTCTGAATTGAATCCTTCTACATCTCTCATCAAATATTTATACTACTTCTTACATTAGTTGTGCTACATCGTTCAAAGAGCCACATTTAATTGCCTCACATCTTTCTAAGAGTCATTCTACAACTTTCCAAGACTCGAGACACAACTTACTTGTCAAAACTCAACTTACTAAGAAAACTCAACCAACTAGAAGTCTAGGCAAAAGCAAAACATTAAAAGACTTTTGGTTCTCCAAGGTTCAACTTTCCAAGACTTTGAATCTCCAATAGCTCAATCTTCAAAATTCAATTTCCTATGCATTAGTTGGCATTGGTAATACATCAATTGTTTAATCCTTAGTGAAACACAAAATAATAGCAAAGGCTACCATCATTAATACCACCTAATAATTACCAGAAACCAAAAAGTATCGATTGAAACTAATCCTAAATTCCGATAAAAGCTGTATAAAAACATAATATCCCCCATATGTATTTAATTTCACAAGTTGATACTGGATGCACGGCATAACTCACAAATGACAATTGATGGACATGGCCTGTGCTTATGACACTAATAGGAATTAGTGATGGATAAATATCCACTCCTGCGCCCCCCCCCCCCTTCTCCCCTTTTTCTTCTTCCCCACTGAAAGCTTTAGCCATAACAAACTTGCAAAGTAAATAACCAAATATGCAATACAGCGAAAACATCACAACAATGGAAGCACTAGCTTCAAAGGTTAGAGACTATGACCACCCAGTAGAAGAAGATAATCCAACTAAAAATCTCATGCAGAAGCACATTACATTCTGGGTAATAAAAAGCAACCCAGAGGGTCAAATTTTGAAGAAAAGCAAGCAAATGCAACGAAGGGGGTTTAAGAAACAAAACCTGGTTGAGATTTGGAGAAACCCTAAAGTTGGGGAAGATGCAGTGGCAAGACCTAACAAAGGGAAAGTTTGAGGGGTGCGCATTTCGCGACACAGGCTTCTTCTTTTAAGAGCCCAAAGCTTAAGGACTGCAATTCTTAGTTTTAAAATCCAAGACCTATTATAAAAAGGCTTCATGACCGTTATTGGACCAGTGGTATTGACTTGTAGCAAATCGGTTCTGAGCCATAATTTTAAATGGACGTAATCTAATTTTTATACATATAAGACCTCTCATTCAGCCACTAAAATTTGAGATAAAATTTTGGTGTTTATCAACTTTGTTTCTTGTGGTACAATTTTATTTTTGGTGTATCAACTTTTGGTGTTGTTTTTTTCCTTCTCTTTTGAGCCAAAGCAAGCATAACCTTAGCAAAGCAGGCATAACAATTACTAGCATTTAATTATTATTTCACCCTTATCCTAAAAGAAGGAGCACTGGGGGAGAAGAAATCCCATAAACAAAAATAAAATTCAGTTGTACGGTTGAGATAAACATGAAGAAATTTTAATGTCACTTTTGCAATAACAATCACAGCTTCATTATTGTTTCGTCCTTATCCTGAGAGAACGGACACGCGCTTGAAGATGTAGTAGTACTATAAAATCAAGTTAAACAGCCTTGGAGAAAATTAAATTATATCTTTATTTTCTTAATACTCGGGTATCTGCCCAATGCAAGCCCTTCAGGATTAACTTTGAATCTGTATAGTCTTTTTATCCCGCATAAATTGGGTAATTACAATATCAATACTGATGGTGACCTTTTGGATTAATAACTAGGGTATCAGGGGCCCCCAAAATCTACTAAAAAAGAGCATAATTTTTAGAATTTTAAATGGGTTTTTGACTCTTTCTTTAAGTTCTATTCATTTTGATGCCTCAAAATATTTTTTTTTTTTATGTAATTGGTCTTTCAATAGTCAATTTCTGACTTCCCTACACTTAAAAAAGGTTCTGCACTTAAGATCTTGGTACTCTAGGATTTTGGGACAACCACTGCGTCTTGTCTTCAATTATTATGCATGTAACAATGGTGAAGAGAGTAAACCCTAAAGTCTTTAAAGTCTTTCCTACTAGACCAATTCATCATGGGCGTGTGCAGGGTGTCGAAGCCTAGTGTGCGATGACTAGAGTCGGCACATCTTATGTGAAATTGGATGTGATGAAAGTTTGATGGAACTGGTCACTGTTGCAAATAACCAGAGAATTTAACGCTCTAATGTAAATTTCAATCAAATTCATACTTATCCACATGTCGGCTATTACTGTCTGTTGCGGTATGTATATTCCAGAACTGAAGGGTTGTCTGATTACAGCGCGGAGTATATCTCAATGTCCATCCAGTTTCCACAGTGAAGGCTCATCTCGCATGGGTGATGGGTGCATAAACGGGACTCAATCCTCCCAAATTGGCCCCAAAACTTCACGGTTCCTTCGGCTTTGCTAGTAGCGGCAGCAACATTTATAAGTGCGTAAGTGCACGCCGAGATACTTACCCGTGCAGCTACAAATGCCATCAACAAGCACATCAATCCTCTTCTTCCTGAAGCAAGGGAAGGAGTTGATTCCTTCTATCTGCGCGAGTGAGACGCACTGTTCTACCCTCACTTTTGGGTTGATCACCACAACAATAGGCTCACTCGTGAAGTGCCATTCTTCCTTGATGAACTTGATGCCCGGCAGAGGTAAAAATCGCTGCACAATGTACAACGGCACCTCGGAGCCCCTGCTCCAAAACCTCCTTTCCATGTCAACTGTTGCCTGCTCCACAATTGGGATCCACACAATCTTACCGCGATTGCCTATCTCTTTATGGAGCTGTTTTAGAGTCCTGAGATCATTATCGGAGATGTCTGGTCCCGAAATGAGCAATAACACATGTTTGTGCATTAGAACATCGAAACTAACCTGTTTGTGCAACATAATTTTGGTGTTAGCACCGAAGTCAAATCTCAATTAGGAAAATTATATGCAGTTTCTTATTGTGTGGATTGGTCAATCGTGTTTCAGCTAAGCTCCCCAATCATAGATAGTATTCTGCAAAGTTTTGGACGAACCCAAGTACGTGAAGTACTAATGCTACACCTTATATAAAACCTTAGAACAATGAGATATATTTGCCCAAAAATGCAGCTAATAAATTTCTTAGAAGCTTTGGATGCCCAGACAGGTATAATAACATCACAAATGTTGTACCCTCAGGGACGTGTAACAAAAGAAATGACAAAAATAGAGTGGTGCATAAAGGTATAGTCGCTATGGTTAATAGTGATGGGTTACCAGAGCAAACCTCAGTAGAACCATCAATGAGCGGCTGCACATTGCTCTTCCCAAAACACAGCACCATAAAAAGTTCCGCGATTGTGGGGTTGATTTGAAGTAGATTCCCGAGCATCTGATATGCCTCAGTCTCAGTCTCCTCTGCACTTAAAAGAAAATGTTGCATCAGTATCTACCGCTTCGGTGCATTCTCCATTCAAAAAAGACGAGGAAGCTTTGCATTCTATGTGGAACAGGCAAGTATGATTCCTTATAAGTTATTAGCTAACCTATTTGTTGTTTGCAAATTTTCAGTTGCACCCTAAGTTTGTTGAGAATTTGGTCGAGATTGTAAGCCAAGCTAGATAGATCCACAGCTAGGACCCTGCAATCGGCACAAAGTGTTCATTGAAGAATATACTGAGAAGATTTGTACAATTAGTATATCTTACAAAGCTAGAGACGATACATAGAAGATTAGAACAAAATTAGCTGGTCACTGCGCGCAGATGACAAACAGAGAAAGGGTCCAAATTGTTCATTCATTCAAAATTTACTCACCCTAAAGAAAAGAAGAGAACTTCTTGTCAAGATTTTAACCGTGGTATATTGGAATGGACAGTGATAACTCACCCAATATTACTGGTGACGCTAGTCATATGAGCTGAACAACCAACAACAGTTCTGATGACCCAATAAACATCCATGGGGATGTGTTCCGAGGATTCTGTCAATGATGGCACATTCTCTCTCCCATAGTTAGGTAGCTTCCCAAATTCAAAAATACACTTGATCACTTCTATTGCGATGTTGATCAGATTGATGAGTTCAGCAAGTGCTTGCTGGTGTTTCTGCAACCATTTCTGTTCTACCAAGAAAGGTAGTCGTTTTAGGCATGCCAGTGATTTGGCCAATTGGTCAGACACATGAATCTGCATAAGGAAGCAGAATTCACCATAGCCTAAAGCAAAAGCCGCTAAGGTCATCACTGCCCTTGCATCCCATGAATAGCTTGATAGCATTTGAAGTATTGACAGCGTCGTTTCATGTGCATTTGCTTCACCCAGAGCATGGCCATCCATCTGGCATTACATATTCATAAGCTTCTTATCCATCCCAACCGTGGCAATGAAATATCCTAGTTGTTTACATGTCTTTTGATTAACAAGACATTTGACATGTGTAAAAGAATAAGAATAAAAAAGACTTCGTCCTTATTTCGCATAGGTTCTTGTGGATTTCCTATAACTGGAAAAGATACGAAGACAAAGTTCAATCCATCATAGTAACAGGGGAATTGACAAAAATCCAATCCATCCACGAAAGTTTTGCCAATTCTCCACACGTTGAAGTGTTCGAGATCAACTAACAAGAGAATTGGCAAAGCTTTCGTGGTCATGAGACCTGATATAAAGATGGAGACAGAAAAGGTAAAGGATCTGACCTGTTACTTTAATTATCACTCTACATTTGTATGATTAGAGATCCTTTTGTGAACATTCTGCTAAATGAGTTAGTCATCATGTGGTGGGATCCATATGTATAATGTGATCCACGTTCAATTTTGGCTTTTTGCATTACGGTCTTTGTAATGACCTCTCTCTGTGGCGTAATCTCTGTATTCAGTTCTGTTGTATTCCTCTTCCTTAAAATGACACATTTATAATCATCCAGAGAAAAAGAGAATAGGAAAAGCAAGTTCAGTGCTGACCTTGCAAGAAATCTGCTTCAGTATGCAGGAGGGTGAACTAAAGTAGGCGCTGGGAGTCATGTCCTCAAAGTTCCCCAGAGATGCTTGGGTACCCTGCAGTAAGGCATAAGGAATCAAATGAGAAAGCTTAATCAATAATGTTAAATATGTGGAACAAACCATCACATACAAGAATAGTAACAATTTGGCTTCCACCGGCTCTAACTTACGGATAAAGTAACGAGCAACCCTCAGAGAGATCAACATATCAAACATAAATTAGGAGTGTAGTGTACCGGCGCAAAACTACCAAAAATAGGGGCGGTATGTTTAAGGATGTTTTCCACTACAAGGAAGAGTGACTGGGCATCAAATCCTCCATCACCCGTGACATGGATGGCAGCAATTTGATTATTGATGCCCTCTTCATCGTGCCTGGCTGGTAGCTTCGTCTCAACCTCAATAGATTGCTGCGTAGAACCTGGTGCTACCGTGCTGCTGGCCATTCTGTATTAGACAAAGCAAGAAAACGTCAGAAGCTTTAAATTTGACGCAGGCTGTGTTTAAGTTGCAGATCAAACTACAGGGGGGTAAGTTGCAGGATGGGGACTGATGGCGCTGTTGTTCTCTGTTGCAACTTGCTTGGCTCTCTGGTAGCCACTGAAACTGGGAGAAGGAGGAATCGCATTAATTCATTTTTTGTCCGCATCTACCAGTCTGAAAGCCGAAGGGTTAGCTTCAAGTAGGGACCATCGAAACACACATTTATAATCCTTACGTGGAGTTGTCGTCGGGACTGATATGCAAATCCACTAACGGAGTTATTGTCATTTGACAACGGCATAATCAGTCTGGTGAAGTAGATAAGCTCTCGATGCTGCCTTGTTGGACATTAGCGATTTAGCTTCCGCCTGTTGTATCATAGGGTACGTTCTCCCAACGATAAATCAACTGTTAGCATGGAAACGCAAGACGCACCGTTGATTTAAAAGTTTAGGAAATCAGAATCTTCTTCAATTCTTTTGCATATATTATAATAAAATTCTAAAAGATATACATTTGATTCTTACATATTTATTACTATTTTTCTTAAACTCCGGTAATAAATACTATAGCTAAATATGTAATAATTTGTGTTTATCTTTTCTTTTCTTTTTAATATATATACAAAAAGGTAGAAGGGAGCCGCAAGCTTTAATTTGCTCCATTATAAAAGGAGCTTATCATCTCAGTGTAGTAATACTTAATAAGCCATAGACTACTCTAATAAGGAGACGCATCACCATCTATACATCTACTAAGATTGTGGCGAATTTTGATTGTATGGTTAGATTATGTTAGATCGCTATTATGGTTCTTCTCCACTTGAGGCTTTTGGTTAGTGCTTTTTTTTTTTTTTATCTTTGTTTTTTGTGATTTTTTTTTTTGTCTATCTAATTTGTAATAATTTCATATTTGTTATGAATGATTTTGTTAAATGTAATTGCTTTTGGTGTTTTCTATATATTGATTACCTTTTCTTATCTTCACTTTATTTTCCATTTTTCTGGGACGCTGTCTATTATTATTATTGGCCACAAATTGGTATTGCTAATTTTATTATTTTTTTTTCGGTTGAATTTTTTATTTTGGTTTTCTGCTATTTTATATTTTAGATCACTTCATTTTGTCAGGCGTTGAGCTTTAGTCTTGGTCAGGGGTGCTAATTTTTATGTGATCCTGTCTCATTTGCCCTGTCTCTCCGACTCCAAATTTTAGAATGTTTCAAGAGAGGAATATTAAAGTTTTGAGAAAAAATATAAGCTTAAGATTATAATTTTTCGGTATAACACATATGTTAAGGGGGTATGAAAGGGTCTATATTGATGGCGAAGTTCATATCAATTTTTGCCGCCTCTGATCCTAGTGGTGATAATATTTCGAATAAGGATGGATTTTTATGGTGGACCGGTGATTTGCTTAAACATGCTGTTTGATATCGGTTTAATTTTTTTAACGCATCCTTCCTTATTTAACTAAGATGAATTAGGTAAAGAACACACAATCGATTAGTAATTATGTATCAACTATCACGCAGGCAGTTTCCATCTGGTTGTCATGCCTCGTATACTCATCAGTAGAGACAGGCTCTACTATCTTCGGTTCTTACTATTCCTAATCATTTTTCCATGCCGGCAACTCCTAAATTAACAGTCCACCATTATTGAATGAAGGGAGATAATCACAATTCCAGGGAAAGCAAGCGTTCCTACCTAATTCATGTCCGTTGCTATAGTCATCATCAATGTTGGCAATGCTTTTTGTAAGCTTGATATATATGTCTCTTCATGATTGCGGGGACTATGTTCTGGGCATTTCATGGTTTTCTGTCGGAATTTTGCCTTATCTTGGCGGTGGGATTGTGTCATATGTCGGTCAGCAGAATTGTGATGATTGTGGGTGTAAGATACCTGTTATGGGTATAGTTTTCCTTTTTGAAGTAATTCAGTTTGTAATCAATATGTCCCTTCTCTGCGCACATACTCTCTGGTGCATTTGTCGAAGTTTCTCCTACCATACTTACAAGGATGTGTATGTTCCATGAGCGGACTGGATGTCATTACTCTAACGGTTTAGTAGCCGTCTTTTGCTGGAGCCACAGTCTCCAATTTCTCGGGCTCTTATTCGTTGTTATTAGTTATAGGGAGGCAATTTGTTATTTTTCTATGCGTAACTCATATCTAGTCGTTCAGTCCTTCTGGTCTTTCGTTTGGAGGTTCTTGGGAGATGAGACAGACTCTTCGGATTTTGTCCGTCCAGTAAGCGCCCTTGAAAGGCCGAGGTTTCCTCTTACTCTTTTTTGCTTGCTCTTTTCATCGTGTATTATTCATCTTCACTGGATTAATTCTTTGCCTTTCTTCGATCACAGGATTCATTTGGAGCATAGACATCATTTGTTGTGGCTTTTTAGTATATATTTGTGTGATGTTCCAGCTCGTTGTCCTTGCGGCATAGATAAGATGGTACTCTCTTTTGCGTCTTTTCATTCTGTTTGAGAGAATTTAGGTATTTCAAAATCGCAGTAATGAGGTTCGCCGCTGTAGAATACATTGTCTATCAAAGAATAAAGATTTATTGAGGGATACCCGATACTGGGTGTTTATTATGAATGTCGCCTACTAGATTCGGAGAGGAGGAATTACCCAGGGTTCTCTATATTGTGGGTTAGGCGCCTTAGGGCTACTAGACTCCAAATCCAATCGGCCTTGGAGTGATTTGACGAGGAGTTTGCTGTTCCTTTATTCTGCCTAGTTTATAGTGGTTAAAGCCTTGATATGGTCCCCATACCCTGAGGTTATGTGATTTGCATTTCTCTATTATTCCACTTCCCTTTTTTTTTTTTGTCGTGGTTCATCACCCACTATGTAGGTGTTTCTCCTTTTGATATAGTTGATGGACTTTCTCCTTTGATCACGAACCTTGATTGGCTGCAATTGTTGGGGTGTTATTAAAGCACTGCATTTACATTACGGCATTTTGGTTCTATCTTAGATTTCCGTCAAGTTCAGTCTCATAACTTCTTTGCAGCTCTCTTTCGGTCTCTATTCGGTCAACAATGTTTGGTATTTTCTTAACATATCTTTTATATTGGTTTGCTTCTTTCCTACTGCTTTTCGGGATTGGCTTGATAGTAAATTCTGAAATGTCCCTCATCTCTGGAGTATTTTTGTACTAGGGCTCCGAAATGAATAACAAGATTATTCTATCTCTCTTTCGCAGTCAATTTTCTAACTTGTTTTGTTCATTCGTTATATGTAATTGTTTTCGAATATGTGGTTTTATGCTCGTGATTTTTCCGAATTTATGGTTAAGATAAAAAAAAATTTATATATCATGCTCTATTTTATATATTGTTTTGTCTTATTTAGGGGTATTTATGGTATATACAAATATATATTAAGTACATTTCCGAGATATTTGTCTTGTACTTATTTCCAAATCGAGAGTACATATTATATCTTACTTGTGAGAGTATTTGTCGCGTCGTTACAACTACTATTTTTTTACGGAGGATGTGTAGAAAAGTAGAGAGATTTAGAGGTCTAGTTAGTTATATTTAGTGTTATCTGTCGATTTTTGTGGGATGTACGTATCATGTATTTTCTCGGATAATGGATTGTTTTTATATTTTTTGTTGTAATTTTACTGCATATGTTATTATTATTAGAACATAGTATGTATATTTGTCATATTATTGTCATTATATTATTTTTAATTTTTTTTTTTTACATTTTCTGAAATCTTCTGAGGCTATATCATATTAATTTTTATCTGTATCATTCATTTTATCGAATTGGATCATTTTTTTGGTTATCTTATATAGGTAGTCTTTGGGACGTTGCTTTGAATTGTAGTGAATAAATTTTTTTTGGTTTTTCATTTTTTTTTTTTCGGTGCCTAGAATTCCGTGAGGACATTTCGATTACTCAAGCTCAATATTCAAGTCATGTTAGGTTATGTGAAGGAAGGAGGAACCAATATAAGATTGTATGTGATCCAATTTGTGTGATCATGATTTTTGGACCGAGAGTCTTGCGGTAAAAGAAAGTTGAGATGGCTGCGTTAAGATGGCCATGGTATGTAGTGCATTTGCTTGTTTTCTACCGTATTTTGCAGGTCATTCAAGGTTTGCGTCATAGTGTAGAAGTGGCTACTGTCAAGGGGAAGCCCTCTCTTGTTTGTGGTGCCTGAACCCGCAATGGGAAATGTTGTTGTAGTAATGTTGAGAGATTGTCAATTCACATTGATTTCATGGTATTTGGGGAATTTAAGCGTCTTTTCCCTTCATTTAGCGCTAAGGAGCAATTTCTCTTTTGGTCCAAATTACTTTTAGTGACTTGGATTGGATTCTGTAGCTCATTGGCTTGTCTAACCTCAATATATGGAGCACTTGTGGTTAAGTTTCTTCTTCTCTTGAATTACTAGTTTATGGGTTTTCTCGTATACATTCCTATTTGTTAATTAAATATTCGGGTTATGGGTATTAATATTCTTTTATGGTTTTTGAGAGACAAGTGTTTTCTACAGTGTGATATTGAAATCACTTGAGATTTGGATGAAATTAGTATTTGTTTCAATTACAGATTTGAAATTGAGTTCAAATGTGTACATTTTTTTTTCTTTTTCTTACATTGGATGTGGTTTTTTGTTCGGAATTGTGATCAATGATGTTTTCACTAACAATTTGTTATTTATCTAGGAGAGGAGGAGCATACTCTTGTGTCTTTGCTTTAAATTGTATTCTTTGGTTGTCGTTGTATTATAGGTAAGTTCAATGTTGGATTGGGTTCCGTGTGAAGTTTGGTTTCTCGTTTTGTAAAAGGGCTTATCGGAAGGAGATGGACATACCCTCGGCCTTTTCGTAGGGCGCTTACTGGACGTGCATTTTGTAGGAGTTTACTGTTCAATATATTTTTTCTTTCCAAGACGGCGCATTATCTCGTTTAAGACGGCGAGACATGATTCTTTGGGTGCATATGAGGAGTCCATAAATTTGGCTGGTTGTCTTTACATAATTGAGACGTGATGGGTGTCTGTGCTGCATGCATAATGTGGTCTACTTGGTGGGTGTCTTACAGAGTTTTGGTTCATTTTAGGGATTCATATCCATTCCTTGAAGTGTGGTGGATTTGAGTTTCGATCATTATATGGTGAAGGATGTTTGTGCTGCGAGTAGAGGGCTTTAGAATTTCTGTTTTCATAGGAGTATCTTATATACAGAGTTCTTAATCTATCTTCTCTAATTTTGTTCTGCCGCTATTTGATCATTCCAAAGCCAGTGCTCATATTAATTCTCGGAGAAATGAAATGTCAAGACTGTCTCTCCGCATCGATGGAGACATTATATTCTAGCTTCAAATTGTCTGCGCATCAATTTGAAGGTGCTTTGGTTGTCAAATCGGTACTGCATTTAGTGTGTGGGCGGTCTTGCTTGTCTGGATCTTGTGTTCTCTCTTTCAATTAAATAATGGTTTGTGTTTGTTATTTGTTGTGGTGTTCCGTTTATTGAAATGTTATAAAGAAAGTAGAGTTTAGTGACCTGTTTTTACTGTGAGTGATATGGATTGCACCTGGTGGTGTGTTGATCATTTCTTCGTTGTGTTTTTCCTTTCTCTTGTTTAAGGGAAGGAATTGCGTGTAATTGAACGTTTCAGTGTTGCAATCCGGTACCTAAATGCCATCCTTTCGGTTTTCATGGTAGAGGCGGCATTGATATGACTCGTATCTACTGCCACTTTTCTCCCCCCTTAAGTTGTGTTTGGAATTTATTCTGCTTTTATTTTTTTAATCCTTTATTTCCTCTCTTGAACTTCTAATTTGGGTCGGGGGGAAGGGGGCTGGGCGGTCATTGGCCCCTGCCGCCTAAGCTCCGTCCCTGCAACTGGGTGTCTAAATATAATGCGAAACCATAAACATCACGAAAAAAAAAATTAGGATCCATTTGTGGCAATAATTATAGCGGTCCCAGAAATGGATATGTGAGATAAGCAAGTAGTCATAGTTAGGGACCAGATCATTTACAAATCTTTCTCAAAATTGAATTTTACAATTTGATAGACACAAAAATCACAGAACAGTAAAAAGGGCACCTAAAAGCAAGTGGAGAGACCTATGGATCTAACTCTCTAGTCTACAACATCAATTGCACTCTTGTGATGTTGTGGTGATGGTCTCCTTTATTAGAGTAGCTATGGCTTAATTTAGATATTCTACACTGGAGATGCTCCTTTTATAATGCAAATTAAGCTTGGCTCCCTTCTCCCACAATTTAAGCTATGCGTATTTATTACTCAAATGTATATCTTTTAGAATTTTATTATAATATATGCAAAAGAATTGAAGAAGATTCTGATTTCCTAAACTTTTAAATCAACGGTGCGTCTTGCGTTTCCATGCTAACAGTTGATTTATCGTTGGGAGAACGTACCCTATGATACAACAGGCGGAAGCTAAATCGCTAATGTCCAACAAGGCAGCATCGAGAGCTTATCTACTTCACCAGACTGATTATGCCGTTGTCAAATGACAATAACTCCGTTAGTGGATTTGCATATCAGTCCCGACGACAACTCCACGTAAGGATTATAAATGTGTGTTTCGATGGTCCCTACTTGAAGCTAACCCTTCGGCTTTCAGACTGGTAGATGCGGACAAAAAATGAATTAATGCGATTCCTCCTTCTCCCAGTTTCAGTGGCTACCAGAGAGCCAAGCAAGTTGCAACAGAGAACAACAGCGCCATCAGTCCCCATCCTGCAACTTACCCCCCTGTAGTTTGATCTGCAACTTAAACACAGCCTGCGTCAAATTTAAAGCTTCTGACGTTTTCTTGCTTTGTCTAATACAGAATGGCCAGCAGCACGGTAGCACCAGGTTCTACGCAGCAATCTATTGAGGTTGAGACGAAGCTACCAGCCAGGCACGATGAAGAGGGCATCAATAATCAAATTGCTGCCATCCATGTCACGGGTGATGGAGGATTTGATGCCCAGTCACTCTTCCTTGTAGTGGAAAACATCCTTAAACATACCGCCCCTATTTTTGGTAGTTTTGCGCCGGTACACTACACTCCTAATTTATGTTTGATATGTTGATCTCTCTGAGGGTTGCTCGTTACTTTATCCGTAAGTTAGAGCCGGTGGAAGCCAAATTGTTACTATTCTTGTATGTGATGGTTTGTTCCACATATTTAACATTATTGATTAAGCTTTCTCATTTGATTCCTTATGCCTTACTGCAGGGTACCCAAGCATCTCTGGGGAACTTTGAGGACATGACTCCCAGCGCCTACTTTAGTTCACCCTCCTGCATACTGAAGCAGATTTCTTGCAAGGTCAGCACTGAACTTGCTTTTCCTATTCTCTTTTTCTCTGGATGATTATAAATGTGTCATTTTAAGGAAGAGGAATACAACAGAACTGAATACAGAGATTACGCCACAGAGAGAGGTCATTACAAAGACCGTAATGCAAAAAGCCAAAATTGAACGTGGATCACATTATACATATGGATCCCACCACATGATGACTAACTCATTTAGCAGAATGTTCACAAAAGGATCTCTAATCATACAAATGTAGAGTGATAATTAAAGTAACAGGTCAGATCCTTTACCTTTTCTGTCTCCATCTTTATATCAGGTCTCATGACCACGAAAGCTTTGCCAATTCTCTTGTTAGTTGATCTCGAACACTTCAACGTGTGGAGAATTGGCAAAACTTTCGTGGATGGATTGGATTTTTGTCAATTCCCCTGTTACTATGATGGATTGAACTTTGTCTTCGTATCTTTTCCAGTTATAGGAAATCCACAAGAACCTATGCGAAATAAGGACGAAGTCTTTTTTATTCTTATTCTTTTACACATGTCAAATGTCTTGTTAATCAAAAGACATGTAAACAACTAGGATATTTCATTGCCACGGTTGGGATGGATAAGAAGCTTATGAATATGTAATGCCAGATGGATGGCCATGCTCTGGGTGAAGCAAATGCACATGAAACGACGCTGTCAATACTTCAAATGCTATCAAGCTATTCATGGGATGCAAGGGCAGTGATGACCTTAGCGGCTTTTGCTTTAGGCTATGGTGAATTCTGCTTCCTTATGCAGATTCATGTGTCTGACCAATTGGCCAAATCACTGGCATGCCTAAAACGACTACCTTTCTTGGTAGAACAGAAATGGTTGCAGAAACACCAGCAAGCACTTGCTGAACTCATCAATCTGATCAACATCGCAATAGAAGTGATCAAGTGTATTTTTGAATTTGGGAAGCTACCTAACTATGGGAGAGAGAATGTGCCATCATTGACAGAATCCTCGGAACACATCCCCATGGATGTTTATTGGGTCATCAGAACTGTTGTTGGTTGTTCAGCTCATATGACTAGCGTCACCAGTAATATTGGGTGAGTTATCACTGTCCATTCCAATATACCACGGTTAAAATCTTGACAAGAAGTTCTCTTCTTTTCTTTAGGGTGAGTAAATTTTGAATGAATGAACAATTTGGACCCTTTCTCTGTTTGTCATCTGCGCGCAGTGACCAGCTAATTTTGTTCTAATCTTCTATGTATCGTCTCTAGCTTTGTAAGATATACTAATTGTACAAATCTTCTCAGTATATTCTTCAATGAACACTTTGTGCCGATTGCAGGGTCCTAGCTGTGGATCTATCTAGCTTGGCTTACAATCTCGACCAAATTCTCAACAAACTTAGGGTGCAACTGAAAATTTGCAAACAACAAATAGGTTAGCTAATAACTTATAAGGAATCATACTTGCCTGTTCCACATAGAATGCAAAGCTTCCTCGTCTTTTTTGAATGGAGAATGCACCGAAGCGGTAGATACTGATGCAACATTTTCTTTTAAGTGCAGAGGAGACTGAGACTGAGGCATATCAGATGCTCGGGAATCTACTTCAAATCAACCCCACAATCGCGGAACTTTTTATGGTGCTGTGTTTTGGGAAGAGCAATGTGCAGCCGCTCATTGATGGTTCTACTGAGGTTTGCTCTGGTAACCCATCACTATTAACCATAGCGACTATACCTTTATGCACCACTCTATTTTTGTCATTTCTTTTGTTACACGTCCCTGAGGGTACAACATTTGTGATGTTATTATACCTGTCTGGGCATCCAAAGCTTCTAAGAAATTTATTAGCTGCATTTTTGGGCAAATATATCTCATTGTTCTAAGGTTTTATATAAGGTGTAGCATTAGTACTTCACGTACTTGGGTTCGTCCAAAACTTTGCAGAATACTATCTATGATTGGGGAGCTTAGCTGAAACACGATTGACCAATCCACACAATAAGAAACTGCATATAATTTTCCTAATTGAGATTTGACTTCGGTGCTAACACCAAAATTATGTTGCACAAACAGGTTAGTTTCGATGTTCTAATGCACAAACATGTGTTATTGCTCATTTCGGGACCAGACATCTCCGATAATGATCTCAGGACTCTAAAACAGCTCCATAAAGAGATAGGCAATCGCGGTAAGATTGTGTGGATCCCAATTGTGGAGCAGGCAACAGTTGACATGGAAAGGAGGTTTTGGAGCAGGGGCTCCGAGGTGCCGTTGTACATTGTGCAGCGATTTTTACCTCTGCCGGGCATCAAGTTCATCAAGGAAGAATGGCACTTCACGAGTGAGCCTATTGTTGTGGTGATCAACCCAAAAGTGAGGGTAGAACAGTGCGTCTCACTCGCGCAGATAGAAGGAATCAACTCCTTCCCTTGCTTCAGGAAGAAGAGGATTGATGTGCTTGTTGATGGCATTTGTAGCTGCACGGGTAAGTATCTCGGCGTGCACTTACGCACTTATAAATGTTGCTGCCGCTACTAGCAAAGCCGAAGGAACCGTGAAGTTTTGGGGCCAATTTGGGAGGATTGAGTCCCGTTTATGCACCCATCACCCATGCGAGATGAGCCTTCACTGTGGAAACTGGATGGACATTGAGATATACTCCGCGCTGTAATCAGACAACCCTTCAGTTCTGGAATATACATACCGCAACAGACAGTAATAGCCGACATGTGGATAAGTATGAATTTGATTGAAATTTACATTAGAGCGTTAAATTCTCTGGTTATTTGCAACAGTGACCAGTTCCATCAAACTTTCATCACATCCAATTTCACATAAGATGTGCCGACTCTAGTCATCGCACACTAGGCTTCGACACCCTGCACACGCCCATGATGAATTGGTCTAGTAGGAAAGACTTTAAAGACTTTAGGGTTTACTCTCTTCACCATTGTTACATGCATAATAATTGAAGACAAGACGCAGTGGTTGTCCCAAAATCCTAGAGTACCAAGATCTTAAGTGCAGAACCTTTTTTAAGTGTAGGGAAGTCAGAAATTGACTATTGAAAGACCAATTACATAAAAAAAAAAATATTTTGAGGCATCAAAATGAATAGAACTTAAAGAAAGAGTCAAAAACCCATTTAAAATTCTAAAAATTATGCTCTTTTTTAGTAGATTTTGGGGGCCCCTGATACCCTAGTTATTAATCCAAAAGGTCACCATCAGTATTGATATTGTAATTACCCAATTTATGCGGGATAAAAAGACTATACAGATTCAAAGTTAATCCTGAAGGGCTTGCATTGGGCAGATACCCGAGTATTAAGAAAATAAAGATATAATTTAATTTTCTCCAAGGCTGTTTAACTTGATTTTATAGTACTACTACATCTTCAAGCGCGTGTCCGTTCTCTCAGGATAAGGACGAAACAATAATGAAGCTGTGATTGTTATTGCAAAAGTGACATTAAAATTTCTTCATGTTTATCTCAACCGTACAACTGAATTTTATTTTTGTTTATGGGATTTCTTCTCCCCCAGTGCTCCTTCTTTTAGGATAAGGGTGAAATAATAATTAAATGCTAGTAATTGTTATGCCTGCTTTGCTAAGGTTATGCTTGCTTTGGCTCAAAAGAGAAGGAAAAAAACAACACCAAAAGTTGATACACCAAAAATAAAATTGTACCACAAGAAACAAAGTTGATAAACACCAAAATTTTATCTCAAATTTTAGTGGCTGAATGAGAGGTCTTATATGTATAAAAATTAGATTACGTCCATTTAAAATTATGGCTCAGAACCGATTTGCTACAAGTCAATACCACTGGTCCAATAACGGTCATGAAGCCTTTTTATAATAGGTCTTGGATTTTAAAACTAAGAATTGCAGTCCTTAAGCTTTGGGCTCTTAAAAGAAGAAGCCTGTGTCGCGAAATGCGCACCCCTCAAACTTTCCCTTTGTTAGGTCTTGCCACTGCATCTTCCCCAACTTTAGGGTTTCTCCAAATCTCAACCAGGTTTTGTTTCTTAAACCCCCTTCGTTGCATTTGCTTGCTTTTCTTCAAAATTTGACCCTCTGGGTTGCTTTTTATTACCCAGAATGTAATGTGCTTCTGCATGAGATTTTTAGTTGGATTATCTTCTTCTACTGGGTGGTCATAGTCTCTAACCTTTGAAGCTAGTGCTTCCATTGTTGTGATGTTTTCGCTGTATTGCATATTTGGTTATTTACTTTGCAAGTTTGTTATGGCTAAAGCTTTCAGTGGGGAAGAAGAAAAAGGGGAAGGGGGGGGGCGCAGGAGTGGATATTTATCCATCACTAATTCCTATTAGTGTCATAAGCACAGGCCATGTCCATCAATTGTCATTTGTGAGTTATGCCGTGCATCCAGTATCAACTTGTGAAATTAAATACATATGGGGGATATTATGTTTTTATACAGCTTTTATCGGAATTTAGGATTAGTTTCAATCGATACTTTTTGGTTTCTGGTAATTATTAGGTGGTATTAATGATGGTAGCCTTTGCTATTATTTTGTGTTTCACTAAGGATTAAACAATTGATGTATTACCAATGCCAACTAATGCATAGGAAATTGAATTTTGAAGATTGAGCTATTGGAGATTCAAAGTCTTGGAAAGTTGAACCTTGGAGAACCAAAAGTCTTTTAATGTTTTGCTTTTGCCTAGACTTCTAGTTGTTGAGTTTTCTTAGTAAGTTGAGTTTTGACAAGTAAGTTGTTCCTTGAGTCTTGGAAAGTTGTAGAATGACTCTTGGAAAGATGTAGCACAACTAATGTAAGAAGTAGTATAAATATTGATGAGAGATGTAGAAGGATTCAATTCAGAAAATTATATTCACTCTTTGAAATCAGAAATTTGGTTGAGCTTTGCTCTCTTTTATCCTCATTTTCTTGTTGTGAATTTGTGTTTTCATATTTTCTTTTTGTGTATCTTTTTCCTTCCCTCATCAACAACCAAAGATATAATTCCTGTTAAATGAGATGCGAAGCTATGTTAGTGCAAATCCCATTGTGAGGCAAATTTAGCAATCTACTACCTGAGTTTGAGTGTCTCTTCAATGAACACCCCAAATAGTGAGGTACATTGATTTGTTCTATGGAGGTTTAGTGGTTCCCTTCAAGACTGGACACAACAATTAGCCTTGTCAACTGGGACTTAACTGTTCTGCTCTTTGGTCCCCTCATATCTTTGCATAGTTTATAATGAGACAGATGTTGGCTGCTTGCTTTTAGGACCCTGTATATTATGGTATATGTTTATGGAGATTCTCCAATTCCTTTGGTAAGGCTCCATATTGCTGACTACGTTTCATCCTACTCTGTTATTTTCCACTGGTTTGATCTATTGATTCTCTGGTTTGATCATTGGATCTTCTGTATTATGCATTATCTACAAATGGATGATTGATTAAATTTGTAGACCAATCCTTACTATCCTGCTGCGTTTGGTCAGTTTGTATTAGATCTCAGTTATGTTCTATGAAGTGAACCGCTCAAGGATGTGGTGGTCCTTGCAAAAAACTTGGATGGACGACATGGACCTGTTTCCCAAAGGTCCATCATAACGCGCCTGTTGGAGGGCTTGCTGAATGAAAAAGCCAGTAAGGTTCATGGTTACTTTCTCAAGGTAACTAGCTTAAAGAGCATAGGCAAAGGAGATGTGGATGAGTCGGGGAATGTTTTCTTCCCTGTAGCCTTTAGTTGTTGCAACTTCTTACCATTCAAAGGGGAGATTTTACGGGGAGTTGTTCACCACATATATAGGTTCGGGGTCTTCTTGAGATGTGGACCTGTAAAATATGTTTTTCTTCCGGGAACAAAAATGCCAAATTACCATTATGTTAATGGTGAACATCCAGTCTTCTTGAGTGATGAGCTTACGAAGATAGATGTTGATGTTGTGGTCCGTTTCATGGTGCTTGCGGTAAGATGGACAGAGGAACGGGGTGACATCCAAAAAGAATTCCATGTGCTTGCCAGTATATAAGGTGATTCCCTTGGGCCTAATTCTTTAGCTGGATATTTGGAATTGGACTTAAATCATGGAATAAACTATTTGAGTATGTTTCTTTGTAAATGACATCAAAGGCTAAATCGTCTCCTTTTAACATTCTTTTACTTCTGGTGGGATGATAGAAGGAGAAAAAGGGGGGAAGGATGGGTGATACACAAAGGAGAAGCTGATGCTTCTGTGTAATTGGTATACTGAATTGTATATATTTAAGTTCTTGAGAATTAGTTAATGATAAATACTTATGATTTGTTCAAGTATTTTCAATTCTGTGATCTGAAGGATGTGCTCATGCGCTTCTCCTTATATATCTTCGATGTACTTGTTCTAATTGACATTTTTGCTGTAGAAAGAATGGATGCGGGTGCGAAATAAATTGAGACTGATTTCTATTCAACACTAGCATATTACCTTCTCATGTGCTTCCGCATGAGATTTATAGTTGGATTATTTTCTTCTATTGGGTGGTCATAGTCTTTAACCTTGAAGCACGTGGTTCCATTGTTGTGATGTTTTCGCTGTATTGCGTATTTGATTATCTACATGGCGTTTGGTAAATCAAAATTTTAACCTTTAAAATTTTATCATAATTACAAAAATTCTCTATTCATTTTTTCATTATCTCTCTTTACCTTTTTACCAATTCTTAAAATTTTATCCTAATTTTTTTTTTTAAAATTTTGTTCCCAAATGCCATTAATTTCAAAGTTGAGGCGGATGCACGGCACTCACAAATGACAATTAATGGATAAAAATGAAATATTGAAAATGTAGCTTGTGTTTATGACAATTATCGAAATTTCTGTTCTAGATTTTTTTAAAAAATAAATAAAATAGTGTATAATATATGTAGTTTGATTGGATGTTTATTTTAGAATCTAGATTTTGGATAAAATTTTTATATTTATTTAATTAATTAAAAAATATTAAAAATTTTTTTTCATTTTTTTTAAAATAGGGTTAAAAATAAGTACTGAATTTGTCTGAATGTTTATTTTATAATTTAAGTTTTGGTTGAATGTCTATATTTATTGTTAATTTATGATGAATAATAAAAAAATTTCAAAAATTCATTTAAAAAATATTTTTAGCTTGTTAGCCTAAAAAATTGCGAGCTATGTTCACAAATACGAGATATGCGAGTGTAAGTTGTATGTGCGAGAGATGTGTTAAAAGAAGAGCAGTGACAGAAAAGTAAAAGTACTTAGAAAAAAAACAGAGAGAGAAAAGTAAAAGTGTGAAGAAAACTTGTGGGTGACGTGAGATAGAGACTTTGCGTGCGCAGGAGTAAAACTTACTGTGGGTCCAAACGTCCTTTAGTTTAGGGGATTCGGTGGTGACTGACTCTCCAAATTTCGGAGTTTAAAAATTTTATTATATAAAAATTAGTGAAAAAAAAAGATAATTTAAATAATTTTTTATGTTTATTTTTATAAAAAAAAAGTTTTGAATGAGAGATAAATTATTTTATTAAGTTAAATATTTTGAGATTTTTAAAATTTTGAGAGCCAGGATTTGGCATTGACTACTGCATCAAGCAGGAGTTGCAAAGTTGAAAATAGGTCAGCTCAAAATATTTAGAAAATAAAAATATATTTATAAAACCGACTTTTAGAAAATTGTCTGTTAGACGTGATATTTGCAGAGTGAAGAAGAAGCTGGAAGTATATAGACAATTTTAGTATTGGAAAAATATGGTCAGGCGTGAAATTTGCAAGGTGAAAGTCGATCGGAAAATATCTGGACACTTTTTCTTAACCGACATAAACAGCCTATAAATAAGTTGTGCGTGAGTTGTGCGAGTGTAAGCCGTGAGTCTCGTGACTCTTGCGTGTGCTAGATGTGTTAAAATGAAGAGTTCAGAGGTGTGAGAGAAAAGTAAAAGTGTGCGTGGTGTGGAGAAAACTTGTGAGTGAAGTGAGTGTTGTGCAAAAAGGTGGTATGTGTAAGCGTGAGTGACATGACATAAAAGATTGTGATTATGCTTGTGCAAAAGGAAAACGTATTGTGGGGTCCTTTTGTTTTTATCGTTAACGTCCTTTTGCTTAAAAAGAATGTTCTTGTAGAAGTTTTTGTCTCAGTCAAGTTTTCTCAATAATTTGGTATTGGAGCTGGTCGGTCAGGGATCGATATCGAAGTCAGCCGATCATGGTTCGTATTAAAGCGGGACGATCCAAAATCGTAAAAGAGTTGCGCTGCAAAAGAGTAGTGGGAATATATCTAGAAGAGCCAAGGTGGTCAAGGACCACGCTAAGGTGTTGGTTAAAAGATTATTACAGTTTGGGACTGGAAAGGTAACATTCAGGGACTGTGTGAAGGTACTCTACTCGTGTAATCGTTGATCGTGCATGATCTGGGTGCGGGCAAAAATGAGTGGGATTTTAAATTAAGGAAGCAAAATCGGGATAGAGTGTCGCTAAGAATAGATTATTAGATCGAGAAGAATTTAGATTGAGGATAATTCAGTACTGAGGGAAAGTGTTAAAAGATCCGCTCAAAATTCTCTAGAAAATGAAAATATTTAACCGAGAAGAAAACTGACTTTTAGAAAGTTCTCAATTAGGCGTGATATTTTCAAATGAGGAAGAAGACGGAAATATCTGGACAATTTTGCTATTGGAAAAATGTGGTCAAGTGTAATATTTGCAAAGTGATCAAAGCGAGAAATATTTGGACACCTTTTCTTAACCGACATAAAGAGCCTGTACATAGGCTGTGCGTGAGTTGTGCGAGCGTCAGTTGTGTGCACGAGAGATGTGTTAACAGAAGAGTTCTGAGGTGTGAGAGAAAAGAAAAAGTGTGTGAAGAAAACCTGCGAGTGAAGTGAGTTTAGTGTAAAAAGGTGGTGTGTTTTTTTTTTTTTTTTTTAAAATAAAAAGGTCGTGTGTGTAAGTTTGAATGACTCGAGATAAAGGCCTATGAGTGCAAAAGGATCGAAACTTAGGGAGGTTTGTTTGTTAAAATTTTAGAGAATATTTTAAAATTTAAGGAATCTTTACTTTATTGAGATTTATTAGAATTTATGAAGGTAAAGTGTGTATGTGTAAAAGTTAAAAGTTTTAAGTGTGTTTATTTGTTAGAAATTTTCATATCCTAAAATATTGAAAAAACAAACGTTACCTATGTGGGTATCTTTCTTTTTTATTGTAAACGTCCTTTTGCTTACAAAGAAAGTTCTTGTACAAGTTTTTGTCTCTTTCCAGTTTTCTCAATATGTGCACCGAGCTGCTTAATTACTATGACATGAACCCACATACAGTATTAGTATCCCTAAAGCAATAAGCAATGTGAGTTATTATAATTAAAGTTTTATAAATAATCTCTTTATAATTTTGTCTTTAAATACATAAATATGTTCTGTTTGATCTTTTCAGAGTAAATATAAGTCTAGAAATTGAATTACTTAAATTTTTTGTTTCATTTTTCTATTTTTTTTAAGAGTCTAAATTATTTTTTTCTTTTTTTTAATTTTAACAGACAGTGACTGTAGAGAGAAATTAATTACAAAGCATACCTGGGCCTAAACTTTCTGTCACTTTGTTCCCTTCTGACAGCTATAAATAGCCCGTAACTGTTGCACAAGGCAATTCGCAAGCCAACTTCACTCTTCTACGTGCCCTCATATGCCTAACAGTTTTGAACCTCTTGAGCTTTGGGAGGACTCGATACCAAGGCTAGCGAGCCCAAAATGACTACGCTCTCCGATGATACCATCAGCGAATTAATTTATACCACCCATTCCCATCCTGTACAACCTTTTGATGGCGACTCCCTTTTCGCTATGCTCCATAACATTCTTAACCATGCCATCCCGTTTGTTGACAGTCTTGTTCTGGTATAGATGTTTCAACAACACGTGCTCTTTATTTAACCCCCCCCAGTCCCCCCAAGAAAAAAGCAATACGTGCTCGATCTTTGTAGATTGTTTTATATATGTCTAATATGCAACATTTTTGTTACAAATCCCATTTATCATCTAGTTAGTCCAAATTTTGGATGGCCCCTCGCTGTGTTATAAAACACTACTTTAGCCTATACTCTTGAAAAGGCAAAGTGGCAAGAAAGATAAACGTACTTAATTATTGATGTTTTCGATTTATCTTTAGTTTCGATATTGAGACCGGAGATTATAAGTTTCCTTTGTAGTTTTGTTCATTAGTTTCTATTGAGATAGAAAATTATGTTCCTAGTTTCTCATTGATGATCGTTATCTATGATTTATTTTAGGGTACATCTTCTTCTTCGGAGAACTTACAAGAAAAGGCGTATAATCTCAACTTCAATCCGCCATTGTGCACATTGAAGCAACTATCCAATGAGGTGATTATGAAAGAAGCGCTGCTGCTTTCAGTCTAAAAGAATTTCACTTTGGGAAAAGTTTTTCTTTTTTCTTTTCGTACTCTGTCATCGTTTTCGTTCTTCTCAATGTTGCGCGGTTTCGTGAATTAGGACTGAGATGAATGTGATCCCTTTTACTACATAGCTACATCATTAACATGTCTTTAATGTTTACAAATGCGTGATGCATGTTATCAGATGACATGCAAGGATCCCGATGAAGATACTCCTCATAAAACCGTGCCGATACTTGCAACACTCTCAAGTTATTCATGGGATGTCAAGCTTTTGCTGACCCTTGCGGCTTTTGCTTTGGACTACGGAGATTTTTGGCTCCTCGCACAGCTTCAATCTTCGAACCAGTACGCCAAAACGGTGGGATCATGAAACAAGTATCTGCAATCTCCAAGCACCCAGAACTTCAAAGGCACGAACATTGTTGACATGAACAGTATAGTCAAGGCCACACTGGCAGTCACTAACTGCATCCTTGAGTTGGAGAGACTATATTCTAGTCATATGACATATGATATACAAGAATTGTCAACTGCCATGAACCGTATCCCAGCGCATGTTTACTGGGCTATCGCAACAGTTGTTACATGCTCCATTCACATGTGTTGTCTCTCACGGAAGAAGTAAGTTCTTGTCCTTGATATTTGCTATTATTCCGAAATCAGTCAGGTGGAAACGCTACCATGCATCTCACAGTCACAAGTAATGTACTATATTAACAAATTCAGGTTGCCGCTCCAAAAAAAAGAAGAAGTGCGAATTCAAGGTTTTCCGGTGATAAACTGATAATATTGTCCGATTGATCTGATTCAAATTGCATGGCAATTGCCTCCTCTTCAGGGACCCTACAGAAGCAGATCGTTTGTCGTTCTGGAGTCAGAAAATAAAACAGCAACCTCAAATCCCTAAAGAGGCAGATAGAGCTCTCTCGTAAACAAATAGGTTAGCCACTGAACCGCTTTCTCTACAAGGAAGCATGCATGCTATCTTGTATATGTTAAACATGCAAATATAGTGGCTTGAAAATAGGCACGAATGCTAACTAAGGATTCTTTTAACTGCAGAAAAGTTGGAGGCATACTGGAAAGTAAAGAAATTATTCGTCACACCGATCGAAGTCATGCAGGTTTTCAAGATGCTGAATTTTGGCACGAACGATACTCAGAACCAGCTCTTTGACTGTCAGCGCCGGGATTTGGTTAGCTCATCTGGCACATAATTTTAAAATTGGAAGACTTTTTATGGTAGTAGACCAGTAGAGAATTTTGAAACCAATTAGATGAAGCCCGACAGAAAATCTTTGGGCCAGTGGAGAATAAGCGAACTAGAATTTGTGGTCCGGCTAGAATGAAAG